>PVLA01002569.1:0-150634 GCA_004027455.1 Hydrochoerus hydrochaeris | reverse complement strand
ATATGTGTATATATATATATGTGTGTATATATATGAAAAAAATTCTTTAAATTTTACTTTCTCTCAGAGAACTCTAATTTTTGCTTGTGTGTTTTGCTCCTTTGCTGAAATATCTATCAGTTTTAAATAGCAGTTTGTTAGAAACTAAAATAAAATCAAATCCTGCAATTAAATGAAAACATAATTCCTAAAAAAATCACTATTACGGGGTTGGGGATTTCGTTCAGCAGCATAAGCCCCAGTTGGTCAAGTGCAAGGTTGTGGGTTCAATCCCTGATCACTATTAAGTACACCATTTATTTTTAATAATTATCAGTTGTTTTTACCTAACATGTTATAGACATGCTATCGAGCAGGAGGCAGGTCAACTCTAACTGACAAAGAGAGGACTTCTTATTTTCTGCTTAGATTCTTTGCACTACGAATTGTTTCTTTACATGACTATCCTTGAGATTGTTCTCTAGTGTGTATCTCATGAGACGAGCTTTTCCCTAAAAACTTATTTTCTTTCCTTCTCTTTGACTCCTAAGAAATAGTGAAAATTTTCACTTGAATGGGAAGAATTTGAATCTTTGTTAGCACTAGACAATTCTCAAAAGAAGCTTCTGATTTTCTTTTCTTTTTTTTTTTTTTTTGTACCAGGGATCAAACTTGCGACCTCGCGATTGGCAGGCAGGTGCTTATACTGCTGAGCTAAACCCCCAGCCAAAGCTTCTGATTTTCAAAAATCTCATTGTGTTGTTTTCTTACGATTATAATATACTAATATTTTAAAAGAATTGTGTAATATGTTTAGATTTCTGATCTACAACATTCTCACATTCCTTTTTGTGTTTTGTAACAACATAAAACTCACACTTTGTGAAGCGCTATTGCCTCTCACTTACAGGCTGAGCTGAGACAGTTTCTTTCTAGCTCAGAGCTCTTACTGCAAGCATTATTAACATCATTACTTTACATTAGTTGACATGCTACTTTTGTCTAAACCAGAGAGAAATGAAAAAACAACTTTTTCCGGCTTCTCTTTGGTTTATTTTTTCCTTTCTTCCAGTTTAGGAGCAGGTTTTGTTTCCTGGTTCCTTAATCATAACTATACAGTTTACCTGGTGGTACCAGATAACTGAGAAACTAAATTTTCCTTGTTATTAAGTTTTCTCCAACCCTGACGCCCCAGGGCAGAAGCTCACTGAAAGGAAGCTTCAGCTAGGTTTAAGCTAAACTAGGAAAAGGTAGATCACTTTGAGCTGATATCCTTCTGGACAATATGTTTTCTTGGCATCTGTAAGATCTTACTAATGAAATAAGGAAAAGAGTCTTCTAAGAGGCAATGGGCAGAAAAGCCACTCCGAGAGGATCAGTTTCCATCATTCTGATGGGCAGCCTGGGATGGCCAACCCCGCAGTCTGCAGTGCTGTCATGTACATCTCAGAGAACAATCGATACAGAAGTTTTTAAAGATTCTTTTCCATTCATCCTTCATTCTGGTGTTATTGCATAAGAATTTGCTAAACTCTGCTTTGAATGTCTCAAATTATAATTTTTAAATATTCTGTCATTGGCTTGCAGTGTGAAATTTCAAGCAAGAGACCTATCTTAGTTTATTATCTTTTCTTTGTAATAATCTGAAAGAAAAATTATGAAAAATGACACTAAGCTGAAAAAGTATATATATTATCAAAATGATTTCCACAGTAAAAATACAAATTAATATTGTTATAGCAGTCTATAGGTTAGAAAGCAAACAATTTTTCTTTAGCAGATTTCAATTGTTTCTTAATTTGGTTGAAATTGTCTAAACACATACAATACGGATATACATCAATTCCCCATGTTAAATGTATTTACTATGGGTAACAAATATATATTAATATATATAGATAGATAGATACACACACACATATATATACACTAACTTGTTAAAAATTTAAATACATTAGTAAATATGTGAAGATAATTATGGAATAGGAGCAATAATAAGTAGAATTTTACTATAAAGTATGGGCAATTTGTTGATAAGAAAGGAAAGAAAGTAAAAAGATACAATTTTTTAATAGAATGCTTTGTTGGCCATGTGCTAAATCTTTTTACATATGTCTTCTTAATCTTTAAAGATACATTATGCAATTAATATGAATTTTAGAGTACAGGGACAGACCAAAGCCCATATGGGTGCTTCCGAAGAAAGAGGAAAGGCAAAACAGTTTTTGAGAAAGTGATTCTGCTGATGAATATGAATTATGTTTTAATTTTCTATTGGCCCTACTTATAGTAAGGGGAAAATCAGGTGGTAAAATGCTAATTTTTGAGGAAGTGCTTCGGTCCGTGGGAATTGATAATGTGGTTAAATTCACCATTTGTTTAAATCAAAAAATGTTCTAAATTCTTATAACTATAGGAGAGGATGAAATTGACAGATTTTTAAAAAAAATTTATGAAGCTGGTTATAGGCAGCTATAAAGTAATAAATAGCTTAAATGAGAACAGTAGCAAATTGCAATTGTTTAATTTATTTAACTTGGTACAATACTCAGCTATGGAGAAAATCACATACATACCTAATTTTGCTTCTGTTTCAGGCTATAATTTTAGTTTTGATTCTTACATATAAGAACAAGCTGATTTGTGGGAATGAGAAAAAAACATATTTTTAAAATCTTTATATAATAGCCACATTTTCAATAGGATTTTCACATTTTGCAAATTCTGAAATTTTTCTTTAAGAACCTTCAGTTTGCCCCTGCAAGTCAAAATCAAATGCATTCTGGACAAACATGGAATTAGAAGAGTTATTTTCATCCTCATGTGTTAAAATTCATTTGAACTTACTGGGTTTTAGGTTTATGTTAAGTCAGGTATGTAAGGATACTGACCACATAATTTTGATATGTAGAGTCACTAAATATATATATGTTTTGTTTGATAAAAAATGTTCATTCGGTTCTGTGATGGAAAGGCAAGAAATAGGGTTACCATTCCGTTAACAGTAGCTATCTTAGAGAATTTGGGGGATTTTGTGTTAAACTTTTCAAACTCAAGACACATACTGTATTTTAAGGATTATAAATTGAAATTCTGCAAGAAAAATATTGATCATCATCTTGTCTTCTCTTTATCTTTTATTATAAATAGTAGATTTTTACTATAAAGTATGGGCAATTTGTTGATAAGAAAGGAAAACAGGTAATCTGTGATAAAAATATATCACAGATTACCTGTTAGATTGCGAGATTTAAGTTATGCGGTATACTTTAAAAATTAAAAATATGTGTCAATATTTTTAAGGGTAAGAATGTAGCTAGGATGAAATTTCAATCTTTTGGTTTCTGTAAATACCACCAAAAATTGGAATCCCAAGGAAATACATATACTAACAAAAATACATATACTAACAAAAAGTATCACATTTTTAATTCCATTTTATTTCTTATACCTTTAGAAATATTTTTCCTGCCTTCAGATATTAGAGCCTCTCAATATCCACAAGTTTTAAAGGCAGCCTACATTGTAGGTGGGTAGACTACATGAAGAGACATTGTAGCTCAGCCTTTCCTTTCCTTTGTTTTGTTTTGCTTTTGTTTTGTTTTCTTTTGGAGACAGGATCTCACTATATAACACAGACTGTCCTTAAAGTCTCAGTGATCCTTCTACCTCAGCCTCCCACATGCTGGGATTACAGGCATGTGTCACCACACCCAGCTTTTCACAGATTTTAGTGATTTTTATAAATCTATAAATATTACCTGTGTTGATGGTGATTTTATTATAAGGTGTTCTCTGTGATCTCTAAATTTCTTGAAAATTCCTAAAAATTTGTTTAAAATAAGAATCAAAAGTGATTTGAAAAAGGTTAATTAAAAAATGTTCATTAAATCTACAGGTACTATCTAATCTATTGTCTTATTAATGAGATAATACAGAAGATGAATACTCATAGCTATGTACATACATATGTACACAAACACAACCTTAACCATTTCAATAACTGTATTTGAATGTTTGGCTCATGAAATTTGTATAGTGGGCAGAAAGTAGCAAGAAGAAAACCCCATATAAATTGATATATTTTGCTGTTTTTGTTTTGTTCTGTTTGCAAATGCATAGCTCTAAAAATCAGTCACTTACTGTGGGTATGTTTAGCACCAAAGAGAAGAAAGTTGTGTCAGTTTGACTGGTTTAGGATCTGCCCAAAGAATTAAGAAAGCACACACCTGAATCTATCTGTGTGGGTCATGGAGGAGCAATTTTAGGTACTGTATATGATCCCTGGTTCCTTTCTCACTGGCACTGTTCCTGTGCTCTGCTTCTAGGTTGGCAAAGCCAAGCATCTTTGCTCTCAGTGTTGATTTCTGCCTTAACGTCTCTGCCTTGAAATCAGCCATCTATGGACTGAATTTTCCAAAACCATGAGCCAAAGTAAAACTCTCCTACAAGTTCTGAGTGTCAAGTATTATGTATCTGTAATAAGAAAGCTGACTAAGGAAATATAGAAATATTTAATATTAAAGGAAATATAGAAAATCTGTATTTCTTAAAGCAAATATATTCACATAAGAAACTGCAGATGAAAATATTAGTATTTGTAAACTTTATGAAACTGTTTTGAGTATATTAAGATCTTCATTTCATTATAAAGTGGAAAAGAAAAGGTTCTCAGAATTATTTTATTTGCTATTATGATTTTACAGTTTAAATATTTGTGTTAATAATATATAGAAAAAAAGAATATTTCTCATAATAGGAAAAATATACCTAAACTGTAAAGACATAGATTTTTGTTTAATAATTAAAATTTCTTCCTAACATATGCTAATAAATATTACTTTAACCATTATTCACACTGAATGTTTATTGTAAAAGAGACATATTCACTGTTGGCATTTGCAATATTTTTATGGTAAACTCCAAACTATAATTGTATAAATTATATTATTAGAACTCAATGAATTTCAATGGTGTACTGTAGGAAACACTAAATATTTTTAATTTTTCTCAGATAAACTTAACTATGTTTAAGCTAGAACCAAAATTTTAAAAATAGTTTCTTCATCCTAATTTTTAAAATTATTCCTAAAATTAAAAAATAAAAACATCATGAAATTCTTAAGGTTATATTGTATATTTGTTTTCCCTGCTTTGTTTCAAGTTATTTAGGCCATTACCCATAACTTTTGTTACCCAATTAAATTACTGATTTAGGAAATAAACACTTTTTCAAGATATGTAACTATATATATATATATATATATATATATATATATATATATATCTTTCATTACTGTCTTACAAGAAGAGTATAATGATACATGATGAAGAGGAACAAAGGACATATAACTATGAAAAGGCATAAGCAGAGAGAGGTAAAGAGGAAAAGAAAATGACCAAACTCAAAAGAAGAAAGGCAGCATGTGTTTTTATTACAAATCAAAAGCTTTGTTAAGCAATGTGGTACAAAATGAAAGGAAGAAAAGGTAGGGAAACATAAATATAAAATTATATTATTGGGGGCTGGAGATTTAGCTCAGTGGTGTAAGCACCTGCCTGGCAAGTGCAAGGTCATGAGTTTGATCCTCAGTACAAAAAAAAAAATTATATTATCGAACTTATTTTTCATCAAAGTAAAGTCTAAATAGACAAGTCCTACCATGATTTTTCACTATGCTTTATATAAGTGCTACATCAAAAACAAGCCCCTGTAAAATTGTCAGACAGACACATTTAGTATATCCTTTGTAACACACAATGAATATATTGAATTATAAAATAATAATATTAATATATAATTATGAATAACTGATATTATTTACATTAATACTTAAAATGAATTACAATATAAATTATAATTAACTATTTATAAATACCTAAGCTGGTACTTTTGGATGAGTAAACACATATGTAAACAGATGAACTTAAACTTACTGCCTAATGATCACAGCGTGAATAACATCCACACACTTTATAATGAATGGACATACTTGTGCCTGATATGGATCTTCATAATTCCATACATTATGTGCTGTAGCAGGGGTACTTAATGTACTCATGTGAAGTATATAAAGCAATGTTCTAATTGTGGTGCCTACAATTTTTTGTCACTTTTGTGTGGACCATTACACTTAACTGTCAACATTTTTGTTGTCATTCCTATCTGCTAAGTCTTCAGTTAACACTTAATGGACATTTTGTGAAGCCCAGCCTGCAATCAGATGTGAGATAGGTGAAGAATTTATAGAAAACACCTCTGAGAGTTGTGCTGCCAATGCACTTCTAGCATGCTACATGAACAAAACCTGCTCTTTTAAGTTCAGCTCTATTGCTGGACATGAGAGAATGGGGTTAATGGTTCTACAGGAAATGGGGTCATAAGATATTCCAGCCAGAATTCCTGGATTGGAGAGTTATGATGATGTTCCTGAAGAACATGATGTGACTGTATTTGAATAACTGTGGATTTCTGCACATGAATAAATGAATAAATGTAGATTTTTGTGCATAATAAAATATGGCATAAGAAAATCAGATGAAAATACTTAGTATTTGTAAAACTTTATGAAACTGTTTTGAGTATATTAAGGCCTTCATTTCATTATAAAGTAGAAAAGAAAAGGTTCTCAAAATTGTTTTATTTGCTATTATATTTTTATAGCTTAAATATTTTTATTAATAATATATAGAAAAAGAATATTTCCCATAATAGAAAAAATATACCTAAACTGTAAAGACATAGATTTTTGTTTAATAATTAAAATGTCTTCCTAACATATACTAATAAATATTACTTTGACCATTATTCACACTGAATGTTTATTGTAAAAGAAAGATTTTAAAAATAATCCCTACTGTGTCTTTTGGAGCAAAAATTAATATAAGACTCGGATTTATTTTCAGGGATATTTGGTGTTTACCTAAATTCATGAAATGTACACTGCACAGTTGTGAAGCTTAAATAAGTTTTATCCAATTCAAAATTTCTGTTCTGTAAAGTATTAATTGAAAGGACACAGTATATAAGAGCAACTAGAGAGGTTAAGAGATTTGTTCTTGAATCAGATACTATATAATAATTAGTTCCTCAAAGGAGGTGATAACTCTCTAGATGATAAAATTTTCTATCCCTTGGTTAGGTTTTAAGAGTAGAATCAACAGTGTTACCTGACAGATTCACTACAGGATGTGATAAGAACAAAGATAAATGAATTTAATATTTAAATTCATGAGTGCCTCCATGAAGTAACTTAAACACTCATAATGATTCTGAAATATTCTGTTAAGGAGCTGCAAATGCCAAATGTGACATGGACAACATAGCTGACTGGGTCCAAGGAATCAGGAACTTTTATACATTACAAATATTATTTGTCCAGAAAAATGTTGACCAAGAAAAGTGTATGCATTGGTTACCGTGTATGTTTTCCTCTTGAAATTTACAGACTGTTAATATGCATTAGATTATCAAATTGCTGATTTAATTGTTGATTATCAAAAGTAGAAAACCACAAAAATAACTGTAGGGAACAATATTATCCAGATAAATCATATCTTCAAAGGCATATGGGGAAGTCTAAAAATCATACCCTGAAGACTGAGGTTAAAATGAATTTGAATCAGCATGAATAAGAAAATGAGGTACAGAAAAATAACCAGAGAATTCTACATTTTGAGTGGCATTAAGGAAAGTAAAGAAGTATATTTTAGAATTTGCTGTCACAGGTTTGTGAGAAAATCATTTCTGGGGATAAATATTTTAAATTATTTAGTTAATCTACTTTAACATGTAGTTCTGAAATATGAAGAGTTCAAATCATCAATTATTATTGCTTACAATCCTGAACATTCATTAGGATTTCTTTCATTTACGCAGCTTTAAATCAAGCAGCTTTTATTCATGTTTGCTGATCCCATTACAGGTAGTGAAAATCTCATGTGGCATTTTGGTGCGAAAATATAGCAGTATATCCTTATCCTTATAACTTTTCTTCATGTTTAGCGATAAACAAAACTGGTTTTAGTGATTTTTAAAGAATATAACAACATAAATGTTTCTTTTTGTTTAATTTATATAAAGGAATTTTGCTAAGTGGTCTCATTTATTAATTTTATTCTAGTGGTAAAATAAGTTTTTTGGTTTAATATATTATCGAGTATGCCATGTTTCATATCATGCTTTAGTTTCTGACAAATTTATGAGGAAGTAGATGCATTGCTATATATGTATCAAGTTAAAGGCTTTGAAAAGTAATGAAAACACACAACTAGGAAGTTTAAAAGTTATTGGAGATACATGACTACCATCATTCACAAAACAAGAAATGTGAAGGGTAATCATTTGGTAAAGATATGTCAGTTAAAACAATCATATTGCCAAAGCAGCTATTTAGGAAGGATGTTTTGAAAATATATTTTTCTTCTTTTTTAAATGTTAAATTCCATTATGGCTCTTCCAAAAATCAGTAAACTTTCTTCATTTGGACTGTATTTTGTATTCACAATGAATTCTTTAGTTGTTAACATAATCCTAATGGGAAAGTTGATGAATAAACATTCATGAGAGTACTATTAAAAAACTTGAGCTTATATGTAACCTTGGTTTTTATTAGTTTTTCTTTTTAACTTTTGGCAGTTTCATTTTTTGTATGGAATACAGTTTCATTTTTGTATGGAATAGTAACCATTTACTGTAACCAGGGAATTAAATAACAAAATATTTTAAAATATGTGTAAATGAATATATCGAGAACATAAATATGTGATTGTCATTTCCAGTGTCTGATATGAAGCAACACTTTCCACTGCCATTTAGATTCCATGTGTTTGCCTGCTTAATAGAAAACTCCATAGATGCATGGAAAACTCAAAATTAGGAACTATTCTGTTTCAAAATCTAAGAGCTGTTACCTTTTTATTTGGTTTTATTCATGAACACCTGGTTGAGTATATGTTACCTGCACTATTGCGTTAAAATTTGGAACACCATATGTGAAATATATGGAAAGGAATAAAAGACTGGTGATTAAATGGAAGCACTAAAATGGTGGTACTATTTCTGCATTTTTTAAAGTTCTAAAACATAAGATAGAAAATAATGCCATTCGGTTTTGATTTTCATACAACAAAGCATCATGCATTCCCAAACTGTAGTGTTAACAAACATAGAGACAATAGAAATGTTAAACTTCTTAGTTGACTTTATATCATAAAACTTTGATATTTAAAATCAGACACCAGTCAAGTTCATTTATAGTTGTTTTTAATTATCAACTTACATCCAGTGTGCATGTGCAATTTATCAACTATGGTAGATTTCTTAATCAAATCTCCTCAGACGGATTTCATCATATCCTGTGCAAAAATACAAACTGTGATAACTGTATTAAATGTTTCCTCACTTCGTAATAAATTTCAAGGAACAGCCAGAAAGTGAACTGCTACCCAGGGTCCAGTAAACCTAAGGAACAAATGGTCTTATTGGTAATCAGTCTGTGGCAGCCCTGAGTTCCTGCAGAAATTTGCTTTATAATTGCCCACATGAACTGTATTCCTTCACTTGATGATGGAAAGAACTCTATGGCCATATTTCTTCTTACAAAGGTATATACCTTTCTCTGGAGCCTTATTTTCCTTTTTCAAAGCTGTAAAGTAGAAGTGTAACTGATGGGGGACATGTCTCTCTTGCGTGCCCTTAATGATCTCAGAGACCACACAGGCTGAGACATTTGGATGGATGCTAGAGATCTTATCCTCCTGGCAACACACTAGTTGGATTTATCTTGAAAGGACAGTTAGAAGCCTTATACAACAGTTTTTGACTCCATCATCTCTGGAAATATAGAAACAAAATATAAGTGCCTTCTCAAGTACAATTTTTATTGTGAAACTGTACAAAACCATTATGGTATGTTCAATTGCTGAAGTTATTTTTCCAATTTGCTAAGCTGAAATTTTTTAAAAAAATCTGTATTTAATAATTAATTATTAATTCTTATATTTGATGTATTAATGCTGTACGTTGTTAACATTTACAAAAAATCCATTTTATGTTTCTTGTTTAATTCAAATTTTGAATGACAATGAGACAATCTAAGTTGTATATCAGTTCTTAACTTAAAATGACAAGTTAAATATTTTTGTGATATTTTTCCTTTTTTTGCTTTGAAGTTTAAAGTATAAGGTAAGCTTTGAAGTTATTTCAAAGTATTATATTTATATCTTTAAAAAAATCTGCAACGTGTTGTAGAATTCTGATTACATTATGAAATCAGCAATTATATTATGTATTACAGTCAGCAATTACATTTGTCATACATTTATATATGACAAACATTCAACTTTTAGATTTTGTTTCAAAAATTAGAAGCCAAATATGTCACAATTGCTCTTGATGTAACCATATAAATTTGTGTATAAAACAAGTGTAATATATAAATATAAAGTTTATACACTCTTTATAATTTATACTTTAAATATGCTTACAAGGCATTTAATTAAATTTATATTTTTTCTTTTAAAGAACTGATGGGTAAAGCAAGTATAAAAGACACTGATAGAAGTTTTGAAGTGTATGGTTGCTGACTCTCAATGACTGACTTACTTTGCTTCAGCCTTTATTTCTCCTGAGGTTTAGAATGGCTTATTTTTAACAAACAGGAAGGTAATTATTCATAGCTGGACTCAGCTATGAATTTATGTCAATGTTTTTCTATCTTCTAAAAAGAGATGCAATTCAATAGAAGAAGAAGCTCATGCTATAAGATATAGTAATATTTTTGCAATCAATATTTTTCTATAGTCCTGATACTATTGTAATGCAGGAAAAGGTTTTAATTTCAGGATAAGAAATGAACCTAATAAAAACAAAATTTGAGCATTGTTTTTCAGTAACTAATTGTATTTCATGGAACAAATTCAGAAAATTTATAAAATTACTTGACTGAGAGGCTTCTTATAGCTTCCTATATCAACGCATCTTTCTAGCAGCTCAATGACACCTCCCAGGATCTTGTCTGGTCTCATTTCTCCCAGTATTTACATACATATTTTCTTTTCCTTACAGATTTTTTAATGGCCTCATTGTTTGACAGTTTGACTTGATATATAATATGGAAGAGTCTAGTGTGAAGAATCCTCAGACAATATTTCCAGTGTGTGTGAGTCCATTCACTCAGAAATATTTGTATAATGCTAAGATTGTTTGATGAAGTTTTCCACATGATGCAATATAACTACAGTAAATTGAATTCAGTGCTTATGGGATAATCCAGCTATCTTCTTCAATCCTGAAAGATATTTACAAAACTTAGAATTATAATTCATTTCTATTTTTAGTTTGCAAAATGCATGTTTTCTATAAAATATAACATTTATGATAATATGCAAGCATTATGTGACTTTTAAATTAATCAAAAACATAATTACAAGTTTATTAGCTTAAATTTCTAATAGTAAATACGAGTAACTCTACCCCTTGTAAGTCAAAACACTGGAGATTCTTAATAATTTTTAAGAATCACTATGCTAACTTTACCTGAAAAGTAATAAAAAGTAAATTATTGAGTGAATGTTTCGATAAGAAATTAATTTTTGTAAGTGCCTTCTAAAATACTGATATTTTATCCCAAAGCAATAAACATATATACTTAAATAAATAGTGGCAAGCAGTTAGAGCCAGTTATTTTTCATGTATTGGAGGAGTGGAGACCAGGGGATACCATTCCTTTCTAGAAAAATTTACCTACTTGTTGCAGAACAGACTGATATGGGCTCCTCTCAGATTCTGAATGTAACTTACTGACTCCACTGTGATTTGGGTTTTGCACTTTAAAAGTGGAGCAGGTAGCAGATGGAACCCCATGTGTTAGAAACCATTTTCTGAGATTGTGAAAGTTTTTTCTGTTCTGAAAGATCACTATAATTGCATGTGCTATTTTGGTTAGTTCTAAGGAGGAAAAATTCCAAATGTATTAAAAATGCTTGTTCTAATTTTATTGGTTAGTTATTAAAATATGATGACATTCCTAAATATACATGAATACTTGAATATTATTTAGCAATTAAAATTTTATGTATGAACTTTTTTATCTGTTAAACTCATATAATATACTAGGGGAATATAAATACTCAATTATATGTAGTCTTTGTGGGAAATTGTACTGATTATTCATTGAAAGCTTGATGAAATTGGCCTTTGAACTGCCCAGATGGAACAAATCTAAATACAACATAAACAGAAAAAGAGAACATTAGATGGGAATACTAAAGAGATATTCGTTAAATAATCTGTATACAAAAATAATGTAAATGTTGAAATTTTATTTTAAATATGGGTTGCCTGGTTTCTGCTCAATATTTTTATTTATTTTAATGCTTACGTAAATACTGCACAAAAGCTGACAATATTAATTTTTGGTACATTTGATCTAAACATTTAAAGATAATTAAAATAATTTTTAAAATACTGCCTATCTAGATCTACCTATATATATAAAATTTATATAAATCCATTTCAAGTTTGAGAAAATATAAAAGTAAAGTATTCTCAATTATTTAAAGACAAAGGCTATTTTCCAGAACATTTTCACAAATATTAGTTCAGATAATGATTGTATCCGTGGAATGTCCTAGGGGTTCAACTAGTAAGCATTGTTGCATACTTCTCTTCTTTTGGAGATTTACAAAGCAAATTTGTGTTTTAAAGCTCAAGATCATTCTGACAGACACTTTTTCTCTTTAGGGTGTGTAATTTGATCTTGCAAACAATTGTTTTACAATATCAAGTAATTACAGGTTTTGTGCATCTAAAGATTGATTTAGAAATTTTCATTGAGATTATTTTCTTTAGTTTTAATTTGAGTAAATATTAAATTCATTCTTGTTAAATTTTTCCTTGTTTTCATAAAGTAATACATTTTCATCTTATTTAAATGAGTAGGATTTAAATGAGTTGGAACAGATTCTGTAACAGTGGTCAGTGAATAAAATTTGCTTTAACAAATATAAAATACCTCACATATTAAAGACAGGTTGAAAACAAGTTATGCATTATTAATGTAATAAATTGTGACCCTCAGAACTTTAAAAGCCTTCTATTTTCTTATTTCCTCATTAGATTATATGTAGAAACCATTTACACTCGTGAATATATATAGAGTTGTGTTTTTAAAACCTGAAAAGGTACCACTGGTTTAAATTTATTATCTAAATCAGATATTTGAGAAGGTTTTACTGGATAATTTCAAAAGTTTCTAAATGGCATATGGGTTTGGGTGGATAATTAGTGCAGGAAGCTGAGATAAGAATGTTTTACACTTAGTCTACTATCCCACTCAGTGTTTTTGCAAAGAATTCATCTGTTACTTAATATGTGACATAGAGTCAGGGAGGGCAAGTAAATCTCTCATATTATTAACCCATAATGGAGTTTATTTTATTGAAAAACAAATTCTGGGAAAAAAACCTAAAATTGAAAATACCATATCATCCTATTTGCAATTCTCAGTTTGCAAAAGAAAGCATCCTTAGTTAAATTAATTTGCAATTTAAGAAATGTCCTTTTAACCTCCATGAAGTGATCTTAAAAAATAAATTAAAAGTTTATATAATTGTCTTTCAAATTCATTGGAATTTTCAAACACTGACTTTTGGAATAATGTAGAGCTACTTAGCCACATGTGACTACTAAGTAACTGAAAAAAGACCAGTGCAAACTGAGAGGCTCCATAAGGTAAAATGCACACTAGATTTGAAGACAATATGACATAAATATTGTAAACTGTGTCAATAAGATGTCTTTTTTAAATTGAGGTATATTTTGTATATTTGTATTAAATAAATTATCAAGTTGATTGCACATGCTTTATGCATTTTGTTTGTTCTTGACATTTAATGTGGGCCTCATTATATTTTATTGGATGGCTTTGACACAAAATTGTGAAGGCTGTAAATATATATATATTTGGTACTGGGGATATAAGTTGTGACCTCATGCTTGCCAGGCAGGCAGGTGCTTGTGCCACTGAGCTAACTCCCCTGTCCAATAAGTATATTTTTAATTGTTGTTTTCAATTTGTGATTTTTTTGAAGTGTTTTATGAGCTTTCCTTATTAGGCTTATAATACTTCTTGAAGAAAATGTAGACAGTTGAAGTGGTGAGGTAAAAAACAGTATTTTTTTTTGCTAAATTATCAAAGATGCTTTTGGTATATCTTACTATTTCCTTAGTCATTTACTTAGTACTATTTCCTTACTATTTCAGAGACTCAATGGAATGCACAGAGACATGTGCATTCTCACATTCTAACACACACAAATATCACTGAGAGAAAGGAGGAAGAGAAAGACAGGGAGAGAGAGGAAGAGAGAGAGACAGAGACAAAGAGAGAATTCAGAGTGACTAGTAGGGTGTTTTTAAATAAGAGTTTATATTGAAGTTTTCAGGTTGATGTCTATCTTCAAGAAACCTGATTTTACACTTGGGTCTGGTAATATTGATGACAAAATGCATTAGACTAAGAGACTCCTCTAGGTTGCTTACATTGTGAGAGAACTAACATTACTGATAGGTAACCCATTCATAGTTCATAGATAATGGATATTAGCAGGAGGAGCATAACTGGAGAAAGTGGATCAGGATATCATGACCATGGGTGCCATATCTGCTTCCCACCTATATCAAATAACAAGCTTAAATCAGCAACCTAATAATTCTCAAGGAGGAAAATCTCTTGAATCTTGAATTCTCAAGAAGGAAAAGTCCCTTTGAAGCTTAATACATATTGAAAGAATCATTTAACATCTGTTGCTTTCAAACTCTTTCAAATAAATGTAAGAAGTAGGAGTACTTTATAAAATAGGTACTGGACTAGTACTTTCAGGCAAATGGCAGAGTAATGAGCAGAAAAGAAAGAGCCTCTCTGAGATTTACTGCCTAAACTCTGGGATATAGTAACATGAAGAAAAGAAGAGGAGGAAAAGTGGGACCAGGACCTGAAGTGAAAATTAAAATCCATGAGGAGAGTGAAGACAGGAATTTCAACAAAGAATGAAAAGAAGGCATATGGCACTTTCTCCTTGCATTTAGACTTGCTTCATGGGGGAGGTGGTTTGAGACTCTGGAAACATCAGAGACTAGCAACCACAGAGGCTCCCACAGAGAAGTACACAAGTGGTGTGGTATGCTGGATACAGAAGACTGCTGTGGTGAGATGTGCAAGACCAACGCAAGAGAGGCTGATTGACTGGGAGCGATCTTAGAGAGGGGTCAAGCGAGCGCAGGACCCTGGATGGCTTACAGCTTTATTTAGTGGCTCCAAATTGAGTCTAAATCCACAGGGGACAGAGGAAATCTGGGGACTGGGCAGTTCTGGTCCAGCATAGCAACCAGAGATCAGCCTGAACTTCAGTGTATATAGGGGTGAAAACTCACTGTGATTATCCTTTAGCCTGGTTTTCTGGGATTGAGTGTTGCAGGTATGGACTCTGCTCACATTGTCTACCAGTAATACAAACACAGAACTTGAAGTGGATTTTTCTTTTCTCTTCTTTTTTTCTTTTCCTTTTTATTCTCTCTTGCTTTTTTTGGCTGGTTTGCTTTTTCCTTATAGTTTGTTTTTCTATTTATATGAGTATGAACATGGTTTCTAACTTTTTTGCTTTTTTTAAAAAAGAGAACAAAACAGAAAAAAGGTAGAAATATTACAGAATTTTAAAAAACAAAAGGATAAATAGTAAGAGATCACTGGTTGATAAATTACATATTGTCTTTTAGAAATAGTTGTTCAAGTTACAAAGTTAGAACATACAAAGTAGACGTTCAAGCAGTGAGACTGTAAACAGATCTGTTCAACCATCCAACAAGAACCTGAAGTATGGTTATCAATCCTACACACTTAAATATTCATGCAGTTATATCTTTTATAGAACTTCCCATTTCCTCTCTTTTTTACAATAGCAATTATGCATTTTTTAAAAATTTTATTTAAAGAGAAAAAAAGCAAAAGAAAAAAGGGTAGCAACAATAAAGAATGCTAAAAGAAAGAGAAAAAACACTAAGAAATCACTAGTTGATAAATTACATATTGTCATCTTGGATGTAGTTGTTCAAGTTACAAATTTAACGGATACATAATAGACATTAAAACAGTGAGACTGCAAACAGTTCTTCTCAAAGATCCAATAAAGATTCAACAATATGGTCATCTATTTTACATACTCAAACATATATGCAGTTATATCCCTTAGAGCCTTTTCTTTTCCTCTCTTTTTTATAATAGCAATTACACATTTTGGGTTTTATTACTCTGATAGTTCTTAACATTTTTTACACTAGAGACACAATGTGTTGTTTATAAATATGGTTCTTATTTATTTTGCTAATGAGGATATTCTCAAGTTGTCTCCATTTACCTATGAAGGCCTCAAGATCATCCTTTTTTATAGCTGAGTAATATTCCATTGTGTAAAAATACATCTTTTTCATCCACTCTGCAGTTGATGGGCATTTTGGTTGTTTCCAAGATTTAACTATTACAAACTGTGCTGCTATGAACATGGGTGCACATATATCATTGTGATATGAACTTGTCAGTTCTTCTGGGAAAATTTCCAGGTGGGGAAGAGCTGGATTGAATGGAAATTCCAATCCTAGTCCTATGAGAATTCTCCATATGGATTTCCACAGTGGTTGCACCAGTCTACATTCCCACCAAAAGTGGAGCAGTGTTCCTTTTTCCCTGCAGCCTCGCCAACATTTGTTATCAGTTGATTTCTTGATGGCAGCTATTATTTCTGGAGTGAAGTGAAATCTCAATGTTGTTTTAATTTGCATTTCTTGAATGACCAGTGATGGTGAACATTTCTTCATGTATTTGTGTGCCATTTGTGTATCTTCCTCTGAGAACTGTGTGTTCATCTCAGACGCCCTTTTTTGGAGAGGGTCTTTGAATTTGGGGAGCTTGATGTTTTTCAGTTCTTTATATATTCTAGATATAAGTCCTTTGTTGCTGGCTAAAATTCTTTCCTATTCTGTGGGTTTTCTTTTCACTCTGTTGGTGATTTCTTTTGAAGTGCAGAAACTTTTCAATAATATGAGATCCCAGTTGTTGATTCTTTGAAGTGTTTCCCGTGCAGTTTGCATTTTGTTCTTAAATTCTGTGCCTACCCCTATATCTCCAAGACTTCTATTTACCTTGTCTTCCAGGAGATTTAGTGTTTCTGTTTTAATATTTAGGTCTTTGATCCATTTAGACTTTAGTTTTGTGCATGGTGATATGCATGGATCTAGCTACAGTCTTTGGCATGTGAAGAACAAATTTTTCCAACACCATTTGTTAAAGAAGCTATCCTTCTTCCAGGGGACATATTTAGCTGCTTTGTCAAATATCAGATGGCTGAGTGTCTTTGTAATTGCTTGCATCTTCTAATCTGTTCCATTGATCCTCAGGTCTATTTCTTTGCCAGTACCATGCTGATTTTAACACTGTGCCTTTGTAGTATAGTTTCAAGTGAGGAATTGAGATGCCCCCTGCCTTGCTTTTTTTGCCCTGAATTGCCTTTGCTATTCTAGGTTTCTTCTGTTTCCAAATAAAGTTTAGGAGTGTTTTCTCTAGCTCTGTGAGATATGTCAATGGTATTTTGATAGGGATTGCATTAAATATGTATAACAGTTTTTGGAGTATGATCATTTTCACAATGTTGGTTCTTCCTAGCCGAGAAAAAGGAATATCCTTTCATTTTCTAATATCCTCTTTGATCTCCTTTTTCAGTGTACTATAATTTTCAGCATATAGGTCTTTTACATTTTTAGTTAGGTTGATTCCTAAGTATTTCATTTTTTTTTCATGTTATTGTAAAGGGTGATAGTTCCATAATTTTTCTCTTGGTGAGTTTTTTGTTTGTGTACAGGAATGCTATTGATTTTTGAGCATTGACTTTGTATCCAGCTACATTGCTGAACTTGTTTGTTACCTCTAGTAGTCTTTTAATGGAGTTTTTGAGTCTTCTATGTAGGGAATCATGTCATCTTCAAATACTAATAATTTAAATTCTTCCTTTCCCATCTTTATTCCTTTTATTGCTCTCTCTTGTTTGATTGCCCTGGCTAGTGTTTCCAGAACTATGTTGAAAAAGAGTGGTGTTGTCTTGTTCCTGATTTTAAAGTGAAAGCTTTCAGTTTTTGTCCATTTAGTATAATGTTGGCTGTTGGTTTGTCATAGATGGCCTTTATAAGGTTGAGGTAGACACCATGTATTCCAAATTTCTAAAGGTATTCATCATGAACATGTATTGGACTTTATCAAAAGCTTTTTCTGCATCTATTGAGATAACTATGTGTTTTTGTTTCTGGCTCTGTTGATATGGTGTATTACACTTATTGATTTGCATATGTCAAACTATCCCTGCATTCCTGGGGTGAACCCCACTTGGTCATGTTGTATAATCTTCTTGATGATTTGCTGCATTCTATTTGCCAGTATTTTATTGAGAATCTTTGCATCCATGTTCATTAATGAGACTGGCCTGTAGCTCTCCTTTTTGGTTGGATCCTTCTTTGGTTTTGGTATCAGAGTAATACTTGCCTCCAGGAATGATTTAGGGAGGATTTCTTTCTTCTCAATTTCATTGAAGAGTTTAAGGAGTATTGGCATCACATCTTCTCTAAATTCCTTGTAGAATTCAGCTGTGAATTCCTCAGGACCTGGGATTTCTTTGTTGGTAAATTTTTAATTACATTTTTAATTTCAAAAGCTAATATTGGGTTGTTAAAAATTGCTATATCTTATTTGTTGAGCTTTGGTAGTTCAAATGTTTTTAAAAATCTGTCCATTTCCTCTGTGTTTTTCTCTCTATATGAGTAGAGATTTTCAAAGTAGTTATTCATGATCTTTTGAGTTTCCATGGGATCTGTAGTAATTTCCCCCTTTTCAATTCTTATTGCGTGAATTTCACTTTTTTCTTTCTTTCTCTTGATAAGGTTAGCTAGGAGTTTGTCAATTTTGTTTGTTTTCTCAAAAAAACAGCTTTTTGATTCATTGCTTCTTTGTATTGCTTTTTAGTTTCAATTGCATTGATTTCTGCTCTAATCTTTATGATTTCCTCTCTTCTATGAGCTTTGGGTTTAGCTTGCTCTTCTTTTTCTAGAAGCTTGAGATGGAGCATTAGGTTGTTTATTTGTGCTTATTCTGTTTTCTTGGTATGACAATTTATAGGTATATATTTCCCTCTTAAGACTGCTTTCATTGCATCCCATAGGTTACAGTATGTTTTTGCTGTATTTTTGTTGAATTGTAGATATTGCTTTATTTTTTCTTTAATTTCATCTGTAGCCCACTGGTTGTTCAAAAGGTTATTTAATTTCCATGTATTTATGCAGGTTTTGCAATTTCTTTCGTCATTTATTTCCCATTTCAGTGCACTATGGTCAGATATTATGCATGTGATAATTTCAATACCATTGCATTTACTTAAGAACATTTTATGGGTAAGATATGGTCTATTTTGGAGAATGTCCCATGTGCAGCTGAGAAGAATATATATTCTGATGTGGTTGGGTGCAACACTCTGTAAACATCTACTAAGTCCAATTCCTCACAGGTATGAATGATTCAGTTCTATTATTTCTTTGCTGACTTTTTGTCTAGTTGATCTATCTCTTTGTGACAATAGGCTGTTAAGATCCCCTGATATAATTGTGTTCTTGAGTATTTGGTTTTTCATGTCCATTAGTATCTGTCTTACATAGTTGGGTGCTTCTGTATTTGGTGCATATATATTTATAATTATTAGTTCTTCCTCTTGAATTTTTCCACTAACTAGTACATAGTGACCTTCTTTATCTCTTTTAATCATTTTAGGGTTGAAATTCACCTTGTCTGCCATTAGAATAGTTACCCATGCTTTTTTCTGTGTTCCTGTTGCATGGAATACTGTTTTGCATCCTTTGACTTTTAATCTATGAGTTTCCTTTTGGGCCAGATGTGTTTCTTGTATACAGCATATTGTGGGGTCCTGTTTCTTGATCAGTTTCTAACATTTTGTTGCTGCTGTTCTGCTCTGTTCTGTTTTTATTTCTTCCATCTGTCTTTCACTCTTATCATTTGCACCAGTTTTCCAAACTTCTTTTGTCCTTCAGGCTTCTAACTTTTTTGTTTTCCTCTATTTCTCTATTTTCTTCCTCTTTTTAAAATTTCTCCCCTGAGGTTAAAATTGCAATATTGAGAACTTATTTACTGCATATCATCTTTGGTATGTTTTATATATTATTTTATAAGTTTAGTTCATACTGTTAAAGGTGGTAAATTAATAATTACATCAGTCCATTATTTTCTAAGTTATTTGGTGCTATTACTATTGCTGATTATACAATATTAGTTAGGGTGATCTAATTTTTCTCATCAGTTGTTCTTGCTGGTATACCAAGATTGAGATTGCCAAAGGATCAGAAGCATTAGGCCATTGTCAAAAAGATGGAGCCTGGGCCAAATAGGCAGTAACTTCTCTTCCTCAATAAATTGAAGAGGAGGATCATGCAAAAGACTGAAACTCCAAACACCAGCTGTATGTAGATGACCCTTCTGAGAAGTGCTCATTTTCTAAAGGTACTAAATACTAGACATAAAGTTACTTAACATATACAATTAACAAGCATCAATCAAATAAGTAATCTAAAAAATAAAAATGAGAAAATATTTAAATAAAATGCAAGCCAGTCTTTCAGTTCATCAAATGCATATCCAAGGGGCAATGAAGTGCAGCAATCTAAAAGGTTTTCTAACATGTTAACAACAAAGCAGATGAATGAAGCTATAGAAAATATCAAATCAGAAAAAATTTCTCAGATAAATACAGAAATGATGACCATATTGAAAGACATGCTTAGTTATATTAGAGCAGATACAGATTAAAAAAAATTGAGGAGTCTAAGAAAATGATGTAAACCAAGAATGCCCAACATGGGAGAGAAATGGAACCCATAGAACAAATTCAAACAGATATTCTGGAGATTAATTTCATTGAAAGTATATAAAGCAGAATGAATAATCTGATAACAGACTTTCAGATATAGAAGACAGAATTGTGGTAGATGGTCAGAAAAAAAGATTTCTTAAAAATAGCAAGGGACTATGCAAAATAAACCCAGCAGCTGCTACATGATGCAAATAGGAATAACATAAAATTGATTGTATTGATTGTAGTCAATGAAAAAGCAGGAGATAGCACAAATAACATAAGAAATCTATTCACAAATGTCACTTCCCTAGTATGGAACAATTTCATATAGAGATAAAAGAGTCATATAGATCTCCAATTAGCCTTAATTAAAAAAAAAACCTAGAACAAGGTACATAATAGTTAAAATTCCAGGAATTCAACACTAGAATAGAGTATTAAAAGCAGTTAGAGAAAAGAAACAAATCACCTATAAAGAAAAAAAAAATCAGAATTCTGAAAGACTTCTCAATATAACCCACAAGTCCAGGAGAGTTTGAATTGAAGTAATTCAAACTGTAAAAGAAAACAATCTCCAACCAGGATTGATGTACCCCAAAAAACTATCTCCCAAAATTAGTGATGATAAAATAAGATACATCCATGACAAAGAGGAAATGAGGAAATTTGTGTACCACACCAACACTCCAAACCATTCTGAAAGATAGCCTAAAAAGAGATAACAAGGGTTACAACTCCATTAACCCCAAGAGAATGAATCTGCCAGGCAAGGCAAAAAACTAAACACAGGGAAAAAAGAGAAAACCAACAATAGGAAAATAACATGACAAGGATAAGTCAGTGCACATCAGTTATATCATCAATGTCAATGATCTCAATTCTCCAAAAGAAACAGGCTAGCAGAATGGATAAAGAAATAAGATCCAACTATATGCTGACTACAAAAATACATTAATTGAAAAAGAAGTACATAGTCTGAATGTCAAAGCATGAAAAGGAACCCAGAAAAAATCTGGGATAGTTAATGTTTTTACACACAAAGTGGATTCCAAGCCAAGACTGATAAAGAGAGACAAAGAAGGTCACTACATTCTTGAAAGGGAACAATTCAAAATGAAGATATAACAACCCTAAATGTAAATGCAACAAATACCAGTACATCCAACTATATAAAACAACATTAATGGATATAAAATCAAATAATCATTAATACAATTGTAATGAGGGAGCTTAATAACCCACTGTCACAAATAGACAAGTCAGTGAGACAAAAAAAATCAATAAAAAATTATTAGAACTAAACCAAACTTTGGAACAATGGGCTTAGTAGATGTCTACAGAGTGTTTCACCCCACAATATCGAATAAACATTCTTTTCAGTTGGATAAGGGACATCCTCCAAAGTAGATCACATACTAACTCATAGAGCATACTTAAGTAAATGCAAAGGACTTGAAATTGTCCCATGCAAATTATCAACCCACATGCAGTGAAATTAGTACTGACTAGCAAAAGAAATCACAAAAAGTTCATAAACACATGAAAATTAAATAATACCTTCCTGAACAACCAGAGGGTCACAGAATTTCCTCAATGAAATGATATGTGCCAATATAGCATACCAGCACTTATGGGACACAATGAAAGCAGTCTTATGAGAGAGATTTATAGCAATCAATATCCATCAGGAAAAGAGTGAGCCAAAATACATAACTTAATATTGATTGGGAAGCTTCTGGAAAGAGAAGAGCAAGTCAAGAACAAACTCAAATGAAGGAGAAAATTATAAAGTGCAGAAATCAATGCAATGGAGAGTAAGAAAATAATACCAAATAAATCAATTATCAAAGAATTAGTCCTTTGAAAGATTAAATATTGACAAAACCTGATGTAGTCTTATTAAAAAAAACTCAAAAGAAACTCAAATGCATACAAGTAGGAATTAAAAGGGTGAAATCACAACAGATCCTGTAGAAATATAGCAGATCATCTATGTTAACTGTGAATTTTTGAAATGGACACGTTTCTAGATACATATGATTTACCAAAACTGAATCAAGAATATATAAATATTCTAAGTAAATCAATATCAAACAATAAAATTGAGGATGTAATTAAAAACCTACTGTCAAAGAAAATCAGTTTCTGATAAATTCTACATGAAATTTAGAGAAGACTTAACCCTGGTAGTTCTCAAACTCTTTAATGAAACTAAAAGACTAGCATTTTTGGAGGCAAGCATTACTGGTACCAAAAACAGAAAAGGACAAAATCAAAAGAGAGAACCAGAGATCAATCTCTCTAATGAACCTAGAGGCATAAACCCTCAATAAAATACAGGGAAAATGGCAAATCAAATACAGAAAATCAACATTATTCACCAGGGTCAAGAAGTATTCATTCCAGGGATGAAGGGATGTTTCAACACATATAAATCAGCAAATTTAATACTCCATATTAACAGATCCAAGGCAAAAACCATAAGATCATCTCAATAGTTGTAGAAAAAGCATTTGACAAAGATCAGCACTCATTCATGGTAAAAACCTTACAGAAAAATGGAATAGATGTTCTTTATCTCTAGCTGATAAAAGCCATCTATGACAAACCTACAGCTAACATCATACTAAATGGACAAAATCTAAAAGCTTTCACTCTGAAATCAGGAACAAGACAAGGGATCCACTGTTACCTTTGTTATTCAATATAGTTCTCATATTAGAGAAATTAGACAAGAGAAATAAATATAAGAAGTAAGGATTGGAAAGGAAGAAATTAAAATATTATTTGAAGGTTGACATGATGGTTTACATAGAAGACTCCAAAAACTCCACCAAAAGACTTCTAGATTTAATAACCAAATTCAATAGTTTAGCCTGATTTTAAAAAACACTCAAAAATCAATAACATTCCTGTACATAAATAACACTTACTGAGAGAGAAATTAGGGAAACATGAATTGTCACAATAGCATCCAAAAAAATTAAGTACGTAAGAATCAGTCTAACAAAGGAAATGAAATATCTTGACTTTAAAAACTACAGTAATCTGAAAAATATTCAAGAGGATATTGGAAAATAGAAAGATATACTTGTTCTTGGGTGGAAAGTACCAGGAAAAATGGCCATATTTCCAAAATTGCTATACAGGTTTAATAGAATCCTGATCAAAATTCCAATAGCATATCTAACAGAAATAGAGAAAACAATCCTAAAATTCTTTTGCAACCAAAAGAGACCTAGAACAGTAAAGGCACAATTAACTGACACATTTTTATTCCTGAATTGTACATGTAGTTACTGGGGGAAAACATTGGTTAATGAATATTTCAAGTCTATATTATAGAAACTGACTATTTTTCTTTAGTTAAGATGTATGTCTGTAACATAATGAGTGATGCCTTTAATAGGGCAATAGCTATTGTAAAATTATCTGTCTGTTTTATGAAATATTTTGGCAAGACTGAACTGAAAGCAGTTTATTTTACTATATCAGTTATACTTAATAAAGAATAGAAATCCAACACAAACTATCTGTTAAGAAATAAAGTAATGTATTGCCTTATGTGATCAGAGAGTCTAGTGATTGCTCTGGCTTCAAAAATTTCTGGATAAAGGGGCTCAGTTAATTTATTAGAATTCAATTTTTATTCAAGACATGGCTTAGCTTACTTCTTTTTAGCATGAGGCCCAGCCAAACCCTTAGCAACTGTGTTAAAAGTAGTAATCAGAAGTGTCAGACTTCTACACTAGCATTTTGCCAACTTCAGAAGAAAAAGTGAATCCTTATCCCAATATTTAAAGTCTTAGCTTCTGTAAGATTTGATTCAGTTTGGATTGAATCTTGAAGGATTCTTTGGGCTATCCTTGATTCACTACTATCAACCACTGGTTGCTTGGATGAATCAATCCTGTGTATGAACTTTAGAAATTTAGATGTGAATCCATCTCCACACTCTTCAGATACTGAGAGTAAGGAGTATTCACTGGATAAAATTCAGGAAACTTCTAGTCAAAAAGTGGCTAAATATAGGCAGGTTTAAAACTATCATGTTGGTCAATGGCCATACCACCCTGAATACACCTGATCTCAACTAAAAGTATCATGTCTACATCACTTAATAACACAATTACAAACTATGTACCTGAAAAAATACCACTTGCATGTATACCAGCCATTTGACACTTTTGACATTATGAATATTCTTGCGTACATACATGTGAGTAATAACTTTTATAAGCAAAGTGTATTTCTACACAAATATATCTCAGATGATCTATATTCCTATCATAGAAAAGGAAGTCTTCTGTGGATAGTCAGTGATTTGAATTTTCTTATTTTGGTAACAATGAAAGAGTATTCACATTGTGTAGATTTGTATACTTGATTTCTATAATTACTGGAATAAAAGATCAAGTAGCACTTCTCTAGCTTGTAGTAGTGCATCATAATGAGAACCTGGATGCATAAGAAGCACAAATGTTTTTAAAGAAACCAATATACTATCCATAAAAAAAGTTATGGCTAATAACCTCAAAGCAACAGGTTTAATGGTGCTTTCTGCTTCAAAGAAGTGTTAATGTCCAATCTTAGCTCTGGGAAGGACTTGACAATAAAATTCAGTAGCTTTTTAAATCACTACATACTTACTAAACATCTTAGCATTAAGTAAAAAAATGCAAAATGGAAGAAAAAATAACAAACTAGATTTTCAAATTATTTACAATTCACTGACATTTATGAATATAAAGGTCTTGAAAACTATGTGTTGCTGAAATGTATGAAGGATAAATGATTTTATAAGTTGAGTGGATAGAGGGAACACACTTAAGGACAATTTTTTTCCCATATTGTGAATAGAAGTGTATCAGATGAAGAAAGGGAAAGAGCTTGGCTAATGGCAAAGTACCAGGCAGACATGCAGGGATGTGGCATTTCAAGACAGGTTTATTTAGTATCTACAGATAATTATTCTTGAAATTTCTGAGAACAGAGACTGATTCTTATAGTTAAATACTATATTCACTATTTCAAGAACTTGCTTTTAGTTTATAGACCAATGTTTCTCACATAGTTTGAATTTAATAATTCTTTATATTTTTTGAAAATATTGATGACCCCAAAGAGGTTCAGTTTAATTAAATAGTGTAGGTCCAAAATCTATAAAGTAATAATTTAAACTGAAAAAGTGCTAAATGTTTATTAAATATTATTTAACTTAATTATGTAGATAATCCACAATTCACACTTTTCAGCATAGATTAAAAATCATCATTAATATAACTGTCATTGTTTTGTGAAGTCTTTATGAGAAGATCTGGCCAATGTAAGATTTTCAAAATTCTAAACTTCAATTAAACATACACATTTAAGAATTGCTGTTAGATTCCATCATTGTCTTCTTTGGTTTTGAGTAAATGTCTGAATAGTTTAGCCATATGTCCCCCTTTTAGACAAAAAAGATGCCCAATGAAAAAGTGACTACTTCAGCTCAAAATGAAAACAAGCACCTCTGGGTTTTCCTGAAGAGAAGTGTCAATTGGTATGCAGCAGCAATAGTTCTTCACTTTTTACCCAATAAAAAAGGTGTATTTGAAAGTAAAGAGATAATAAAATTAGTTATTTTGTATTGCTTTTTCAAGGGTAGTCTTAAAAGAGATGTGAAAATAACCATTTTAAGAAGCAACTCTGAGTGAGCATCAGGAAGAATAAAAGGACTCCTGAAGTAGCTGACAATTAGCACTTTAGATGGAACCTAAGGGAAACTGTACCCAATTATTGCACCATTAATGTAAATGTAAACAACTGAAAAAGGAAAAACACATTTGGGTGGTGGGTATATTTTTTATTTTAAAGCTTCTTTAAAAGTGTCTCAGACATTTCTGTAAACCATGTCTTTAAAACTACTGCCATGGGTAATAAAAACAAAGAAAACAATCAAGGTTGTTATTTATGAGTTCAAGTATCTACTGTGGATGATACTTCCTGGTTTTTAACTTCTTACTGAGAATGATGACTTTATCAGATTTATACTCTTTCACAAGGAGAATGGGGAAGATTAAAGAGAAGGAAGATCCAGAGTTTTCAGTTAAAATATTATTTAGTAGTTCAGTAAGGAAGCAAAAGTACATGGAAATGAGTCATACTGGTAATAAAAAGCAGGCAGACAGTATTTTAGAAGTAAATAAAAATTGATAATGCAAGGATGATGTTGAAAAAATAAAGTATTAATCTTTCAGATTGCATTTTTTATAATTAAGTTTATTGGTACAATTTAGATATATCTCTAATGATCTCATTCTTCATAGGGAATTTGTACCTGTACATGATATATTTTAGTTCCTCTTTTCTTTCCTCATTGCTCATTTTTGTCTTCAACTCCTCTTACCAACCTTATTTTCAATTTTTTAAAAATTTATTTAAAGAGAAAAAAAGCAAAACAGAAAAAAGGGTAGAAACAATACAGAATTTCAGAAAAAAATAAACACTAGTTGATAAATTACATATTGTCTTCTTAGACATAGTTGTTTCAGTTACAAAATTAAATCATACAAAGTGGACATTCAAACAGTGAGGTTGCAAACAGTTCTGATCAATGACCCAATAAAAAGTTAGCAACATGGTTATCAATCCTACACACTTAAACGTAAATGCAGTTATATCCTTTAGAGAACTTTCTTTTCCTCCTTTTGCTTTTTAAGTACATTATCTGTTTAGTTACATCCTGTTTCAGGTTGCTCAACACCTTACTGATCTGTTTTGTTGTTGTTATTTACTTTTTAATCACCTTATATTATTCTGTTGCTTTGCTTTTGAGTTTCTCCTCATCCATGCCCAATGGACCAGCTTTGGTGGAGTTGGGAGTCTTTTGGAGGTATTTTGTTACTTTGTTATCTATTTTTTTTGAAGGTAGCAAAATACAGCAGAACAAGACAGAACAAAGCCACCCAAGACAGTGCAGTGAAATTGACACAGAACCTCATAGCAGGTCACCAGGACAACAGAAATGGGCACAATAGTACATCCTGTTCTGTTCACATTAGCTGTTCTTTCAATCAGGTAGAGCAAAATGGAAGGAAGTACTGAACTTATAAAAACAGAATATTGAATAGAGCTGTACCATTAATCAAAACTGAGCAAAACAGTGATAAAGATATTTGCCTTCAAAGAGATAGTAGAAGGAAATCCCCCTTACTTGCCACACTGCATACATTCATCCTCCCAAGAGATACCCAAACCTCCAGCTCCCACTCGATAATGGGGGGAAATGGATGAATATTTGATTCTTAGCCCGCTTACCAGCAGGCCCACAGCCACTCACCAGGGTGGTGAGCTGACTGCCTGTTCTCCCAGCACCCCAAGTTCCAACATGGTGCAGACCTCAGGAAATGCCAATAGTTCTTGTCCTGGAGCAGTGGCGGCTTGTGGGGCCCCAGCCACTTACCAGGGCAGAGGCTTCCTATTCTCCCAGTGCCCCAAGTTCCAACATGATGCAGAGCTCAGGAAATGCCAATAGTTCTTGCCCTGGAGTGGTGGCAGCTTGTGAGGCCTCAACCACTTACCAGGGCGGAGAGTTGGCTGCCTGTTCTCCCAGTGCCCCCAGTTCCAACAATGGTGCAGACCTTGGAAGCGCTGATAGTTATCACCCTGGAGTGGTGGCAGCTTGTGAGGCCCCAGCCACTTACCAGGGCGGTGAGCTGGCTGCCTGTTCTCCCAGTACCCCAAGTTCCAACATGATGCAGACCTGATCCTTCTACAAATTTTTTTTTGACAAGGTGATATTTTTACTTGAGTCAGAACTGGTTGTTCAAATGTGCATTTGTCTAAGTTTGAGACATAGGACTATACATTCTAGATAGTAGTTTTTAACATGTTGATAATGACTGTTATTCATATGTCAGTTTAACTGGATTAAGAACCAGGCAGAGGATTAGTGAAGCATGCTTCTCAATGTGCCTGTGTGTTAAACACACAATTGATTGGCATATAGGTCAACAAGATGCTAGGAGAAACCATATTGGTTATATGTGGCACTATCTAATTAGCTTATAGCATGGATGAAATAAAATGGAAATAAGAGAAAGTTGGCATGAATTTTGAAGAGTTCCTACTGCTTGATAGATATGCATTTTGTTACTCTGATAGAGGAATGGGGTAATTGTGTGACTATAGCTATTCCTGTGATTCATAAACTTTTGACATTGATTTCTTGAAGGAGTTGAGCAGGTTTAGAGATGTCTGAGAATGCTATAAGCCCAACATATGAATGATTCCATTCAGTTCCCAGAAGACCAAATGCTGATAGGAATTAGGGCAGTAATGGTCAGGCTAAGAAAATTGTATTAGGTTATTAAGATTTTGTAGGGAATTGGATTAGAGGCCTTGCATGTTACACCCTTGCTGAAAAATAGTTTGAATTTTGTTCATATCCCGAGACTTCACAAAACAATGAGATTAAGAATGGTGGAGTGCCTCACAAGTTGATAGTGCCTACAGCAAGTTCCATCCCATGGTGGTGCATTGGAACATCATTCAGAGCCTAAGAACCCCTAGTAAGATCCCTCTTGGCCTAGTTGTGTCCCACCCAATGACCCCTGAGTGGTCCAGAGCTACTTGTGCTTTGCCTTGTGAGCCAAAAGTACATGCTGCAAGTTCCATCCCACGTTGTAACCTCATTAAGTCACTCTGAACCTCACAGGAAGACACCCAGCATCCCCCATCACATAAGGACTGCTGAGAAGCTCCCTTCTGACCTAGTTGGGCCCCACCCAGTGACTCCCAGTGGCTAGAAGTCACCTGATAAGTCCTGCCTAATGACTTCCACTCAACTGGGGAAACTCCCTGCAGTAGGGATAGATATTCTCAAGCCAAGAAACAATTGTGACCTTGCATCCAACTTCCCTAAAGAAATATAGGAAAATGACAAAACAAAAGAGCAAAATGAAATCTCAAACTTCCAGCCAATCCCAAGCAAGCATAGGGGAAATGGGCATAGAAAAAATGTAAGCCATATACTTGAAACCCCTGAAATGATAATGACTGAAATAAACAACTCTGGGAAGCTATAAAAGAACTCAAATCAGTAATAATCTCCCAGGTAAAAGAAGAAATGATAAACATAATGAAAGAAATGCTTAACATATCAAAAGAAGATATAGTTAAAAAATTAGAAGAACAATGCAAAAAGATGGAAACCCTGAATGAACAATATAAGAAGCAAACAGAAATGCATGAAGCAGATTCAAAGAGATATACAGGAAATCAAAAATGCCATTGAAAGTTGGCAAAATTGCCACAAGAAAAGTGAAGATAGACTTTCAGACCTCGAAGACAAGATTGGAGGTAGTGAACAGGAAAGGAAAGATCTTTTTAAAATAACAACGAATCAGGAAATAACAATTAAACAGCTGCAAGATGATGCAAAGAAAAATAAGATTGATAGGGATAAACAAAAAAGAAGGTGACAACACAAATGATATCAAAAGACTATTTACAGAAGTAATAGCCAAAAATATCTCAAACATGAGAATGGAAACTCACATAAAGATAAGTGAAGCTTATAGAACTCCAAATATTCATAACCAAAATAAAACTACACCCAGACATATAACAATCAACATCTCAGAAATTCAACATAAGAACAGAATATTAAAGCTGTTAGAGACAAGAAACAGATTTCCTATAAAAGAAAACCTGTCAGAATCATAGCAGATTTCTCAACACCAACAACAAAGTCAAGAAGAGTATGGAGTGAAGTATTTCAGATCTTAAAAGAAAAATGACTTACAACCCAGACTGATATACCCTACAAAACTGTGCTTCAAAATTGACAGAGAAATAAGATACTTCCATGACAAAGAAGAGCTGACCACCAAATCAACCCTGCAAAGAATACCTGCAAAGAAAGACATTCTAGATAGACATAGGAAAAAACCACTAAGCAAGGCAGACAAACAGAATGGAAAGGTAAATATGCAACAGCAGAAAGATAACATGTCAAAACTAATCCAATATATAACAGTTATAACCATTAATGCAAATGGCCTCAATTCATCAGTTAAATAAACAGATTGGCAGAATGGATCAAGAAACAACATCCAACCATATGCTATCAAGAAACAACATCCAACCATATATAACTCAAAAGAAACAGAGGCTGAAAGTCAAAGGAAGGAAAACAATATTTAATTTGACAAGAAACCCCTCCAAAGAAATAGCAAGTGTAGCTATTCTGTTTGCAGACAATATGAACTTGAAACCAAGAATGATCCAAAGAGATAAGGAAGGTCAGTACATCTAGTTAGGGGAAAACTTGAAGATGAAGAAATAACAATCTTAAATATATATGCACCAAATTTGGGAGCACCAAGCTATACAAAATAAATATTAACAGAAATGAAAAATCAAATAAACAATAACACAATCATAATGGGAGAACTTAACACCTCACTGACACAGAGAGACAGAAAATCAGCAAAGAAATAACATAACTGAATCACACCTGTCAACAAATGGACTTGACAGATGTATAAAGAGTGTTGCATCCAACATCAGAATATACATTCTTCTCAGCAGTACATGGGACAGTCTCTATATACTAGCCCACAGAACATGCTTAAGTAAATGCAAAAGAATTGAAATTATCCCTTACATGTTATTGGATCATAGCACCATGAAACTAGAAATTAATGACAAAAGAAACTGCAAAAACCTCACAAACATATGGAAATTGAATAATACACTCTTGAGCAATCAGTGAGTTACAGAGGAAATTAAAAAAGAAATTAAAAAAATCTACAAGCAAGTGCAAATACAAATACAACTTACTGGAACCTGTGGGATGCAGTGAAAGCAGTCCTCAGAGGAAAATTTATTGTGGTCCCACAACAGGAAAACAGAACAAACACAAATAAACAACCTGATGCTACATGTCAAACATTTAGAAAAAGAAGAGCAAGTCAAGCCCAAAGCCAAAAGAAGGGAGGAAATTATAAAATGCAATAGAGACTAAGAAAACAATACAAAGAATCAATGAACCAAAAAGTTGGTTCTTTGAAAGAATAAATAAAACTGATGAGACCCTAGCCAACCTTATTTAAAAAAGGAAAGGAAAAACTCAAATCCATGCAATAAGGAATGAAAAGGGTGAAATCAATACAGACCCTATGGAAATATAGAAGATCATCAATACCTCTTTTGAAAATCTCTACTTTTATAGGATTGATAATGCAGAAGAAATGGACAGGTTTCTAGAAACATACAAATTACCAAAGCTGGGTTAAGAAGATGTAAAACTGTTAAATAACCCAATTCCAATTAATGAAATTGAAAAAGTAATTAAATCTTTACCAACAAAGAAAAGCCAAGGTCATGCTGGATTCACTGCAGAATTCTATAAGAAATTCAAAGAAGTTTTAATACTGACACTACTCAAACTTCAATGAAATTGAAAGGGGAATAATTCTTCCTAACTCATTTCTGGAACTAAGTATTACTCTAATACCAAAACCAGAGAAAGACTCAACCAAAAAAGAGAACTACATGGCAATCTCCCTGATGAATATAGATGCAAAAATTCTCAATAAAACATTGGCAAACAGAATACAGCAAATCATCAAGAAGATTATACACCATGACTAAGTGGGATTCATCCCAGGAATGCAGGGATGGTTCAACATACAAAAGATCAATAAATGTAATCCACTATATCAATAGAACCCTAAATAAGAAATACATGATCATTTCTATAGATGCAGAAAAAGCTTTTGATAAGGTCCAACACTTATTCATAATAAGAACCTTACAGGAAATTGAAATAGATGGTTTTTACTTCAATATAATAAAAACTATCTATGACAAACCAACACCAAGCACCATATTAAATGCTCCAAAACAGAAATCCTTTACTCTAAAATCAATAACAAGATAAGGATGTCCATTATCACCACTCCTATTTAATATAGTGCTGGAAATATTAGCCAGAGCTATTAGACAAGAGAAAGAAATAAAAGGAGTAAGGATAGAAAAAGAAGAAGTTAAATAATTTGCAGATGACATGTTCTGGTACATAGAAGGCCCTCAAAACTCCATTGAAAGACTCATAGGTAAAATAAATAATTTTAATAATGTAGCTGGATACAAAGTCAGCACTAAAAAATCAATAGCATTCCTGCACACAAACAACAAAATCACTGAGAAAGAAATGAGAAGCCACACGCTTCACAGTAGCATCCAAAAAAATGAAATAATTAGGAATCAATCTAATAAAAGAAATAAAAATCTATTCAGGGAAAATTATAATGCCCTGAAAAAGAAATTGAAGAGGACCTCAGAAAATGGAAAGACATACCCTGCTTATGGATAGGAGGAACAAATATTGTTAAAATGGCCATTCTCCCAAATTTTCATATAGGTTTAATGCAATTCCTATCAAAATACCAATAGCATACCTCACAGATCTAGAGAAATTATTCCTAAAAGTGATATGGAACCAGAAGAGACCTAAAATAGCAAAGGCAATTCTAAGCAACAAAGGTAAGGCTGGAGGCATCACGATCCCTGACTTGAAGTTATACTATGAAGATACTGTAAAAAAATCAGAATTATACTGAAATAAAAAATAGACCTGAAGACTAATGGAATACATTAAAAGATCCAACTACAACTACAAACACACTCATCCACCTTATCATTAATAAAGGGCCAAACATGTTCACTGGAAGAAAGATAGTCTCTTTAATAAATGATGCTGGAAAAATTGGCTATCCATATGACAAAAACTAAAACTAAACCCATGTCTATCACCATGTCACAATGGATCAAGAGTCAAAATGGATCAAAGATGTAAGTATTAAAACAGAAAAACTAAATCTGTTGGAAGACAAGGAAGGTAGAAGCCATGGAGACATGGGGATAGATAGAGAATTCATGAACAAGAATCAAACTGCATGGGAAATCCTTTCCAGAATTAATAACTGGCACCACATAGTATTAAGAGTTTTTGCATGTTGAAAGAAATCTCCAGAGTAATGAGAAGAAAACCCACAAATTGGGAAAAAATTTTAGTCAACTGTCTCTCAAACAAAGGACTTCTGTCTAGAACATAAAAAGAATTAAAAAATAATCAGACCCCCAAAATTGAAAGACCCAATCAAAAAATGGGCACCTGAGATGAATACACTGTTGTCAGATAAAGAATTACAAATGACAAATTAATAGATGAAAAAATGTTCAGCATCTTTAGTCATTAGATAAATGCAAATAAAAACCACATTGAGATTCCATCTCACTCCAGAAAGAATGGCCAAGATAAAGAAAACTATCAACAACAAATGCTGGAGAAGCTGCAGAGAAAAAGGAACTCTTCTTCATTGTTGGTGGGAGTGTAGACTGCTGCAACCACTGAGGAGGTCAGTCTGGAGATTCCTCAAAAAAGTAGGATTGGAACTCTCATTTGACCCAGTTATTCCACTTCTGGGCATATTTCCAAAAGAACTGAAAGTGTCATATTACAGTGATATATGTGCAACTTTGTTTATAGGAGCACAATTTGTAATAGCCAGATCTTGGAAACCACCTAAGTGCCCATCAACTGAGGAATGGATAAAAAATTGTGGTACTTTTATACAATGGAGTACTACTCAGCTGTAAAGAATGATCACATTGAGATTTTTATTGGTAAATAGATGCAACTTGGTACCATACTCACAAGTGAAATAAATCATACTCACATGTGTAAATACTGTATCACCTCCCTAGTGTAAGAAATAGTAAGAGTACATAAAATGCACAATCCTCAGTAATTACTTTGAACAAGTAAGAATCTTCTCAAAGGGGAAAAGTAATATCTCAGGGAAAAGGAGGGGGAAAAAAGGAAGGGAAAAGAAAAAAACTATCTAAATTTGCATAAACAAACTTAAGATAGCTAAGATGATTGTGCTACAAATTCTAATAATTCTTGAAACAAAACAGTTAACATTCATAGGATTGGAACAATTGTACATGTTAGTGTCTGGTGATCTGAAAAACTCTTTTGAAAATCACTATGTAAAATAAACCATCATTGCTTTGGGCTCTTTGCTATTGTTACATATTTGTCTTTTTTGTTTCTTGTTTTTCTACTTGTTTCTTGTTTTCTTTTGTTTTGTTTTTTTCTCTAATGCAGAAAAGATAGATGTACCCATAGAGGCTTATACATACCTAGAACTTCTAAACAGTTTATGAGAATAATTTTACTATACTTTGATGATATGAACAGCTACTTTGAAGAAAAAGAGACATGGTATCATTGCTGATTTTCTATCATCATGCTGTGAAATCCAGTAATGATTTTATTTCTTTATTTAGAGTAATTTTAGTCTGTTTTGTACTATTTAATTTCAAAATACATGGAGGTATGGACAACTATTTTGAAGAAAACAAGAGAAATCATGGTAGCCATTATTAATTTTCCTATTGTCTGATTTTAAAGGTCTGTAACGCCTTCATTATTCTATTTTGATAAGTTTCATACTATTTTGCCTTGTGTGAATTCATTGGAAAGATATAGATAACTATTTAGATGAAAAGAAGAGATGATGGTAGCCAGTGTTGATCTTCTGTTGTCTTGCTTTGAAAGCTGTGTCACTTATATTGTTTTCTACTGATCTGCTATGTTCTGTTTTAATATGGTTTGTTTTACCCTCTGTAAAACAAAACAAAAAAATAGAATGGTGAAGTAACTGATTCAGATGATGCAAGTTCTAAAATTTAGGATATGGCACAGGCTCACCATCATGGTCTTTAATTCACTGCAACTCATCTAGCTAAGCCTTCTGATGAATGCCCAATCTTCCAGCAGCAGAGGCCAACACCAATTCCTCCATCTTTCTATATTATCCAGAATAATCAGCCTGAAACTTGGTGGTAGGTTGATTATATTGGACCACTTTCATTCTAGAAGTGGCAGTGCTTTGTTCTTACCAGAAGAGACACTTACTCTTTGCATGGATTTCCCTTTCCTGTATGTAATATTTTGACCAAAATTATTGTTTATGGTCCTACAGACGTCTCATCAATCATCATGATTTTTCACATAGCAAGGCTCCTAACTAAGAAACATACTTTATAACCAATAAATTGTGACCACAGTCTCCTGCTCATGGAATTTACTGGTATTATCATATTCCACAACTATCCAGAAGCAGCTGAATTCATAGAATGGTGGAAAGCTTTCTGAAGATGCAGTCACTGTGGCAGCTAGATGACAACGCTTTGCAAAGGTTGTCCAGAGGCCTGTATATGCTTAAGTTAGTACTCAGTATGTGGCCCTATTTCTCCCAGATCCAAAATTCAGAGATCCAGGAAACAAGGGAGTGGAAGTGAGAATGGTTACGACTTACCATTACTCTAGGAACCCATCAGTGAAATTTTGATTGCTTTACCTTTGAGATTAATCTGTGATCTTAAATATCTTATTTTCAGAGAAGGGAAAGTTTCCACCAGGAAGCTCAAAAATTACTTCATTGTACTGGACTCCAAGCCAGTTTGAGCTATTCATGTCTCAGTGAATAGGCCCTCATCATGTGACTTGTTACAAAAATGAGAATTGTAAACACCCTAAATATTTCATCTCTATTGTGCTAACATTCTTTTGCATGAATATGCATAATAAAGAGATTTTTTTTGCTTTTCTTTGTATTCCTACACTGTTTAACATAATATGAATTGATTTAATATCAGTATTTAAGTTTTTAAAAATATATATTATATTTAATATAGATTTAAAGAATATAGATTTACTCAGAAGAGAAGTAAGAATCATCCAATTAAAAACTACCTTTTATTACATGGAGGAAATTTCTGCATTCTATTTCCATGTAGAATAGTTGTATTATGTTAGACATAAATATAAACTTGCTATTATGTTTGATAAAATGAAAAGTAAAATAGTATTTATTATACAGTTGATTAAAGTTGTACCTTGTCAAAACTTTTTTTTAAATTTTGAGATGGTCTCTCACAAAGTCCCTGAATTTCCCAGGATGAGTTTAAACTTGCTAGCCTCCCAGACTGCAGGGATTACAGGTATGATTCACTTCACTCAGATTTTCCTAAAATCTTTACATCCATTTTCTCAAGAATTTTGTGTACTACAGAATTAAAAAATAGGAACATTCCAGACATTTTGGCAGCAGCAATATTTGAAATCAAATCCGTGTTAAAAAGCATAGTTAAATGCAATATCAGTGAGAACACTGATTTATGATTAAACTGAAAAAATGTTGAAAATAAGTACTACTCATGTGCATGGGATGAAAATGTGCTTTTTATTTTAAATGTATATTTTACATGAATAATGATATTAGACCTTATATGTTTGATACAATCATAAATATGTTGATTAGAGATAAATAAAAGGATTAAATAAAATTAATTTTTTAGACAAAAAATGGAAAATAAATATACCAAAGTCCTTGTAATCAATCCATTTGGTTTGTATGTGCTGTGTATATGTGGAAAGAAATGGGATTGAAGCTGCAAGGGTATGGCTACTAGTGACAATTTACACTTCAAGGTTACCTGTTTTCTTGTTACGTGTGTGATGGTGTGAGGAAAGAGAAAAAAGAGAGGAGGGGAAAGAAAACAAGAACAAGTTAAGTGATAAAAAATAAATGTCTTTTTCAGACATTTTCCTATCTCCTGCTATAGAAAACTAGAAGGTATTTTTCTGTAACCATCAGTCTGATGTGTAATCATCTTCTTGTCCATAATTTATCATCTGCAGTAATTTACTACATTAATTTTTCTCCTGAGTAATTTTGATAGTATATGTGTTTTTTCACCTCATTGTTTATGTGAATGTTTTATACTATGTATGAGTATAAATTTGTTAAAATAATAGTCATTATGTATCTGATGACTATTACTTGAAGTAGTAATAAATATTTGTACATTAGGCAAAAAATGCCCAAACCAACTATCTTCAATAAGCTTTTGCACTATGTTAAATTTTAATATAATGAAGAGAACTATGTTTAGTAGTACTAAATATTCATACACAATATTTTTTTCTTCTGTCTTCTTATTTATTTTTCTTTTTTTTTTGTTTTTTTGAGACAGGGTCTCTCTATGTAGTTCAGGCTGGCCTTAAGCTCACTGTGTAGCCCAGGCTGGCCTTGAACTTGTAATAATCCTTCTGGCTCAGCCTTCTGAGTGCTGGGATTACAGACATGTGCCACCACATCCGGTTTCTTATTTCCTTTATAGCATAAAACAAAAACTTAACACATTTTGCAGGAGTAAGGATATTAACAGGCTACTGTCCTAGAAATAATGATAATTAATTACAGATTAAATAATTCAACTAGCAAAATAAAAAATTCTCTACAAGTAATTAAGAATGATAAGCTACAGTTTTCTATCTGTTCTGGAAGTATGAATACCCTGCTCTCCAAAAGACTGTGAGAGGTTACACTGTTCCCCTAAAAAGTAAAATTAATGCAATTTAGAAGCTCTGATTTTTCTCATTCACCTTCAGTCATTGTTATTCTATAATCACAAGTAATTAAGTACATGCTTATATTAGTGTTTAATCATCTTGGGTAATGAACAAATACATAATAATAGTTTGTTAGCAAGAGAATATATGTCAAATATGTCCACTTCTCTTTTCAATATCACAAAACTATTACAAGATAGCATCATATCTCTCTCAACAGAAATATCTGATTACACTCTTGCAGTCATATCTACAATATAATAGAGGAGAAAAATCAATATAATAGAGGAGAAAAATCAACAAGAGCTTATTAAATAATGCTTTGATAAATATCAAAGGAAGATCATGAAAAAATTGGGGCATTTTTAATTTGACCAATATGCTACTCTACAGCAAAATGTTAATATTATGAAGCTGTGACTATGAGATATATAAGAAATATATCTACAAGTTTGAAACCATTATAAAAATTTGTTTTAAAGAAAGTGTAACATTTTGAAATATACAATCTTTCAAATCATTCTTTCTTTATATCCTGTTGTACAATATGTTTATACTAAAGTCCTTTAACATGGCTCAGCTTTCTGAAATCCCACAGGTGGCACTGGAGGTTCTGCTGACCTGATTGGACCATGCCTAGCATCCTTCTTTTCAATACAGGGAGCTGAGGCCATACAAGGTGAGTTGCAGCATGCCTGTGCTGGCTTGGGGAAAGTTTTAGATCATCGCTCCCAGTGGTTAGGAGCCCACTCAGCTTGCTGAGACTCTGGAGGTCAAACCAGAAGTTATGCTTGCCTGATTGGGCCACACCTAGTGACCTTTATTAGATCTGGGGAACTGAGGCCACATAAATTCCAGGAGCCAAAGGTGCATGAAGTGATTTCCAACCTGTCCTGAGGAAGCTTTGGATCATTGCTTGAATCCCAGAAGTATAGGAAAATGACAAGATGAAAGACCAAAATGTAATCTCACACCTACAGCCCATCCCAACAGAACCTAGGAGCCATGTACATAGAAGAAAATATAAGCCATATACCTGAAATGCATGAAAAGATATAAACTGAAGTAAAGAAACAACTCCAGGAAGCTATAAAAGAACTCAGATCTGAAATAATCTCCATGTAAAAGAAGAAATGATGAAGGTAATTAAAGAACTCCTAAACACATCTGAAGAAGACACAGTTAAAAAATTAGAGGAACAATGCAAAAAGATGGAAACCCTGAATGAACAATATAAGCAACAAACAGAATGCATGAAGTAGATTCAGAGAGATACACAGGAAATTAAAAATTCCATCAAAAGTTGGCAAAATGCCTCAATGAAAGTGAAGATAGAGTTTCAGACCTTGAAGACAAGATTTCAGCTAGTGAACAGGAAAGGAAAGATCTTTTAAAAATAACAAACAATCAGGAAATAAAAATTCAAAAGTTGTAAGATGATGCAAAGAAAAACAACATGAGATTGATAGGGATAAATGAAAAAGAAAGGGGCAACACAAATGATATCAAGAGGTTATTGACAGAAGTAATAGCTAAAAATTTCCCAAACATGAGAATGGAGAGTGACATACAGATCAGTGAATCAAATAGAACTCCAAATAGACATAGCCAAAATAAAACTACACACAGACATTTAATAATCACCATCCCAGAAATCCAACATAAGAACAAAATACTAAAAGCTGTTAGAGAGAAAAGAGAGATCACCTACAAAGGAAAACCTGTCAGAATCACAGCAGACTTCTCAACACAAATAATTAAGTTAAGAAGAGTATGGAGTGAAGTATTTCAGATCCTAGAGGAAAACAGCTTCCAACCCAGACTGATGTACTCTGCAAAATTGTCCTTCAAAATGCATGGAGAAACAAGATGCTTCCATGACAAAGAACAGCTGAAGAACTTCATGACCACCAAACCAACCCTGCAAATAATACTCAAAGACATTCTAGATAGACATAGGAAAAAATGACTAAGCAAGGCAGACAAACAGAGTGGAAAGGTAAAGATGCACCAGCAGAAAGATAACTTGTCAAAAATAAATGAATATATAACAGTTATAACCATTCATGTAAATGGCCTCAATTCACCAATTAAATGAAGTGGGCTGGCAGAATGGATCAAGAAACAATATCCAATCATATGCTGTCTACAAGAAACACACATAACACAAAAGGAAATCCATGAACTGAAAGTCAAAGGATGAAAAACAATACTTTATGCAATAGGAACCCCCCAAAATGTGGGGGTAGCTGTTCTGTTTGCAGACAATGTGAACTTCAAACCCATAATGATCCAAAGAAACAAGGAAGGTCACTACATACTAGTTAGGAGAAATCTTCAAAAGGAAGAGATAACAATCTTAAACATATATGCAAAAAATTCCAGAGCACCCAGATATACAAAACAAGTATTAAAAGAAATGAAAAATCAAATAATCAATAACACAATTATAACAAGAGACCTTAACACACTATTGACACAAAGGGACACATCAACCAGACAGAAAATCAGCAAAGAAATAACAGAACTGAATCACACCTGTGAAAAAATGGACTTGATAGATGCATAGAGTTTTCCATCCAACAACATCAGAATATACATTCTTCTCAGCAGTACATGGGACAGTCTCTAAAATAGACCATATAATAGCCCACAGAACATACTTAAGTAAATGAAATGAAATCATTCCATGAATGTTATCAGATAAATAACCTAGAAATTAATGATAAAAGAAACTGCAAAAACCCCACAAACACATGGAAATTGAGTAACACATTCTTGAGCAATTAGTGGGTCACAGAGGAAATTAAAGAAGAAATTAATATTTACAGGTAAATGAAAATACAAATACATCTTACTGGAACCTGTGGGATGCAATGAAAGCAGTCCTCAAAGGAAAGCTCATTGTGTGAAATCCCACATCAAGAAAACAGAACAAACACAAATAAACAACCTGATGCTACACCTCAAACCTCTAGAAAAAGAAGAGCAAGTCAAACCCAAAGCCAAAAGAAAGGAGGAAATTATAAAGATCAGAGCAGAAATTAATGCACTAGAGACTAAGAAAACAATACAATTAATGCACTAGAGACTAAGAAAACAATACAATTAATGCACTAGAGACTAAGAAAACAATACAAAGAATCAATGAACCAAAAGTTGGTTATTTGAAAGAATAAATAACAATAAGCCCCTACCCAACCTTATTAAAAAAAGAAAAGAAAAGATTCAAATTCATGCAAAAGGAATAAAAAGGGTGAAATCACTACAGACTTTGTGGAAATACAGAAGATCATCAATACCTATTTCAAAAACCTCTACTCTCATAGGATTTATAACACAGAAGAAATGGACAGATTCTTAGAAACATAAGAACTAGCAAAGCTGGGTCAAGGAGATGTAAAAGTACTGAAAAACCCAATTTCTATTAATGAAATTGAAAATGTAATTAACAAACAAGTGCCCAGGCCCAGATGAATTCACTGTGGAATTCTACAAGAAAATCAGAGACGACTTAATCTTGACATTCCTCAAACTCTTCAATGAAATTGAAAGGGAAACAATTCTCCCTAACTCATTCTTATAAGCAAATATTACTCTAATATCAAAACCTGAGAAAGACCCAACTAAAAAAGAAAACTACATGCCAATCTCCCTAATGAACATAGGTCCAAAAATCTTCAATAAAATACTGGCAAACAGAATGCAGCAAATCATCAAGAAGGTTATACAACAGAACCAAGTGGGATTCATCCCAGGCATGCAGAGATCTTTCAACATATGTAAATCAATAAATGTAATTCACCATATCAATAGGGCCAAAAATAAGATTCACATGATCATTTGTATAGATACAGAAAAAGCTTTTGATAAGGGTCAACACTCATTCATGATAAGAACCTTATAGAGAATTGGAATAGATGATAAAGGCTATCTATGACAAACCAACAGCCAGCATCACATTAAATGGCCAAAAACTGAAAGCCTTTACCTTAAAATCAGGCAAAAAACAAGGATGTCCATTATCACAACTCCTATTCAACATAGTACATAGCCATGGCAATTAGACAAGATAGAGAAATAAAAGGAGTAAAGATAGGGAGAGGTGCCCACATGGCTTAGACATGCAGGCCTCCCTTGAAGCCCTGCTCTCTCCACAGAGACCACCCAGCAGCAGCTGGTAACTCTATCCAGAGGTGCTCAGATGACTTAGATATGAGGGCCTCCCTTGGAGCCATGCAGAAACCACCCAGTAGCAACTAGTAACTCCAGCCAGAGGGGTCTGGGGTGGTTTAGACTCAGGCCTCTCTTGCAGCCCCACCTTCTTTGCAGATGACCTTTGGGGACCAGGGAACTCCAGCCAGAACCCCCATCCTTTCTCCCAAAACCTTGGACTACAGCAGATTAACTGAAATAGCTTGAGTGGAGATTCAGTGACTGCCTCACCCAATCAGAAGATCTCGACAGGCTCCAGTCAGTTTGGTGAGTATGTCCCTAAAATAGAAATATACAGTGGGTAAATAGGGCTAGTAATAAAGCTCCCTCCAACTAACTGTAAGACCTTAGTGAGTCTGACAAGAGTGGGGATGACTCCTCCCTGCATACAGAAAACATCAGACAGAGTGAGGAGTGTGCCTATAAGGACTTCCCCAACTTGGAGAAAATCAAAAGGGCTTATGAGACACAGAAGCACACAATAGGGACACAGTAGAGTCTCAGCTAACACAAATACTATAGACAGGGAGATTTGGTGAACTGGAATAATGAGAAGATAAAGTAATAGCAGGAATTAAAAGTTGTCTTACATCAATACTACTAGACTTGACAGCACAAGCCCTCAAGTCAAGAAGAGCCTAGAGTGAGGTATTTTAAGCCCTGAAAGAAAACAACTTTGAACCCAGACTGTTGTACCCAGCAAAACTTGACAAAGAACAACAGAAGAAATTCATGTCCACCAATCCAACCATAGAAAAACTATTGAAAGACAAGCTAGGTAGAGCTAAAAACAGCCACAATCCCCAGAACAACAACAGAAAGAAACCACCAGGTAGGACAAGCAATTAAACAAGGGGGAAAAGAAGAAAGCAAACAACTGGAACATAACATGGCAAAGTCAAGCCAGTACATATCAGTGTTATCCATAAATGTAAATGGCCTCAGTTCACCTATCAAAAGAAATAGGCTGACAGAATGGATTAAGAAACATGATCCCACAATATGCTGTATACAAGAAACACATCTGACCCAAAAGGAAACTCATAGATTAAAAGTCAAAGGATGCAAAACAGTATCCATGCAACAGGAATCAGAAAAAAGCAGGGGTAACTATTCTATTTGCAGACAAGGTGAACTTCAAACCTAAAATGATTAAAAGAGATAAAGAAGGTCACTACATACTAGTTAGTGGAAAAATTCAAGAGGAAGAAATAACAACTCTAAATATATATATACACCAAATAAAGGAGCACTCAACTATATAAGACAGGTACTAATGGACATGAAAAACCAAATACACAAGAATACAGTCATAACAGGGGACCTTAACAGCCTATTGTCACAAAGAGATAGATCAACTGGACAAAAAGTCAGAAAAGAAATAATAGAACTGAATCATACCTATGAGCAATTGGACTTAGTAGATGTTTTCAGAGTGTTCCACCCAACCACATCAGAATATATATTCATCTCAGCTGCACATGGGACTTTCTCCAAAATAGACCTTACATTACCCATAATACATTCTTAAGTAAATGCGAAGGTATTGAAATTATCCCATGCATACTATCTGACTATAGTGCACTACAATTGGAAATTAATGGCAAGAAATTGTAAAACCTGCATAAATACATGGAAATTAAATAACAACCTTTTGAACAACCAGTGGGCTACAGATCAAATTAAAGAAAAAATAAAGCAGTACCTACAATTCAATGAAAATGCAGAAACAACATACTGTAACCTGTGGGATGAAATGAAAGCAGTACTAAGAGGGAAATATATAGCAATAAATAGTCATATCAAGAAAACAGAATGAACAGCAATAAACAACCTGATGCTTCATCTCAAGCTTCTAGAAAATAAAGAGCAAGTTAAACCCAAAGCTCATACAAGAGAGGAAATCATAAAGATTAGAACATAAATCAATACAATTGAAACTAAAAAGCAATACAAAGAATCAATGAATCAAAAAGCTGGTTCTTTGAAAGAATAAACAAAATTGACAAACTCCTAGCTAACTTCATCAAGAGAAAGAAAGAAAAAACCCAAATTCACCCAATAAGAACTGAAAAGGGGGAAATTACTACAGATCCCATGGAAATTCAAAAGATAATGAACACCTACTTTGAAAAACTCTACTCACATAGGGTGGAAGACAGAGGAAATGCACAGATTTCTAGAAATGTATGAACTACCAAAGCTCAACCAAGACACAGCAATTTTGAATAACCCAATATCAGCTAGTGAGATTGAAAATGTAATTAAAAACTTAGCAACAAAGAAAACCACAGATCCTGATGGATTCACTGCTGAATTCTACTGGAAATTTAGAGAAGGTTTGACATCAATACTCCTTAAACTCTTCAACAAAATTGAAAAGGAAACAATGCTCCCTAAAGGCAAGTATAACTCTCATACCAAAACCAGAGAAGGACCCAACCATAAAGGAGAACTATAGGCCAATTTCACTAATGAACATTGATGCAAAGATTCTCAATAAAATACTGGCAAATAGAATGCAGCAAATCATCAAGAAGAGTATACATCATGACCAAGTGGGATTCATTCCAGGAATGCAGGGATAGTTTAACATACACAAATCAATAACCCATATCAACAGAACCAGAAACAAAAAACACATGGTTTTCTCAATAGATGCAGAAAAAATTTTCATTTATCAAAACTTTATGTCCAATACATTTTCATGATATAAACCCTTCAGAAACTCAGAATACATGGTGTCTACCTCAAACTTATAAAGACCATCTATGACAAACCAACAGATAACATTATCCTAAATGGACAAAAACTGAAAACTTTTACTTTAAAATCAGTAAAAAGACAAGGATGTCCACTCTCACCACTCCTACTCAATATAGTGCTGGAAACACTAGCCAGGGCAACCAGACAAGAGAGAGAAATAAAAGAAATAAAGATGGGAAAGGAAGAAGTTAAATTATCACTACTTGCAGATCACATCATACTCTATATAGAAGACCCAAAAAACTGCACTGAAAGACTACTAGAGGTAATATACAAATTCAGCAGTGTAGCTAGATACAAAGTCAATGCTCAAAAATCAATAGCATTCCTATACACAAACAAAAAGAGAGACCATAATCATGTGAAATAAATCAAACTCATATGTATAAATACCATGTAGCCTCCCTAGTGTAAGAAATGACAAGAGTACATAAGATTTTATGCTAACCATGTTTCCCTATTATATTGCCTTGAAGCCTTATAATGTTTTCACTCATTGGTTGGAATGGTTTTATTCTGTTTTGTTTGATTTTATTATGTGTGATGGTATGAATAGCTACTTTGAAGAAAACAAGACACTGTGGAAGCCATTGCTGATTTAATATCATCATGCTTTGAGGTCATAACATGCTTTTGTTCTTCTAGTTTCCATTGGTTCTATCATGTTGCATCTTATTGGAGTTTAATATGTGTGATAGTATAAACAAATTTTTTATGGAAAATGAGATATTATAGAAACCATTGTTCATTTTCTGTTATTTGGTTTTGAATGTCCTATAATACTTTCATTCATGTGAATGGTTTTATACTATTTTATTATGTTTGATATTATTGTGTGTGAAGGTATGCTCAACTACTTCAAAGAAAGAGACATTATGGTAACTACTGTTAATATCCAGTTGTCTTGTTGTGAAGTGCTGTGTTGTTTACATTGTTCTGTTCTGATTTGCTTTGTTTTGTCCTCTTTTGTTTTATTCTCTTTAAAATAAAATTTAAAAGTCCTTTAACATGATTGATAAAATCTTTCTATGTGGTTAGTAATACACTGAATGTTCTAATATTTTTATGTGACCAACTTATTAAATTATACATTTCTTTAATGAACACCACAGTCTCATCACCTTGTCCTGTGCATCTCTCAATATTAGATTAACTGGGGTATAACTCATTGGAAGGTAGTGGAAGTAATTTATATCACATTTTGTTGTGGGATATAATTTTTTCCCAAATTTTCTTCATTTCATTTCTGCTTTTTGCTAAAAGAAATAAAAATGATAATGATACAATTAGAAAACATCAGTTAAAGATGCCAGAGCATGAATCCTTCAATAACTGAGTGGAGTGTGTCTTCATTGACGTAAAATGTTGCATCATAAAAAGTGACAATTTTCTACCCTGTCTAAATCAGTACATATTAGGAGTTTGTTGTAGCTTCCTTTTCCTAATGACACAGAGTTCTAGTTAAGACTTAAGTGATATGTATATGTGCATGTATATTTATTCACATATGCATGTCTATAAGTATGTTTATTAGAACAAAGTCCATGACATGGATGCATACTTATTTAGAGCTCTTTTTAAGTTATACAGATATCAAATATCTATATTTATGGATTATGATGCTATCTTTTGATATATGTACAAAATGTAAAATTCCATACCAAGCTAATTAACAGATTATTGAATCCAGGGTTTTTGTAGTTAGCTATATGCCTGGTCTTGAGTTTAGAATTTTATTTCAAGTTAGGGTCTCACTAAATTTTTAAATTTCTCAAGTTTGGACTTACAATCTTTCTGCCTCAACTTCATGGAGTAGGATTATAGGAATGTGTCCTTTGTGTTCAGCTCTGATCATTTTGTTATTATTATTATTGTTATGTTGTTGTTAATATGAGCAAAAAGATGTGGTGTTTTTCATTTTGATCCTGGAATATTTCAATTCACTTGATATACCATAAGGACATTTATATTGTCACAAACAGAAAAGTTGTCTTTTTTAAAGGCAGAGTACTATTATGATGTGTAAATATACTGCATTTTTGTCCATTTATTCAGCAGTGGTAGCTTAGATTGACTCCATATATTGCTTATTGCAAATAATACTATGATGATCATGAGACTACAATTATTTCTGTAACCATTTACTTCAATTTATTTTATATATTCCCTCTTGTTGGAATGCTCGATAAGATAGTAGCTCTATTTTTAGGTTTTTGTTTTATTTTAGGGAGGTATGGGGAATCAAACTCAGGACCTGATGCTTGCCAGGAAGGCACTGTACCACTAAGCTAAATTACTGGACCCTATTCATAGTTTTTGAGGAGTTGTTATATTGTTTTCCATAATAGGTATACTAATTCACCTTTCTATTAGGTGTATATGCTTTCCATTTATTCACATCCTTGGTAAATTTAGTTCACCTTAATTGTTTTGTTATAGTAAGTCATTCTGAGTTGAAATTGTGACTTCTAGAAAAAAGTATGACTTCAGAGGAAAGCTGCATAATATTGGATTCGACAATAATTTCTTAGATAAAAATCTCAAAGCAAAAATAAAAAAATGAGATTATCACAAGATAAAAATTTGTGCACAAGAAAGGAAACAATTTAAAAAGTAAAGAGATACCCCTTATATAGATGAAAAATATTTACAAGCCTCATAAGGACTCAAAGTTCAACATACATAAGCAACTTGTAACAGCACAGTAATCTGAAAAAAAAATAGATTAAAAACATAAAAGTGTCAAAACAAAAATGTTTCCAGGGAAAAAATATTAATGGCCAAGTAGATATTGGAAAAAATACTCAACATGACTAAACATTGGGCCAATCCAAATTAATACCACAGTAAGGTACAATCCATACTTCTTACTGCTATCCCATTTCTAAAAGAGCATTTATACCATTTTACCTGACTGTATATATAATTTAAATTTGAAATATAAAGCTTGATCTATTTCAGGGACTAGCCTTCAGTATCTGTGAGTGATTTATCCTTTAATTTTCTACAACATCTTTTCTCATGGTTTTTACTTATTAGGGTGTTTAAATCAAATGTGGAACTAAAATAGTTTCTTTCTGGTGTTCTCAAGTTTGAAGTGTGTCTTAAAGTCATGTTTTATTTACTGGATTATTTTCTTACATATTGGCCCAATTAATGCGTAATTGAAAGATTGCACTATTAATAATAAACCTTTGTATCTTCTCAGTAGTTTTAATTTGGTACTTACATTGATAGGTTTCAGGTTTTTAAAGCTGACTAGGATATTACACTTGCTCAAATATCAGGTTTCACAAATATATGAAATATGTTCTTTTTTATTTTTTTGGGTAGTTTTGTTTGTTAGTTTGGTTGGTTATATTTGTTCAGACAGGGTGTCCCTTTGTAATTCAAGGGCTATCCTTGTACTCACTATGTGATCTAGGCCAACCTCAAACTCATGATAATTCTCCTTTCTCAGCCTCCCAAACCTGAGATCATGGGTGTGCACCACCATGCTCAGAACATTGTTTTTTACTTTTAAAATTCTACTTTATTAGTAGATATTTGCACTATACAATGATTCCATCATCATAGATGTACATACCACATCTTAGCTTTCATTTTCTTTTCATGTCTTTCCATGTCCCTCCTTTCCCCTTTGTCCATCTCTCAGTTCCCTTCCATTTTGAAAAGAACTAGTGTATCCCTGTTTTCTTTTCTTTCTTTTTTTTTTTCATTTTGTCCTGTAACTTATTTTGTGTTTCCAGGAACTCTTCACACTGTTGATGGGAATATAAACTAACACAACTACTAAGGAGATCAGTATTTAAATTCCTCAAAATATACAAGCAGTAATTAAATATGTGGTGAATATGTAAATAAAAAAAGCTACAGCAAAAGAAACAGAGTTACAAATCTCCCTAAAAATATTTATGCCTTTCAATCAGATTTGTCCTATCTCTCTTGCCATTTTCTGAAGCAGATTGGGAAAACTTTCTTGTGAGTACCTCTAGGAGATGTGGTCAAAAGTATGGAGAATTCTGATACCATGTTCCTTTCAGAGAAAATGTAAGCTTTAAAAAAAAATTACAGATGTGACTTCATACTCCTTATTCACTGGATCAGGTAACCTGTCTGTTCCTCAAGAAGAGATTAAATATTTCAATCTGTTCAGGACACTGAGGCAACCATGGCAGCACAATTAAAGACATTCATATTTAATATATTTTTTCATTTAAACATTCATGAATAGCTTATATTCATTCCATTTTTCCATCAACATCTTCCAATGTTATTAAATGAATAGGCCTAAATTTAGAGATGAACCTGACATAAAACATGAGGTTTAATACAATTGTCAAAGTATTCAGAAATGTTGTATAACTGCATTATTTTCAGAGTAAAAGTATTGTTTTTTTCTTGTAACCTAGTGTTCACACCAATATGAACTGCCTAAGTATTTCCCTAAACATCTGTTGTTATGTATACAGTTCCATAGAGAGGCAATACAGAAAAGCTACACTTGCAATGTGTTTAGCATCAGAATCAGTAGCAAATCATTCCATCATAAAAAATAATATACACTAGACTTTTTAGTTAGCATCTTGGTATGTTGTGGTTTAGATCAAGAATACTCCTCAGGGGTGCTGGGAAAACAGGCAGCCACCAGCATGCCACTCTGGGAGGTGGCTGTGGCTTGGCAAACTGTGGCTGCCCCAGATCAAGAACCATATCAGCATTTCCTGAGATCCATGATGTGCCATGTTGGACCTTGGGGCTCTGGAAAAATGGGCAGCCAGTTCACCCCTCTGGTGTGAAAGCCAGAGATCTGAGCATGTCTTGCGTGTTTGACTATATGCAATATAGGAAACTAGGGGGATTTTCTTCTGCCATCTCTTTGAGGGCAAATATTTTTATCTCTGTTTTGCTCTGTTTTGATCAATGGTATTGCTCTATTCAATATTCTGTCCTTGTAATTTCGGTATTTCCTCCAATATTGCTCTGCCTGATTGAAGGAACAACTATTGTGAAGAAAACCAGATGTAGTATTGTGCCTATTGCTGTTGTCCCAGTGGCCTGCTGTGAGGTTCTGTGCCAATTTCACTGTACTGCCTCAGTTGGCTATGTCCTGTCTTATTCTGCTGTATTTTACTACCTTCAAAATAAATAAATAAATAAATAAATAAATAAATAAATAAGAATACTCCTCAATGACTTCATGTGTCAGAGGTAGAGCCTTTGGAGTATGAATGGGTTATGGGAGCACTGTAATCATTAGTGAATTAATGATGAGTTCCTAGCTTATTGTGCTATTATACATTGTGCCTGAATGGAAGAGGTGGGTCACTGGGGCATGAACTTGGTGAGTATGTATTTGGCCTAGCTTGCTTGTACCCTGTTTCTCTTTCTTCTCTCTTTCCCTCTCTTTCTCTTTCTCTCTCTCTCCTTCTTGGTTGCCATCTGTGAAAGAGTTTTCCTCTACAATTTCCTCATACTATTTCTACTTTGGACCAAGCTAACTATGGATGAAACCCTGTTTAATCATGAGTCACATAAATATCTCCTGCTTTGTGTCTGTCAGGCACTTTGTTCAAGGAGTGAAAAGGGTAATACAAGGTGTAAGAAAGCCAGTAGCACATTGCTAGTTCTTTGAAAAATGTAAAAATGAACTTCACTTTTTCAATTTACTACTTTTAGAAAAATGTTTGCAAAAACAATTTTATAAAAAAAGGAATGAAGATGTCATTTGAATAATAATATTAAAGTCTTATTTTGTTGTTAAATTAATCTATCAGATTTACATTCTACCCATAGCATAAAGATATATCTTGATTATAACAAGAATATTAAAATATACATTTTTTAGAATGACAGCCATGGTCACATATATGCTATATTTTATTTCAAGATTTTAATTAAAAGTTATATCTATGCTATAATAGAATGTTTGAATGAAAAACAAATTAATAAATACCATTTTATATGTATTTCCTTTATGACTGTAATCTTTATTTGCTTTCTCTACATATTTGAATCCTGTTTAGTAGCTTATAAAACTTGTTTTCTTTCTTTTTTAAAACTTACTTTCAATATAATCTTATAAGAAATAAAGCTGTTAAATATTTATGAGTCTGGTGTTTTTCTCATATTATTTAAACCTCATAAAATCCCTGCAAGTTCATTTCTATTACAGTTCAACTTAGATGAGGAAACTGAGACACAGAGGAGTCACATAATTTGTTCAGATTTCAAAACTAGTTTCACAGCTGGGATTTGACTGTGTTTGAGTTAGAGTTTATGTCTTAACCACTGAATCATACTGTCTTCTAGTTTAAGTTAATATTAGTTTTGAAAATTGTTTTCATTTCTCATAAATCTGCCAATACTAGTGAGCATAACTTTTTATAAAGTATAGTGAACTTTGTTAAAATAGAAATTTTCTACAAATAATATTTACTGGAATTTGTCTTTTATCCATAAACTATTTTGTGAGTATTCCAGTTTAAGAAAAAATTAATATTTATTTTAAGCATTTTGAATATCTACAATAATTCTATTTATAAAATACCAATTTTAAGAAAATTAGCCACCTAAAATTTATATTGACAATGTCCTCTTTCCATTACTCTGTGTTGCACAAAATTAGGAAAATTAACTTTGTTAAAGAAAATGTCTGGTTGGAACTTTGGGTGCTAGAGAACAGGTAGCCTACTCACCACCCTGGTGAGCAGCTGGTAGCCTGGCAAACCACTGGCACATCAGGGCAAGAACTCTCAGTGACTCCTAAGCTTGGCATCACATTGAAACTTTGGGCGCTGGGAGAACAGGCAGCCTACTGGCCACCCTGGTAAGCAGCTGGGGGCCTAGCAAGTCACTGGTGCACTGGGGTGGGAACTATCAGCGATACCTGAACTCTGCATCATGTTGGAACTTTGAGCACTGGAGAACAGGTGGCCTACTCGCCACCCTGGTGAGCAGCTGGTGGCCTGGCAAACCACTGGCACACCAGGGTGAGAACTATCAGCAACTCCTAAGCTCTGCATCATGTTGGAACTTTGGGTGCTGGGAGATAAGGCGGCCTGCTGGCTGGCCTGTAAGCAGTTAGGGCCCTATTGTGCATGGGTTAAGAATCAGACATTCCCCTCCCCTGTTAGCAAGTAGGCACTGGTGGTCTGAGTATCCTTTTGGAGGATGAATGTATACAGCATGGCAAGTAAGGGGGATTTCCTTCTACCATCTCTTTGAAGGCAAATATTTTTATCACTGTTTTGCTCAGTTTTGATTAATGGTACTGCTTTATTCAATATTCTGTTTTTAAAAGTTTGATATTTCCTTCCATTTTCCTCTATTCGATTGAAAGAACAGTTAATGTGAACAAAATTGGCTGTACTATTGAGCCCATTGCTTGTGTCTTGATGACCTGTTCTGAGGTTCTGTGGTAGTTTTATTGCAGTGCAGTCACATGGTTTTTTTCTGTTTTGTTCTGCTGTATTTTGCTACCTTCAAAAAAAAAAAAGTAGATAACAAAATACCTCCAAAAAACTTCCAACTTCACCAAAGCTGATCCATGGAGCATGGATGAGGAGAAACTCAAAAACAAGGCAACAGAATTATATAAGGAGATTAAAAGTATATAACAACAACAAAACAAGTCAGTAAGGTATGAAGCAACCTGAAACAGGATATAACTAAGCAGATAAAGGACTTAAAAAGTAAAAAGAAGAAAAGAAAGTGCTCTAGAGACTTTGCAGACTCGCTGTTTGAATGTCAACTTTGTATGCTTTAATTTTGTAACTTTAACAACTAGGTCTAAGAAGACAGTATGTAATTTATCAACTAGTGATTTCTTACTGCTTTTTTTTCTAAGATTCTGTATTGTTTTTACCCCTTTTTCTGTTTTGCTTTTTTTCTCTTTAAATATAATTTAAAAAAAGAAAATGTCCCTAATAATATAATCCATATAATATTTTTATTTAAATGGTACTTTAATTTTAAATCTGTTAGTTTTCTCAGCCTTTAGTCTACATATTACAATTTAACTACCCAAAGGATACATAGTAAATGAGTCAAAATAATATACACTTGTATGTTTATAGAAAAAATAGTAGGTTGTTTAAAATATCAAATTAAATTTATTAGACCATATATTTCCATATTTTCAATTTTAAAATATATTAAAAGGGTGTAAAGTGAAATGTGAAGAGGTAACTGAAAATGAGAAATAAGAAAATTTAAAATGTCAAAGTTAGCCTGGAAAGCTTGAGATCATGTGTTCAATTATGGGTCCCAAACAAATAATCAAAGTTAGAAACACTAATTGTTACAAAAGGCTGAATGTTTTCAACAAAAATGTTACATAAAATTTGAGGCTGGTAAATTTGAAACACAAAATTTTAACATTTATTAGTTTAAACTTATTAATTTGAATTTTTAATGAAACACCCACATTTTGGTAAATATTTTCCAAATGTTAAATATAGTATTAATCTTCTTAACTGAATAAGGTTAAATCTAAAGATTTAAATTTTGTTTAGGGATTAATGAGTATCTAAATATTAGGAACATCATTAATAAAATTGAGAATCAATAAAATAAATGATTATGCCAAAAGAAGATTGAATTCAGACAAGTCTTTGCATTCAGGAAGAAAAATTGAATTCCCTTCACTTCTCCAGCATTGTGGGCATCCAGGTTGTGGGTAGCTCATTTGGCAGCTATTCTCATCATCTCTGAAATTGTGGAAACCCAGGGGAACTGCACCTGAGATGATAGCCATTCCCATTACCTCCTTACCATCTCTGGGAACACAGATCAGGGGCACCTGAGGTGGTGGTCATTCACATCACCTATCCACCATCACAGGAACCTTGAAAGTAACAAAGAAAAGAAGCAAAATGCAGTCTTAGACCTCCAGCCCACCCAGAATAAGCCCAGGAGTCACCAACATAGAAGCAAATGGGAGACACAAACCTGAAATTTCTGAAACGATATCAAATGAAGTAAAGAAACAAATCCATGAAGCTATCAAGGAAATCAAATCAGAAATAATTGCTCAGGTTAAAAAATAAATTTCAACATTCATATACAAAATTTGCCCATCTACAGAATAGATAAGAAAATGTGTCAATCAAAAAGCAAGTGCCAATACAAATGAAAAAAAAATATTCACAAAAGTAATAGCACATTTTCTAAGCATGGAAAAAAGTATCTGACATAAGTGAGGTATATAGAACCTCAATTAGCTATCACCAAAATAAATTTATATCCAGACATGTAATAATCAAGATCCAAGAAGTTCAGCACAAGAAAAAAATATAAAAAGCTGTTAGAGAGGAAAAAAGAAAAAAAAAAAAAGATCACCTAAAAGGGAAAATCCATCAAAATAAAGGCAGATTTCTTAACACAAACTGTCAAATCAAGAAGAGCTTGGAGTGAAGTAATTCAAATACTGAAAGAAAACAACTTCCAACCCAGACTAATGTACCCTAAAAAGCTCTCTTTCCAAATTAATGGAGAAATAAGATACTTTCATAAAAAGGAACAAATGATGAAATTCATGACCTCTAATGAAACAGTAAAGTTCTAGTCAGAGAAGTAAAAAATGAGCATAATTCCAAGAACAAAACAGAAAAAAACCACTAAGCATGGCAAGCAAATAAACAGAGGGAAAAAGCAGGAATCCAAGGGCAGGAAAATAACATGATAAAGAAAAGATATCAAAATCAATATATATCAGATATCAAAGAAAAACAAGTTTTTCCTAGAGAGGTCTTGATACTACTGATACAGCTACTTTTACAAAATCTAACAAATGAACATCACAGAAAACAAAAACAGTTTTTGAAATAGAAAATGATAAGACAAAGGGACAAAATGCCATTTCAGAATTTCAGCCCAGCCAGAGCAAGTTCAGGAGACACTGACATAGAAGAAAATGTAAAACTCACATTGGAAACTTCTGAAATGATAGCAATTGAAATAAAGAAAAAATTCATAAGTCTTCAGAAGAATTCATATCAGAAATAATCTCTTATGCAAAAAAGAAATGACAATCATAATGAAGGAATTACTTAGCATACCTAGAAAAGACAGATAAAATACAAAGAAGCACAGGAAAATGATGGCTGTCTTGAATGAACAATATTAGAAAGAAACAGAATATGTGAAGCAGATGCAGAAAGATATCCAGGTAATTAAAAATTCCATTGAAAGCTACAAAAACTGTTTGAATAAAACTGAAAATAGAGTTTCAGACTTGAAGACAGAATTGTGGCTCAGAACCATGGAATGAAAGATATCTTAAAATAATAAGGGACCAGGAAATAACAATTCAACAGCTGCCACAAGATTCAAGAAAAACAATATAAGACTGATAAGAGTAAACGAAAAGCAAGAATCAACACAAATGACATTTTTTAAAACAAGCTATTTGCAGAAGTAATAGCTGGAAATTTCCCAAGCATGGGAACAGAATCTGATATTGAAAAAGTGAGGACAATTGACAAAATTCAGGACCACCAAATCCACCCTACAAGGAGTATTGAAAGATATTCTAGAGAGAGATAAAAAATGAGTTCACCAATCAAAAGAAACAGATTGGCAGAAAAGATCATGAAATAAGATCCAACAATATGCTGTATACAAGAAATTCACTTAACTCAAAAAGAAACTCATAGACTGAAACTCAAAGAATGTAAAATAATACTTAATGTAACAGAAAACAGCAGGGGTAACTATCCTGTTTCTAGACAATGTGAACTTTGAACCAAGACTGATAAAAAGGAAGAAAGATCACTACATACTTATTAGGGGAAAACTTCAAGAGGGAAAAATAACAATGATAAATATATATGCACCAAAATCTTGAGCACCCAACTACAGAAGACAAATATTAATAGACATGAAAAAACATATTATCAATAACATAGTTACAATGGAGACTTTACTACCCCATTCTCACAAAGAGATGGGTCAACAAAAAAATCAGTAAAGAAACAACAGAACTGAACCAAACCTACAAACAGACTTAGTAGACATGTACAGTGTTCAACCCAGCAGCACCAGAATACACATTCTTCTCAGACATACATGGGATATTCCCTAAAATAGAACATATACTAGTCCATAGGGCATCCTTAGGTAAATACAAAGGAGTTCAAGTTATCCCATGCACATTATCTTTCCATACTGCAATAAAATTGGATAACAATGGCAAAAGAAATCACCAAAACTCCATGAACACAAGGAAATTCAATAACAGCCTTCTCAACAACTAATGGATCACAGATGAAATAAAAGAAGAAATAAAACAATATCTACAATTAAATGAAAATGAAAATACAACTTATGGAAACCTGTGGGATGCAATGAAAGAAGTTTTATAGCAGTGAATTCTCAGAGAAGGAAAACAGAAGGCACAGATAAATAACTTAATGCTAAACCCCATTTTTTCTAGAAAAAGAAGAGCAAGTCATGAGTAAAGTCCAAATAAGGGAGGAAATTATAAAGATCAGAGCAGAAATTAACACAATTTAGACTAAAAAATTATTAAAAAATTAATGAACTACACAATTGATTCTTTGAAAGACTAAGAAAAATTGATACACTCCTATCCAACCTTACCAAAAAGAAGAAAGGACTCAAATTCATGCAACAAGAAACGAAAAGAGTGAAATCACAGATCCTGTGGAAATTCAGATCATCAATACTTATTTTGAAGATCTATACTCTCATAAGAAGAAAACACAGGAAAAATAAAAAAATTTTCATGGAAAAAATGAATTACCAAAACTGGATGAAGCAGATATAAAAATCCTGCATAACACAATATCAATTAATGAAATTAAAAACATAATTAAAAACTTCCCAATAAGGAAAAGCCCAGGTGCCAATGGATTCACAGTTGAATTCTATAAGACATTTAGAGAAGATTAAAAATTAATACTCCTTAAACTCTTTAATGAATTGAAAGGGAAACAAATTATTCCTGGTAGCAGGTATTACCATGATACCAAAACCAGAGAAAGACCCAAACAAACAAACAAAAGAACAAGTAAATCACCATAATGAGGATAGATGACAAATTTTTCAATAAAATACTAGGAAACGGAATGAAGGAAATCATCATAAGATTATATACCACAACCAAGTGGAATTCATTCCAGGAATGCAGGGATGGTTCAACACAGGCAAATCAATAAGTGTAATACATCATATCAGCAGAGGCAAAGACAAAAATCACACAATTATTTCAGTAGATGTAGAAAAAGCTTTTGATAAAGTCCAACACTCATTCATGGTACAAATCCTAGAGAAAAATCAGAGTTAATGATCTTTAGCTTAATCTGATAAAAGCCATCTGTGACAAACCAACAGCCAACATTATACTAAGTGGGCAAAAACTGAAAGCTTTCATTCTAACATGAGGAACAAGACAAGGATGTCCACTATCACCACTCCTGTTCATTATAGTTCCAGAAATAATAGCCAGAGCAGTTTTATACAAGAGAAAGAAATAAAAGGAATAAGGATAGGAAAAGAAGAAATGAAATTATAATCATTTTCAGGTGACATGCTAGTCTACATACAAGACCTTAAATACTTCACTGTCAAATTTCTAGACTTAATAATAAAATTCAGCAGCATAGCTGGGTACAAAGTCAACACTCAAAAGTCAGTAACATTCCTGTACACAAACAAGAGATAAATTAGGGAAACCACATATTCACAATAACATCAAGAATAAAATTACTTAGGAATCAACAAAGGAAGTAAAAGATTTGTACATTGAAAATTACAATACACTGAAAAAAGAAATTGAGGAATGCAGAAAATGGAAAGACATCCCTTGCTCATTGATAAGAAGAACCAACATTGTGAAAATGGTGAAATCCCAAAACTATTATACAGATTTAATGCAATCCTGATCAAAATATCAGTAGCATATCTTACAGATCTAGAGAAAACATTCCTAAAATTCACATGGAGCCATAAGAGACCTAGAATAGCAAAAGCAGTCCTGGGCAACAAAGACAATGCAGGAGGCATCACAATTCCTTACTTCTAATTATACTACAAAATTGTTATAATAACATCAGCAAAAGAACAGACCTAAGTATCAGTGGAATAGAACAGAAGACCCAACTGCAAACATACTCAGCCACCTTATCATTGACAAAAGATCCAAACACATTCACTAGAAGAAAGCCTCTTTATTAAGTGGTGTTGGAAAACTGGATTTCTACATGTTGAAGACTTAAACTAAATCCATGTCTATCAAAATACTGTAAATTAAAGTCAAAATGGATCAAAGATATACAAATTAAGATAGAAACACTAAATCTACTAGAAGACAAAATATGTAGAAATCTCAAGGGCATAGGGATAGGTCAAGAGTGCATGAATAAAAATCAAAATGTACAGGAAGTACTTCAAAGAATCAACACCTGGGATCTCATCTTATTAAGAAGTTTCTATGTATCAAAGAAATCATCAACAGAAAGAAAGGAAAACCCATGGAATTGGAAAAAGTATTTTGTCAACTGTCCCTCAGACAAAGGATTTCTATGTAGAACATATAAAGAACTGAAGAAAAATCAAGCACTACAAATCAAAAGACCTAATCCAAAATGGGCATGTGAGATGAATACACTATTCTCAGATGAATAAATACAAAGAGCAAATAAATATATGAAAAAATGTTCAACATCATTGGTCATTTGAGAAAAGTAATTTATTTATTTATTTTTTGGGGGGGTACCAGAAATCAAACTTAGGACCTTGTGCTTTCCAGGGAGTCATTTGCGTTGCTGAGCTAAATTCCAAGCCTGAGAAATGCAATTTAAAACAACACTGAGATATCTGTCATCTCTCTCCAGAAAGAATGGCTAGCATCAAGAAATCAAAAAAAAAAAAAAAACCAAAAAATAAATGTTGGAGGGGTGTGGGGAAAGAGGAACCCTTCTCCATTGTTGGTGGGTGTGTACACTGGTACAACAACTGTGGAAATCAGTGTAGATTCCTCAAAAAACTAACATTAGAAGTTCCATTTGACCAAGGTATTCCCCTTCTGGGCATTTTCCCAGAAGAACTGAAAACATCAAAGCACAGCAACATATGTGTTTCCATATTTATATCTGTACAATCTCTAATAGTGAGTTCTTAGAAATAATGCAAATGCTCATAATCTGAGAAATGGGTTAAAAAAGGTGTGGTTTTATACAAGAGAATACTACTCAGACATAAAGAATGATAAACCTGAGGTTTTTATAGATAAATGGATGCAACTAGAAACTATACTTAGAAGTGAAATAAATCAGACTTGCATGGTAAACACCATATTGTCTCAATAGTGTAAGAAACTGAGAGTTACAATAGACATAGTGAAAGGGAAATTATATTGCTTGATCAATTTTTCCATTCCTGTATCTAGTTAACTGAGCAACTATTTTGAACATAACAATATGTTATAATAATCATTAGTAAATTTCTATTATCTTGGTTTAAAATCCTTTTTTAAAATTTTTGTTTGCTTGTTTACATCTGCATTTTCTTGTTTTTTTAACTTTAAAATAAAAAATATTCAAATATCTCTGAAGCAAAAAATGACAGTACTAAGTTCCAACTATATTAGAATGTAATAATGTTAAACTTTTGTCTTTCTTTGACTTTACTCTTGGCAATATAGCTCTACCACAAAAAATATATATTTTTACATTACTGTCTTATGTGATATTGTGTCAACTCTTAAGGGTAAAAAAAGAGCTCATCAAGATGTATTTTTAAAAAAAGTTTGAAATTGTTAATAAAATATATTTTGTGAACAAAAAACTTTAAATTTCTTCCCTAGGTAATGTGAGACAGCAGCATATTTAAGGAAAGGTTTTTGAAGAATTTGTTGGACTTTTCTTATTTTAGCAATAAAGAAATAAAGGAGAAACTCAGTTTATTTTCCATATATAAAACCCACCAATCTGATTCTTGGTCTTCTAAAGCACCATATATCTTTAACCAAAAATTTTTGTTACTTTTTTATTTGAAGAATGGGGGATATAAAGCTGTTAAAATATTTTGTACTTGTATACTTGTGAATGTCCTAATTTTTACTAAAAATATGTACTAAATTACAAAAATCAATGAAATAGAAACACACTAACAAAGAAAACAGAATGGGTGATTAAAAACATTGGTTTATACCTAACTTGAGTCATTCAAAATCTTCATCTCAAAGAAAAATTTGACATTTTAATGAAAGTCAATTTCAGTGAAAAGATCTGTTTAGATTTTCTTTTCTTTTTTTATTAATATAAAGTCTGGGATTTTCTTTGGAAGATCTATTTAGATTTTCTTTTCTTTTTTTGTAAACAAAATCTAGGATTTTCTTAACATTATCATCATTCTTTAGATTCATCAGTGTCATAGTCAGGAGTTGCAAGGGAAATGATTACATACAGGATACATTGTTTATAGTATTATTTATGATAGTAACCCCAAGAGTCAAATACAATAAAATTTCAGGAAATCTAGTCATACCCTAAAGACCTAGAGAATCCAGTTGAGGGCCTGGACCCCATGACATGATACTGAATGAGTTCAGCTGAAGACCTTTAGCCCATGGTAATGAACTTCATGAGTCCACTGGAGACCTAGAGCCCACAACAATGACTCATGGAAGTCTGTTTCATGGATCTGCACTGGGAAGTCCCCAAGGTCATCAGTGCAAGCTAGGAAGTCTTTGCCAGTAGGTTGAGGGATCTACACTGCACACATGAAGCAATGCTCAAAGTAACAACCACCCCCCCCCCAAATACCACAGTCATCCTGAGTAACAGTGAGGCCCCAAACTCCTCTGACAATGAGAACAGCCAAGTTCATATCAGGAAACCAGTGTGACAAGCTTCTCCTAGAGATTGAGGAGCACACCATCTTCCCCTCTGGATCCAGGAAGCAATGCTCAACATAAGGACCAGAGCTCCCCTGAAGTGAAATGTAGCCATTCTCAGCAACAAGATCCTAAGTTCCTTTAATGATGAGAATAGACAAGTTCCTATCAGCAGAGAAGCTTGACAAGCTCCTTCAGGAGATCCAGGGCAACAGGAGAACCAACCACACCACAGAGAACTAACAACACTTAGGAGAACCCACATAACTTAACTCTTCTTCTCTAGTTTTCTTTTTCATCTTGCCAACAATCTTCAGGTGTACCATCCATGCTCAGCACCACGCTGATTCAGTTCAGCTGGTATTACAAACTGACCACCAGTTATTGATCTACCACATTCAGAAACTCAAAACTATTACCTTTTGTCTATGGTTTACATAAAGATATTCTCTAGAAGCCTCATGTGTTCAGAGGTAGGGTTCTTATAAGGAGATTTGATCATTATGGTGCCATGCTTATCAATAGTTTAATCCATTTGTGACTTCATAGTTAAATGTGCTCTTTAGAGATGTGGCTGGGTTGACAGTGGTGGATCACTGGGGGTGTGCCTCCAGAGGGTACTGTCTCAGGGCCTGACTCTTCCTTTTCTGTGTGCTTTGTGGCTGGCATGAAGTTAAAAGATGAAGCCCTGCCCCCACACAATTTCTACCTTGACGTGAGCAACTGTGGATGTACGAATGTTCTGAAACTGTGAGCCACATATACCTTTTGTTTAAATTGCAGGTTAGGTATTTTATCATAGTGATGAAAAGTGAGAATTCCAATTCCCTAAACTGGATTTCTAAGGAAATGATAATGAAGAGAGTTCATAGTTTTATTTTAGTTCTTAGAAATTATTATTTGAAGTAGAAAGAGCACAACATGATTAAAACTTTGCATTTAAAGTTGCAATTTTAATTCTTACTTTGCACTTACCAGGCACTGAGCTGAATCCCCAGACCTTAATTGTTATCTTCTAAAAATTAAAGTACAATGTTCTGGATTTTGATTTAATAAGATGCTACAAAATATCTTCATATGATTCATAGCTGGGGATGACAGTGGTTTTGAAGATTTATTATAAGAGCACCTAGATATGGTAGTGAATTGGTGACAGGTTGAATATAGACTGAGAAGTAGTTTTTTGTTTTCTTAAAAATGTTCAGGTTTGGTACATTACAAATTAAATACCATGACAAACTGTTATACATTCAAGAAATATGTGACTGATTAAGCATGCAATCATAATAGATTCTAGGAAACAGTATAGTGTCTACCTTTAAATTTTCAAAGAACCGATAAAATTGTTTATCTGCATTTGTTTTTATTATAGTTGTCAGGTGGTTGAATGAAAGATCTTTATTTTTATATAAAATGATTTTTTAAATAAGAAAAAGTATTTTTTGTACATATATTTAACAAAACACTTATTTCATTCCAATAGAAATAAAAAATTTTTACAAAGAACACTTTGTTTTTTAGAGAGATATATAAGATAAAATAAAATTTTCTCTTTAAATTTAAAATAACATGTTATAAGTTTTGAAGAACCTAGTGCAAACATTGTATGCCACTAAATAATATTTCTTTATTTGTAATTAAATCTAAACTTTTTAGATGATGGTAGAGTGGTAAACAGCAGGAAATTAGCCTCTTCAAAATTCAAAATCCAAGTACTAAAAAATAACAACTTGGGGAAGAAAATAAAGAGGAAGATGGATCCCTAGGACTCAGGTAGGATCTGATGGGAAAAATGGAGCTTTCAGAAAAACTGAAGAGAGGGACCACAAAATAGAAAAGGAAGGATTATCTGCATTTTCCCTTTGACTTGTGGCTCATGGCTCATGAGAAAGGAAGATAGAATCTACAGAGCCACAGTAAAAACAGGCAGTTCTAGTGGACTTGAAGGAGGGAGGCCACCAGTAGAATGGAGCAATGGATGCTGTGTACTACAACAGCTGGTGAGTGATTCCAGTTCAAGCATCTGCCATGTTCTCTAGAGAGAGTGGTTGATCAGCTGCTATTCTAGGGAGGGACCATCTGAAGCTGGATTTTAGACCAGCCATGGGTTGGTTTCATTGTAGAACTCCCAGTGTTTAACTCTCACAGTGATTGGGTGATAGACAACCATGGGAGATTGTCCATGGTCAGAGAGCTAAGGTCAGGCCAATAAAAGACATCCAGAGTGTTATAAGCTAAATGACCCAGGCATGTCTCTCATGTCCAAAGGTGGGGTTTATCCCAAAGATGCTTACATCTAAAAGTCCCAGAACCAGCACCCTACCTTAATCCTACTGTGGAATTGTGGGCATTTACTCAGCAAGGATCTGGGCTCTGAATGCTATGTTTCTCTAACAGCAAGAGTGGAGTAACATCTTGAATTAGACACTGCCACAAAACTGTGGAACCCAGAAGACCATCATCTTGAAATCACAGAGAAATTTCTTTTTTTCTTTTTTCTTTTTTTCCCCCTTTTTTTCTGTTGGGATTTCTTCTATTTTAGTTCATTTATTTATTGAGGGTTTTTTTGGTTTGTTTCCTTGTTTGTGTGAGTATGAACATTGTTTTTAGTCTTTAGTTTTGTCTTGTTCTTGTCTCTTTACCCTTTTTTCTTCTTGTTCTATCCTGGCTTCTTCAGTTTTCTAAGATTTGGGAATATTTCCTAAATTCTTCAGCCTAACTTCTAATCTAATTGATTTTTTTCCTTTTCTTTCTCTACTTTTTCTTTCTTATCTCTTTTTTCTCCTCTTAATCACTTCTTTATTACTTTTACTTGCTATATAATTATTTTGTATTTTTCTTTATCTTCTATCTTTTGCTATATTTTGTCCTATCTTTCACCCAGTGCTATAAGCATCCTTTCCCTTCTCAATAAAATCCCTTTTTCTCTCTCCTACTTCTTTTGTCACAGAGTTTAATGTTTTAAAGTTTGCCTTTTTTGTTTCTTCTTTATCCAGCCCCAAACCTTTAATAGTGTAACCATTGCTAACCTTTTGATAGTTGACTATGTAAATTTACCGCTGAATACTTTTCTATCATCAACAGGCATGTAACTGTTACATGTAGTACATAGTAGCTTTAAGTCACTAGCCGGATTTCTTTAATGTTTACAACATAACTGATGGCTCCTTCTCTAGCAATAACCATAGTACATAACTGAATTTCATATTATGTTAATATCTAATTTGTCTCTTATAACATGATTGTAGCTATTTCTCTCGATATTAACAGAATCATGTAAGTGTCACTGTTTCACCATAAGACAACATTTACATTGACTCGTGACTGTGTTAATACTAGAATACATTATCAGAGATCTTGATTTCTGGACTATACTGCCTCCTCCTTTCCCCAAATAACCACGATGGTAGAACCTTGGGCCTGGGGCAAATAATGTAGTTATTCATGTTCAAAGTACATCATTGAAAAACAACTCATGAGGTCTGTAACAACAATGTCTTTAGATTATAAGCATCTACATACACCAGCAAAAAACAAAGAAATGAACAAAACAACCAAACAAAAATGATAGACACATGAGGAGAAAAAGCGAAACAAAACAAGAAAGCTTTCCAAAACTCCCAACTGCCCTGAAGCCAATCCAGGGAACATCAATGGACAGAGTAGTAAAAACCACACACCTGAATTACTTAAAGCATAGCAGAGGAGTTTAGAAAACATCTTTAAATAGAGTTGGTGAGACTTGAGAAAATATAACTAAATATATAATAAAAGAAATAACCAAAAACTTCAGGAGCTCTCAGAAGACACTAACAGAAAACTAGATGAGCTTAAACAAAATGATACAAAATTTGAATGACCAATTGATTAAAGAATTAAAATGTGCACAAAAATATTTCAATCATGAATCCAAGACATTAAAATTCCATCCTTTTGGGCAGCAGGATGGACCAGTGTGAGGACAGAATTTCAGAACTGTAATAATGCCTTCAAAGACCAACTACTAATTAAACACCTTAAAAGCAGCAAAAGAAACTGTAAAATTAATGTAACAATTGCTACATGATGCAAATAAAAGTAGCCTAAGACTAACTGGAGTAAGTGAAAATCAGAAGACAACAAAAATGGCACAAAAAACCAGTTCACATAAATAATGGCAGAAAACTTCCCAAATACAGGGAAAGAAATAAACACACAGTGGTGGATTGACAACTGGTGGGCAACTTGTAACACCCAGCTGAAGTGAATCAGCATAATGCTAGGTGTGGGTGGCCCACCTGAGGATTGTTGTCAACAGCATACAAAAGAGAACTAGAGGGGAAGCAGTGGTGTTGTTGGTTCTCTGTTGCCATTAGTTCGTCTAGAGGAGCTCGTTGAGCTTCTTTATTATCTGAGCTGGGCTGTTCTCATTGACGGGAGTGAGCTTGGGACCTTGTTGCTTAGGATAGCTGTGGTATTTTTCAGTGGAGCTCTGGTCCTTCAAGTGTCATTTCATGCCTACAGCAGTGCAGATCTCTCAGCTTACTGGAACAGATCCTTCGTGCCACTGGCACAGACTTTTTAGCTTCTACTGTTTAATATTGGGTACTTCTGAGAGCAGTTTCATGAAACAGACTTGTACATTTCACTGCCATCAACTATCATGAATTAATTATGTGCTAGCTAAAAAGTTATGCTCCTTTAGTAGTAAAAGGCACATAAATAGGAACAAAAGCATAATTTTATGTTAGGTCTCTAGTGAAAAATAGTTTGCCAAATACTAAGAAGTTTTACTGCATTATGGAAAACATGTATCTCTTGTCTAGTGAGTTGAATAAGAATGCTTTTTTCCAAATAATGCAAGAAATTGTTTAAAATACTTAGCCAACCTTGCATTAATCTGTTTCAGTGTTAAAATTTTATTAGGTGTCCTTGAAAATATGTTTAAAAACATATTTGACTGAAAATTTAATGTCTTAATATTGTAGGGAAGCTATTTAAGCAATATGTTTCAATTTTGTCTATTTAATTTTGGTAGTTTACATTTGGAAACATTCATAAAAAACATTCTATGATCCCCATGGGTGCCAGTTGTACATTTTAATTATATGTTATAGGGATTGGCAAACTATTTCTATAAAAATTCAAAAACATTTTAAATTTTATAAATAATCTCATCTCAATTACCCCTCCTAGGGAGCAAGAAAGCAGTAATACATAGCTTATAGCACATGAATGGAACTTTATTTGGAAAAAATTTTTCTTACAAAAAAAATGATGGGTCATATTTGGGTATAGTTTGCTGAAACATGCTACACGTTGTTATGTTTTCTTTGGCATAGGGGAGAAAACCATTTCCAGTTAAGAAATACAACAGAAAAAAAAAGACTTGGGCACTGTAGTTTCAGGAGGCTGTTGTAATACTTTCTTCATAGTTAAAATAATTTATGCTTAATTGAAACACAGGCTGTATTTTAAGATGTTCTGTGTTTTAAAGTGCATAGGATTTAATGGAATAGAAATCTCAGAATGTAATCACCACAAAGACAAAAACTCTACAATTACAGTTCATCAGTGTAGCTAGAAAATATTTATCATTTTGTTTGGCACAATGTAAGCTAACAAATATTTGTTGAAAAAAAGATAAAAATGTTTTAAAAATATAGCATTATGTGACACTTATTAAGATACTGCCTTTAAGCATGTTTGCCTATAATCTTAGAGAATGCAAACCACACTGCCCTTGGCTACATAGCATCCTGTTAATTCTGAGCCAGGAAGGGATGATGCACCAAGAATAGAATGCTCAAAATGAAAGAAAAGAGCTTTGCACTATTTTTGTTTGTTTCCTATACCTACAAGCATCACCTTCTTTACCTTGAGAGCTGCACTTTCTACAAAACCTTGAAATTGAATCCATAGAATCAAATGCAAAGATATCTTCTCAGACAGTTAAATTTCAAATTGAACATTGCTTTTTCTAATATTCTTAAAGTGGAAAAATTCATATCTCTTACATTTTTGTTGTTGTTCTTTTTGCCTTAGGGATATAGCTCCTTTTTGCTGTTGCTTACTCATGGCAGTAACTTCTTAAAGCTGTTTTATATTTTCAATTCTTAGAAACTAGTTAACATGCAGTTATATTCAGTTATCTTTGATAAAATACCTGCTGCAGTTTCTATGCCCTCACTGAGCACTGAATGATATAAGCTTCCATATTAATATAATCAGATCAGAGTGAATATAAAAATGTGGTCATTAAGAAAGTCAGTATAATCCCATTAGAGATAATTTTAATTGATTTATGAAATGTTATAGGTGTTCGACAGAATAACCATGTAAGCAGTAAGGATAGAAGACTGTGGCTATAGGACAAGACTACAGATACGTGAAATACTTGTCATTCTTGAGATTACAACAATGGTATTATAGGTGAATTTGAGAGGATAATATGAGAACAATGAGAGGAGTGCAATTCAGCATTGAATATTCTGAATTATCAAACGGTCCTTCGTTAACTGTGCTAATTTGCTAGAATAAATAAAAATAGAGTGATGATATTTTAAGTCAGTTGTGAAAAATAAAACCTGAAGTTTTATGACTATTTAAATAAGTATAATTTACTAATATCTAACACAAAAATGTACAAAAATTCAGAGATATGAAAAATTAATAAGAAAACTGATTTAAATTAAAGTATGATGGGGAAGTCTTTTCTGACTCCTAAGTTCAATATATGGAAAAAACAATTTCACAAGATTGGACAGAAGGAGAAGAAGGAAAAAAGGATAACAGGAGTTTGCTGTTAAGTTTGGGCTTTATCCTGTGGTTGGTGGAAAGATTTAGGTAGGGAAGTTGAACAGTTAAAACTGTGTTTTGAAAACTTTATCTCAAGAGTATGATGGATAAATTGACAAAGAAAAACTTGTCTGAAAAAAGAAAAAACTTGCGGTTGAATGATTCTAGGAGGTTTATGGGGCTTTGCAGTACAGGGGCACAGGATAGCCTGAATGCGGAGTGCCATGAATGTGAAAGCTGTGGGGGGAGAAAAATAAACGAGCCAGCAGCTCTCAGTAGTAGATTTCTAAGCCTATTGACAATCTGAATAATGCTTTATATTCTCTAAATTTAGTTATAAATTTTTGTATTTCTATTTGAAATTGTAATAACAGCAATTTTACACATAATTTTATTCTTTGTTTTTAACCTTATGCGTACTTAGATTCATTGTATCCAATTGATCCCAAAAACTTTTAACAAGCCAACTTAATTTCATCTTATATCAGAATCACTGTTGCTTTATGCCAGCCTCACTATGCCTTTTGCACTTTGGATGTGATTCTGACCTTTGATTTTACACTGTGTGCAAGTGTCTTCTCTTCTTCCTGAACACTTTGTGATACCTATGACTTTCTGAGAATGTCTTTTTCAAATGTCAATTTATTGCAGAAATTTCCTCTCCAGGAACCTTATAAAACAAGTAACTCACTACATTGAAATCCATTTTCCTGCCATGTTTTTCCTTAATTTCTTGCTGTTATCAATGAATTATTTATTTGTTTATTGTTTTTTGATCCTTATAAGTGTGAGCTCCATGACAACCAGAACTGAGTCTGTTTATACTCTGTTATGTCCCTGGTGTCTAGCATATTACAAGTACTTAATAAATATTTATAGAAGAATAAATGAAAATTAAATATTTTCACGCTACACAATATTTTCATTTAAGTCAATTGATAACAATCATTTAAAATGTATATTTTTATTACAACCCACTAATTCTCAACTCATTTATGTAACCCAAGGGATTATTTTGTAATGTTCAGAGAAAGTTTTTCTTTTCCAAACTAGGGTTGAGAGTGGGTATTGCTATATAATATACAAAAGTAGGGAATGCTGCTAAAAAAGCTAGGAGGCACCCCCCTGACAAAGACTTATACATCCAAAGCAACAGTAGACCTCTGCTGAGCAACTTCGATATAGCCAAGACCATCTTTATTTTGAGTGTATTTTGGTATTATTTTACTTTAAAATATTTCCTGTCTTATTATATCAATGTATCTTTTGTAAAAATTCTTGGATTATTTAAGCACAGTAATACATGTCTATGCCCCCAATTTTTCTGAAGATTGAAGCAAAAAGATTACAGAGTCAAGGCTAGCTTGAGCAATTTAGTGACATACTGTTAAAAATAAATAAATAAATAAAAATAGGACAGTATAAGCTCAGCATTCTCTGGGGTAAATAATTCTCTGGGTTAACTCACACAATTAAAAAATTAAAAAATTCTATGGGTTAACACACACAGAAGGAAGGAAAAGAACAAAATAAAAAGAAAAAAGAAATACAAAATGTTTTTAGAATAGTATTTCTATAGCTTATTCAAAAATTAAATCATTTATATTCAATTGATATGTGTAAAATACTTTTATATCTCTAGATGTTTCTCTTTTTTTCTGATTTTCTACAGTCATTTTTTAAATAGAGATGGAAATCTCTAGTTGTTTTAAATGTTTTATGAAATTATAACAAGTAAATAAAAATATATGTAACTGTAAAATTCAGTGAAGTTTTATAATGTGGAGCAATACATAATTCCATGATCAGATTGAGATACCATATCATTATCAGGTAGAACTACCTATGTTCCTATCCAGTCTCTAAACACCCAGGAGGAAATATTCTGTATATTTCAATCAACACAGAAAAAAATTAGCATCTATTTTGGTACTTTAGGTAGGTTTCTAGAGTATTTATCTTTTATGATCTATATTTTATGCTTATGAGGAATATCAATTCTTATTGCTGTATTGTATTTTATTTTTTGACTATACTATTCTTTTGTTTTAAATCTGTCACTGATAGGTCTGATGATTAATTGCAGGTATCAACTAGACTGCATAAAGGGGTTTCCAGATAATTTGTAAATTATTATGTTTATTTGACTAATATATTTCCAGAGGAGGCATTCTAGTCAATGGACTGGGTGAGGGAGTCTGTATAAGTTACTTTTCTCATCGCTGGAAAAAAAATACCTGTCAGTTAAAGTTAAAGAGGGAAAGTTTGGTTAGCTCACATTTTTGGAGGTTTTGGTCCATAAGCAGCTGACTCCAAGATAGAGTGGCATAACACAGGGCAATAGCTCATGGCAGCAAGTGCAAAAGGAGAGAGCAAGCTTTTTTTAATCCCTTATATTGTACATATGCTACCCGCCCTAGGGCAGGTGTAGCCACCACACCACCAATCCCAGCACTAGACAATCAACCAATCACACTGTAGATTCACCTGCCTCCGAAAAGCCACCACCATGACTGCGTGAGACTTTGGGGGAACATCTAGATACAAATCATAACATTGACTCTTAATGTAAGTGATCATCATAATGAGTTGGAGGCCTGATTGGCACAAAAATATGCAGGAAGTGTGAATTCTTCTTTGTCTTCTCTGGCTAAGAAGCTCTTGATCTTGAATGTCAGAGCTCTAGTTGCTCTGCTTGGGGACTCTGGGACTCACAGAGTGATTTCTTGGCTTTGCAGGGTTCAGAATCAGACTGAGAGTTACACAATCAGGTTTCTTTGCTCAGAGTTTTTGGAACATAGTCTGAACCATGTTGCCAAATACTTTGTCTTCTCAGTTCTATGTAGTCTGTAACTTCTCATACTGCAGAGCCTTGTAATATATTTTAGTAAAATTATGTTCCTTTTAAATTTAGATATAGAATAATAAGAAAAATATCTCCAAATCTTTTTCAAAATGATTATAAAATGTGTAACAGTATACAGATACAACAGTCACAATATTTATATACATGACAAAGAGTGTTTAAAATCTTAGCTGCTCCATATTCAAACATTGGGTATTCGTCACATTACGTTTTCATTTTAGACATTCTAGAGATTTAGAAATATATAATAATTGATGTTTCCTTGATGACTATTGATGCCAAGTAACACATTTAGAATAATAATTGGCTATTGATATAATAGCTTGTGTTTTTGCTTCTATTGAGATACATAATTTTTAAATAAATTAATTTACTTTGTGTAAGTTTTGCATTTGACCCATGAGGATACTGTAAATATTTCTTCCATATTCTTTGGGCTCATGATATGCTAGTATATAGCAATTTTAGTTTTGCTCATTATTTCTTTAAAGAATATGAATTCTTCAATTATTATAATCAAAGTGCTTAATTTTGTAGGTGCAATTATAAAAGTATATTAAATATTGCTATCTTTAAAGTAGTTGCACAGATTACAAAATATAAGCATGAAAAATTGATCAAAACAATATCAGCACAAACCATTTAAATGAACTAATAAAAATTAATAATATAATCATCTTAATAATTTTGTGTATATATAGTACATATATATATAAAATTTTTTTCTTCTTTCTTTTCTCCTTTCTTCCATCTCAGTTGTATTTTGTTTAACAAGTTTCTTCCCCTTTCACAGTATCTATTATACATTTTGATTGTTATTTACTACTTCAGTCCCTTACACTAGGGAGACAATCTGATGTTTACACATACAAATCTGATTTATTTCAATTATGAGTATGGTCTCAAGTTGAATGTGTTTACCTATAAAAGTCTGTAGTTTATCTTTGTTTATAACTGAGTAATACTCCATTGTATAAAAATATCACATCTTTTTAACCATTCCTGGGTTGATGGGCATTTGTGTTGTTTCCAAGATTTAGCTGTTATAAATTGTACTGCTATAAACATGGATGCACACATGTTTCTGTGGTATGATGTTTTTAATTCTTCTGGAAAAATGCCCAGAAGAAATATACTGGGACCTCTAATTGTAATTTTCTGAGCTACCTACGCACTAATTTCCAAAGTGGTTTTATTAGTATATGCTAACACAACTGTGGGGAAAGATTCCTTTTTTCCCTCAGTCCCTACAGCATTTGTTATTGGTTGATTTCTTGTTGATGACCATTCTTTCTAGGGAGAGGTGGAATTTTAGTGTATTTTTAAATTTGCACTTCTTGAATGACCAATGATGGTGAACATTTTTTCACATTTTTATTTGCAATTTTCATTTATTCATTTGAGAAGTGTGTATTAATCTCAAATGCCCACTTTTTGATTGGTTCTTTGAATTTGAGGGTCAGATTTTTTTTCAATTCTTTACATGACCTAGATAAAAGACCTTTGTATGATAGAAAAATAGGTAAATTGTTTCTCAGTCACTGGGTTTTGTTTTCAATGTTAGTGATTCTTTTACTGTGAAAAATCTTTTTAATAAGGTGAGATCCCAGCTGTTGATTCTTTGAACTAAGTTCTGTAGGGAGCTGGAGATTTGAAGCTGGAGATTGATCACATGTGTGGGGCTAAAGCAAGGCTGGCCCAGAAAAAACAGAGACCAAAGCAAGCTATGTAAACAAGTTGTTCCAGTACCAAGCAGGCAGGGGACCCAGGCCTGCCAAGCAATGGGTTGCTAGGCAGAGGGGTTGAAATTGACATCATCTTCCACAGTATACAAATAAATGTGCTACAGTTGTTGGAGCAGTTCCTTTCCTCCCATCAGGAAAATAAGAATTCCACTGGACCCCAGCTTTGTCTTTTCTTTATTTTTCTCATCCTCTCACTGGTCCTTAACCCCAAGAACCTCAGGAGCTGCACTGTGTCATAGCAAACTTCTATTCAGTTTGGGTTTTTTTCATGAACTGTCTGTCTACCACTATGTCTTCAAGGTATCTATTTTGTCTTCAAGTAAATTTAGTATTTCTGTTTTAAGATTTAGATCTTTTATCCAGTTTGACCTTATTTTAGTACATGGTGATAGACACAAGTCTAGTTTTAGTTTTTAGCATGTAAAAAACCAGTTTTTCTAGCACCATATTCTATAGAGGCTTTCTTTCTTCTAGTAAACATGTTTGGCACTTTTGTCAAAGATAATATAGTTGTATGTCTGTAGCCACATTGGCATGTTCTACTCTGTTCAACTGATCCTCAGGTCTGCTTTTTGAAAAGTACCATGCTAACTTTATCACAGTAGGTTTGTAGTGAAATTTTAAGTCAGAGATTTTTATGCCTCCTGCCTTGCCTTTTTTGCCCAGAATTGCCTTTGCTGTTTTAGGTCACTTCTGTTTCCAAATGAATTTCAAGAATGCTTTTACTTTGAGGTGAGCTGATTTTATTTTGATTGGGAGTGCATTAAATCTGTATAACAGTTTTGAAAATTTGGCCATTTTGACAATGTAGGTTCTTCCTATCCATGAGGAAGGGGTAACTTCCTATTTTCTGATATTCTCTTCTGTCCTCTTTTTTAAAGAATACTGTAATTTTCAGTGTATAGATCTTTTACATTCTTTTCTAGACTGATTCCTGTGTATTTCAGCTTTTGGAGTGCTGTTGTGAAGGTTTTATTTTCCCTAATTTCTCTCTCAGTGAATTTGTTGTTTGTATATAGGAATGCTGCTGAATTTTGAGTATTGACTTTGTATCCTACTATGCTATTGAATCTGCTTATTAAATCAATAAGTCTTTGCTGGAGTTTTTGGGTTCTTCTATGTATTGTGTCATGTCTTTTGAGAATAATGATAATTTAACTTCTTCCTTTCCTATCCTTATTCCTTTTGATTTTTCTCTTGTCTAATTGCTCTGGTTAGTGTTTCCAGAGCTATATGGAATAGGAGTGGTGATAGTGGACATCCTTATCTTGTTCCTGATATTAGTGATAGCTTTCAATTTTTGTCAGTTTAGTATGATATAGGCTTCTGGTTTGTAATAGATGGTTTTTTATAAGATTGGAATAAATACCATGTATTCCAATTTTCTGTAAAATTTTTAACATGAATGAGTGTTGGACTTTATCAAAAGCTTTTTATTCAACCTATTGAGATGATCACATGATATTTGTCTTTGTCTCTGTTCATATGGGTGTTACATTTACTGATTTTTGTATGCTGAATCATCCCTGCATTGCTGGGATGAATCTCAGTTGGTCATGGTGTATAATCTTCTTGATGATTTGCTGCATTCTCCTTGCAAGTATTATTGAGGATTTTCACATCTGTGTTTTTCAGGGAGATTGGTGTTTAATTCTCTTTTGTCTTGGGTCTTTATCCTGTTTTAATATTAGCATAATACTTGCCTCTGGGAATGAGTTGTAGAGAATTGCTCCCTTTTAATTTCATTAAAGAATTTGAGGAATATTGGCTTTAAATCATATCTAAATTTCTTGTAGAATTCAGTTGTGACTACCTCAGGATCTGGGCTTTTCTCTGTACAATTTTAATTAGTTTTTCAATTTCATTAATTGGTACAGGTTATTAAGAATTTTTATATCTTCCTGGTTCAGCTTTGATAAATGATACATTTCTAGGAATCTGTCCATTTCTTCTGTGTTTTACATCTTGTGTAACTAAAGATTTTCAAACTGGGTACTGATAATATTCTGGATTTCCACAGGATCTGTAGTGATTTCACCTATTTCATTCCACATTGCATGAATTTGAGATCTTTCTTTACCTGTTTTTTAATAAGGTTGGTTGGGATTTTTATCAATTTTATTTATTCTTTCAAAGAATCAACTACTTGATTCATTAATTCTTTGTATTTTTTAGCCCATATTGTGTTAATTTCTGCTCTGATCTTTATAATTTCTTCCCTTTTATAGTCTCAGGGCCTGACTTGTTCTTTATCTAGAAGCTTGAGGTACAACATTATGTTGTTTATTTTTGCTTGTTCAGTTTTTCGGATATGAAATTCATTGCTGCTCCCATATTTATGGATTATATATTTACAATTATTATATCTTCCTCTTGAAATTTTCTTCTAACAAGTGTCTTTTTCCCTTTTTATCATTCTTGGTTTGAAGTTCACATTGTCAATAAACGGAATAGTTACCCCTGTTCTCTTCTGGTTTCCTGTTTACATGAAGCATAATTTTGCATTCTTTGACTTTCAGTCTCTGAGCTTCATTTTGAGTTAAATGAATTTCTTGTATACAACATATTGTTGGATCTTGTTTCATGATCCTTTCTGCCAATCTGTTTCTTTTGATTGGTGAACTGAGGTCATTTACAACTGAGATATATTGTCTTATCTTTGCCAAGTTACTTTCCTGCTGCAGTTCCCTGCTTTTCCCATGTGCAAAACTGTTTCTCTTTCTTGTGTTTTCTTTCTGTTATTCTTTGAATTGGGGTCATCTTTTTTATCTCTTTCTGGACTATCTTTCAGTACTCCTTGTAGAGTGTTTTTGGTGGTCCTGAATTTTGTCTGTTGTTCTCACTTTCTCAATGTCAGATTCTGTTCCAATGCTTGGGAAATTTCCAGCTATTATTTCTGCAAATGCTTTTTTTTTTCTTTTTAAATGTCATCTGTGCTGATTTCTGCTTTTCACTTACACTTATCAGTCTTATATTGGTTTTTTTTAAATCTTCTGGCAGCTGTTAAATTGTTATTTCCTGGTCCCTTATTATTTTAAGAGATATTTCATTTCATGATTGTGAGCTACAATTCTCTCTTCAAGGTTTGAAAATCTATTTTCGATTTTGTTTAAACAGTTTAGGTAGCTTTCAATGGGATTTTTAATTATCTGGATATGTCTCTGCATCTGTTTCACATATTCTGTATCTTTCTTATTTGTTCATTCAAGACATCCATCCATTTTATATTTAAAATATAAAGGAACATTTTCCTATGTTCTTTTATATTTTATCTGTGTCTATTTTAGGTATGCTAAATACTTCATTCATTATGATTGTCATTTCTTTTTTGCCTGAGAGGTTATTTCTGATCTGAATTCTTCGGAAGGCTCATGAATTTTTTCTTTACTTCAATTGCTATTATTTCAGAAATTTCCAATGCAAGTCTTACAATTTCTTTTATATCAGTGTCTCCTGCACTTGTTCTGGGTGGGCTGGAATTCTGAAATGGCATTTTGTTCCTTTGTGTTGTAATTTTCTTTTTTTAAAAAAAATTATTTTTTGTTTTCTGTGATGTTCCTTGTGAGATTTTATGAAAGGTAGCTGTATCAGTACTATCAAGGCCTGTCTACAAAAAAACCTGTTTTTCAGGGACATATTCTGTTTGTAGGAAATGGTTGATTTCTCTATGTCCCAATAACCTACCTTCCCAATTATTTAAGATTGGGATGTTGTATCTGTTTGACTAAGTCCCCAATTCTGCCTGTGGTGAGGTAGTTCCCCGAGCTTCCTAGCATTGTTACAGAAGGAGATCAACTGATTACATTAGATATGACCTACTAGTAAAAGTAGTATAATTAACAATAACAATATTATTAAGCACTATTTAGAAATTGACAAAATGTGGCAAATGTTGATTTTGTACTTTAGACCACATAAGTAAAGTAACAGAACTGATTGTAAATTAGGAATTTTTATGCAAAATGCTATACCTTGCTAAAATGGTTTTATCCTGTGTTGGGAAAATTTAGGGAAGATAGTATATAAAACAAAGTTATCCAAAAAGGAAGTAGAAGTAATGCTTAAAGACAAAGGATGATCACCCAAGGTTTTGGAATCTAGAGAAGGGGATAGATAAGAAAAAAATAAGCAGTATTCAAGGGATTATATGAACTTGGTCTCTGTGTTTGAGAAATGTGATTAGTTTTTGTGGCTGGAGTTCTCCACACATATTTAGAGAAGAAAAACAAACAAAACAGAAAGAAAAGAAAAAACATTGAGAAAAAAGGAAAAAAAAGTGAAAAGAAAGAAAGATAAAAACAAGATAAAATAAAACAAACTTGAATTAAAGCAAATGGAGGGGAAGTCCCACTCATATGCTTTTATTCTGTGTCTGTGTCCATTATCACAACACTATTTCACCAAACTTACCATGTGTTGGCTCATATTTTTGACTTTTCTATCTCAATAGTCTTGTCTATCATGTGCACTTTAGTTGGGATACTCCTGTGTGGTTGTTTTTCCTTCTGTGACCTGGTCCAGTGATGTACAGAGAGGTGCCTGGCACTTTGATTTCTCTGGTCAAGCTGGTTGCCAAGAACTAAATTCTTCCTGGTTTGATTGCTGGTCTCATGATATAGGGCAGTGCTTGGATTTTTATATGCATGGAAATCTAAAAATTAAACAATATTGTGTACATTGCTTCCAAAAATATATATTTTAAACCATTTCCTCATCTCCTGAAACTATGCTATCTTTTTCTAGTATTTTATTTTGTATCCATTGTTAGCTTTACATGCTAGATTTTATGAACCATTATTTTATATTTTCAATGTTTCTTAATATACATGTTTGTATTGGATAACTTCCTGCATTTCATTTATACTTTATTTAGTTTTATTGTAAAGTATTTTAGAGCAGTTATTCTCATGCATAAAATACTCATTGTGAATTGCTTGATCCAAGTTCACAACTGTGATTCCTACAACACTGGATATGCTGTTGAATGCATTAATTTGTATAACTAACACTTTACCAGGTGCTAAAGATTTTCTTAGTTTGGTATAATACTTGAAAAACCACTGATTGATGTTTGTTCAGTATCAATTTGTGCATGGTAAATGTTCTGATGTTACTTTTTTCTTTTGTATATAATCATTGTTTTCTGAGTCATAAACACTCTAGCTCAAATGTAAACTAAATACTTGCCTGGAAGAATTAAGAAAGCTTGATTTTTTTCAGGCTTCATAGATACAGAATTACTGAACTTTCCTAATTTTTTTCAATGATATAACATTAAATCTAACAAACAAAGCTTAAATTCAATATTTCTAAAAGAGTTCTTTATGAATTTGCTTTGAAGAGAGAATGCTTCCTAAGAAAAACAAAAGCTTTAAGAAAAACACTACTTATATTCAAGCTACTACAACTTTCTCACTGTTCCTAAAATGGGTCAATGAGTCTTTTTTAGGCTTTTGCATTTCCTGTTTCCTGTGCTCTGTCTCTGCTTATCTCCATGACTTATTCTTTTACCTCCATGTGTTATTATTCTAGTGGCATTTTTTCCATTACACTCTCTCTGGACACAATATAAAACTACAGACCATTCTCACACTTTTCCTATCTTGTTTACTGGTTTGAATTATTTTCTTAGCCTATGCTATTACCTAATAAAATCTCTATTGCATATTTTCTGTCAGCCTACTCAAATATAAATTCATGAAAGGATTGTTTTCTCATATTCAATAATAATGTCTACTGTTTACAACAGCTGGTGATACACAGAATATACAAAATAAATATTTATAGAACAAAACAAATAGGATTATATTATTTCATTTGCTTTGATAAACATCATTACCCATTCATGTTTTAGCTTCTAACTTCTAAAATTTTTCATTTCATCAAATGTACTCTTTTTCAAATATTTGATTAAAGGAATTGATTATAAAATTAGTGGTGATTATATGTTACATTTAGATTATCTAACGTTTAAATGAGAATTTACCTTCTCTAGAAAATATTATTGAAGAAACCAATAAGTGAGCAGTCATCTCCTTGAACTTGGATAGCATGAATCTATTCTATGGAATTGATAATATCTTAAGTTCAGTGAGTGACAGACAGTATACAAACATTGTTTGGAGGGAGGGAAATATAAGAAATACAAAATATTTCAGTATTTAACAAATTCATAAGAGACTATTGAACCATAATTCTTATTTATCATACACATTATACAAATAAGAAGATGTACCTGTATGTTGTTATTTGTAAATTTAATTATTTATACCTTTGAACAAAAATTATAACTTTGAAATATAAATTGTGCCTACTGGCTTATTTACTCCTGTTTTGTGAGTAATGAGTTCTTTTTTTATAATTTTATTTAAAGAGGGGGGAAACAAAACAGAAACAATACAGAATTTCAAAAAAATAAACAGTAAGAAATCACTATTTGATACATTACATATTGTCTTCTTGCATATAGTTGTTCAAGGTACAAAATTAAAGCATACAAAGTAGACATTCAAACAGTGAGGCTGCAAACAGTTCTGTTCACTGATACAACAAAAACTTATTAACATGGTTATCAATCCTACACACTTAAGTATACATACAGTTATCTCTGTTAAAGACTTTCTTTTCCTCCTCTTGCTTTTTTTTTTTAAATTTTATTTAAAGAAAAAATTTTGAAACAGAAAGAGGGTAGAAACAATACAAAATCTCAAAAACAAAACAAAAATAGTAACCAGTAAAAAATCACTAGTTGATAATTACATACTTTCCTCTTAGATGCAGTTGTTCAAGTTACAAAAGTAAAGTCCACAAAGTGGACATCCAGACAAAGAGACTGCAGGCAGTTTTGCTCATCCATCCAACTAAAACTTTAGCAACATGGTTATTAATTCCACTCACTCAAACATACATGCAGTTATATCCTTTAGAATATTCTTTTAATTTTTTTTCTTTACAATAACTATAATCCATTCTCATAAACTACTTAGAAGTTCTACACATGTATAAGTCTCTACACATATACCTAGCCTTTCTGTATTAGAGGGAGAAACAAATCAAAACAAGTAAGCAATACAAATTCCTAGAGAAACATGAAATGAAAAGAACATACAAAAACACAACACTAGGTGATCTACAGTAGTCACTATGATGTCTCTTGTTATTTTCAATAAAATTGTCTATATCATCAAATATAATATAAACTTAACACTGCATTACAATATTAATAAAATCTAAACATTGGAGACATTATAGGACTTCAAAGGCAGTTAACAATCAAACCAGAATGGGTATCTTATTGAATCCTGTCATCTTCAGAGTAGTTGCCCCTACTCTCAGACTTGACACTCTCAAGTATACCAGATTCAAATGAAATCAGTCAAGATAAAACAGTAGTTTAACCAATCTTCTCTGACTTATCTCTGCCATGCTATTTTTATGTTGCTATTTGTTTACTTTTTTCCTTCATTCCACTGTCTGCCCCTTTCTTTGAGGCCTTTCTGCCATTATTCCTGGAACCCTGGTGATTTTCTTCTTTCTCTCTAGAATGTCCTTCAGTATTCTTTGCAGAGTTGGGTTGGTGGTCACAAACTCCCCCAGTTCCTCTTTGTTGTGGAAATATCTTGTCTCTCCTTTAATTTTGAGAGACAGTTTTGCAGGGTACATCATTCTGGGTTGGAGATTATTTTCTTTCAGGGCTTGGAATATTTTGCTCTAAGCTCTTCTTGATTTGATGGTTTGCATTAAGAAGTCTGCTGAGATTTTGATGAGTTTTCCTTTATAGGTAATCTGTTTCTTTTCTCTGACCGCTTTTAATATTCTGTTCTTGTGATGGATTTCTGGGATCCTGATTATTATATGTCTGGGTGTAAATCTGTTTGGGTTGTAGCTGGCTGGAGTTCTATATGCCTCATTTATCTGAACTTCACTTCTGTTACCTATGTTTGGGAAGTTTTCCTTAATTATTTCTGTGAATAGACTTTTTATTTCATTTGAATTTGTTGCTGCATCTTCATTCACATATTTTATTCTTAGGTTATAAATCTTCTTGTCATCTTCTAGCCTTTGAATCATTGCTTCCTGGTTCCTTGTGATTTTTAAGAGATCCTTCCTTTCATGATCATACTTTGCAAATCTATCTTCAAGTTTTGAAAGTTTGTCTTTAGTTTTTGTTAAAAGGTTTTGCCAGGTTTCAATGGAGTTTTTAATTTCCTGATATTCTCTTTGGATCTGTTTCATATATTCTAGATTTTGTTTATATTCTTCATTCAAGGCTTCTTTCCTTTCTCTTTGTCTATTCTTTCATTTGTGTCTACTTGAGGGTTACCCAAGACTTCTTTTATTAATCTTCTTATATTTTGCTTCACCTGAGTTAGAATTTCAGATTTAAATACACCGATGAGGTCATGGATGTATTTATTTCTGCTGAGGCTGTCTCTGACATTACAGGTTTGCTGCCCTCAACCTCCTCTACATTTACTCTGTTGGACTCACTTTCCCTGGTTCCACAGTTGGGGACCTTGTGCTCTTTCTCTGTCTTGTCATGTTTTTGGCCCCCTTCAGAAAGGTGGGTGTTGGAGGTCTCTGGGCCTTTCCTATTGCTTACAGTTTTTCTGCAGTGCACTTGCTAGGGGAGTACCACCCCCCGGTCTGCTGTGGATCTGCAAGTTACATGCTGAGAGCTGGCTCTTCCCCCTATGCCAGTCAGCCAGTTTATGCTTCAACAAGTTTGTGTGTTCCCTGGGGATGCCACTGGCCAAGAAAAGCCTCATCCCTGGCTATTGACTTTCAACCAGGGGTGTGGTCCTGCCCAAGCAGATCCCACCAATCTGCTTTAGAGTAGGAGTCATTGGTGGACACCACCGCAGGTTTTGATTTAAGCTGCCCCTGCCCAACTCCAAAATGTCAGCCAGCCAGTCCTCCCAGTTTGGGGATTCCAGTTCCCATCACTCACCAAAGTTCGTGCAGCTGGACTGGCTGTTTCCACTCCCCGTCTCAGTGCCTCCTCCAGGCAAGGGTCTGGAGCTCATCAACCCCTGCTCCAGCAGGGCCTCAATCTCAGCTTGATCATGAGTCACCTGACTTTAAGATGTGCCAGTACAGTGATCAGGGCTTGCCCAACTCTAGCCCTCTGTCCATGCTTCTTTTTCTTCTTTTTTCTTTTTTTTTTCTTTTTCTTTTTCCTCAGTTTCTTCCTGGGTTGTGAGGATTCCTCTCCCTTTGTCTGGCTTTCTCCATGTCTCCAGATTCCAGCATCTGAGTTGTTTTTATTTTTTTTTCCTTAGAGAGGCTCTCTTATCATGCTGCCCCTCAGTCAGCCATCTTGCAATCTCTGAGTAATGAGTTCTTAATAGAGTCTTTTATCTATTGATAAAACATCTTTACAATTCACTGTATTTTATAGCAGGTTTATTTGAAAGAAAACAAAAATATACTTTTCAGAAGGTTAGATTTCCACAAATAAATATGAAAAATGCATCATTGATGGAGTTCATGAAAAGAGGTTTAGCAAGGAAATCCATGAAATACATATTGAAGAAAACATGGGATGCACATGTGACATAAAAGGAATGCTTTGATAGGACAGAGCTGGAAATTAATTGTATATTTTCATTCCTAGTAATGTGTTAATGCCAAATAAACTTTCTTCTCTTTCAGGAGAAGAAAGAGTAAAATACATAGTTAAGTATTTTTATTTTATGGATGCTGATTCTTGATTTGCAGCTTTAAAAATTGCTTGCATGTCTTTCTGAATTGTACAATGCTTACTGTGTACATACAATGAATCATGAAAAATTCTTTCAATGATTTTTTTAAAACATCAAAATAACAAGTAGTACATGTCTACCAAGGAGTCAGTTATATCATTAGAGATTCTTGTAGGACAATCTTATAAGAATTGTACTTAAGTCAATTGTAACTTGTTGAAATTGATCCTCTTACTCAAGGAAGATAAAAATTTTAATAAGGGTCTTACTCATTTAATTTGTGATTGTTCCAAATCATTTACATATCTTCTAAAAATCTACAGATCACTGATAAATTTCTGTACATTATATTTATATCAAATAAATGTAAAATGTCATGTTGCGACTTGTGTCTAGATGTCCCCCTAAAGTTTCATGTGTTCAAAAGTAGAGTTCTTTTGGAGGTACTTGAAACTAGTGTGTGATGCTAGGATTAAATGTGATGCTGGGATTAAGGGAGTGTGATTACTAAATTACTTCAATGGTTGTTTTGTCATATTTCTGGGTGTGAATAATGGGGAAGCCCACTCTGGGTGTGAATGTTACCTGATCTAAAATCCTGTAGACTGGATAGGATATAAGGAACTAAAGGAAGGCTGCTGTTATCCCTTGCTGCTTTTTCTGTTCTCTGCTTTTCAAGTTCGATGCCATGTACTGTTTTTTTTTTTCTACTCTGCAATGCTCCTCAGCTATGCCATCTGGTCTTGGAGCTAACTGATTATGAACTGAAATCTCTACATACCATGAGTCAAAATAAACCTTTCTTCTTTTAAGTGTTGGGTATTTTCTCTCAGTAATGAGAAATATAACCAAAACAAGTGGAGATGAGTGATGCGGGGAGGAGGGTACTAAAACATGTTTAGATTAGACATTAAAAGTATGTGTAGTGCCAGGGGTTTAGCTCAGCAGTGTAAATGTCTGCCCCACAAGCACAAGGTCATGAGTTCAATCCCTGGTACCCCCCCAAAAAAAAGTATGTGTGTCAGAGTCATGGCTTTTCTCCTGTGTTTCCTATAGGACTTGCTGTGGGAAAAAACTGAGAACCAGTATTAGCTAGTTTCCATATAAAACAATATGTACAAATATAAGTAATGATTAAGCATTTTAAAGTCTATATTGGTATCTTCTTAATAGTATGTCTGTACTTTGCCATATCAAAAGATACCCAGATTATTATTTCTTTGGAAGCAAGGGTCATTATTATAGTTTAGACCAAAAATGCTACTGAAATTCTTTTGTATTCAGAGGTGAGTATTGGGGAAGTGATTGGGTTATGAGAGCTGTGTACTCTTTAGAGAATTAATTCATTTATGAGCTTTTAGTTTATTCTGCTGGAGAAGGTGAGGCATGTTTGGAAGAGGCGGGTCACTGTGGGCATATCTTTGTTGGTGTTATCTCTCCCTCTGGCTTTAGTTTTTACTCTCCACTTCTTGGGTGCCATTGCTTGAGTAACTGTCCTCTGACAGTTTTTGTGTACCATTTTTGCCTTGGAGCCAGCCAACTATGGACCAAACTATGGCATTTTAAGCAGAAACAAACTCCTCTTCTTTCATTTGGCAGATGTCAAGTATTTCATTCCAGTGAAGGAAAAATGACTAATACATTGGTTATCTATTATAACCTTTTCTGTCATTCATAAAGTAGTACATATCACCCACAGCAAAAGCCAAATATTTCATTCATTGTGAATGCTGCCCTACATGGTCATGAATCTTAAAGCACATCCACAGTATTTTTCTTCTTAGTCCATATAATTAAAATTTGTAAAGAGGAGAAGTATTGGAAATCATTCATTCTTATATTCTAGAATATTATAGGCAAGTTTTTCAGGAACTAGAAGTCATCCTCTGGAGTACTGGCTGACAACTGAGTTTTATGAATTTCACCTCTCCTGGGAAGTACATTATAATGCAATGCACTACTCTGTAAGATTTGTTGTAAAGAACATTTAGAATTTTGAAGATATGTTTTTATCCCAGTCACATCTGCCTAAGCTTTCTACTTCTCCAAGGGCAAAGTATGTCTTATATTTATGATGTTTTGCATGCTTTAGAACTCAGCTGTAAAAAAATCTATTTCTTTTAAGGAAGAAGCAAAAGAAGAGGATGATTAGGAGACACACTGAATAAATGCAGCAGAAAACCATCATATCGAAGATTGCAAGTGCAGAAGGAAGAGATAGGGAGAATTTTTAAAAAAGATGTTTTAGCAAAAAAATATTAAGTTTAAAATTTAATACTTAACATTTGCACAGAGAACTCCAAAATTTTCTTTACAAAAGACACAGTAACTGCATGAGGTGAAAAATATGTTAATTAGCTTGAATGTGGAAAATGTTAAGAACTATATATGAATATCCAAATATCATCTTACAAGCTCTCTCTCTCTCTCTCTCTCTCTCTCTCTATATATATATATATATATATATATATATATATCTTATTTTTTCAATAACACTTTGATAAAACTGAAGGAAAAAGAATATAAGATACTCCCTCCATGCACACAAAAGTAAAATGTGTGCTTTATTTTTCTTTGGTAAAAAAAGAAGACATTGTGTGATAAACTATGTTCATAGCATTTTCAAGAGGAAACTCTCTCCTGGACATTTCAATTTAAGTATTTTATATTTTTATATGGAAAACCTTTGTCTCTGTGTCATCTCTACTAACCATTGAATTTTAAATTGATATAGTGAACAAAAATCAATCAGAAGAGAAAAAGCCAGAGAAAAGTCCAACTGCATCTCATCTACAATCAAGATCCTATAACTTTCATACTATTTTTAAAAAACTTTTCCATAGGAAAATTAACACAGAGATGTAAAATTCATCTTTACCTGAAAAATAAAACTCATTTTCAAGTAAAATCAAAATAATTTTTAAATCTTTCAATTCTTCTCCAACTTTGTTTGTCTTCTTTTCATTTTTAGGGGGAAAAATATACTCCCCTTTATTCTCAGTAGCTATTTACTGTACTTGCAAATGACTCACTTTTAAATTGACCAGGATGATATAGTTTACATGAAAAAATAAGTAGATCTCACAGTCAAAACTAGACTGGAAGACAAATTTTTCTAGAAGGAAATTCTTGCCAAAACAGCAGCTGATTTATTTCATAAGACTGTTCCAGGATTGCTAAACTGTGCTGTATTTACAAGAAACTTAATGCTTAAGAGCAACATTTGTAGATAAGAGAAACATATATAGCACTTCATTAGGTGGTTGCTCAAGGAAAACAAAATTATTCTCCAAGTTGAATTAGCTTATTAAGATACCAATTATTATAATGCAACTGACTTGAGGCTAACACAATTTCAAGTAGAATGTTCTCATCTGATTCTGAATCTAGGCAAATTTGTGTTCAAGAAATTAAGACAAACCAGGCATGATGGTTCATGCCTGTAATCCCAGCACTTGGGTGGCTAAGGCATGAGGATTGTTGCAAGTTTGAGACCAGCCTGAGCTACAAAGTGCACTCAAGTTCTGCCTGAACTGCATAGAGAGACTCTGTCTCAAAAAGACAAAAAAAAAAAAAAAAAAAAAAAAAAAAAAAAAAAAAAAAAAAAAAAAAACAAAGTTAAGATAACTATGCAAAATCACAACCTTAATTATACTCCTACTACCTTGTTTTGAAACTGTTTATTTTTACTCTTTGGGACTCTTTGCTATTGTTATTTGTCTCTGCTGTTTTTTGTTTTTCTTGTATTTTGCTTCTTTTTTCCCATATTACAGAAAGGATAGATGTATATGCATAGGATTATACATACCTGAAACTTCTAAAGAATTTACAAGAATTGGTTTTAGAAAGAAGACAAGATGGCCTATCAGTGAGCAACAAACTACAGAGCCTCCCAGGACAAACAACTCATTCACCAGAATAAAACACCCTGGAGAGACACACACAGAAGGAGATGGATCCTCTTGACACAGGAAGAAATTAAAACGTATAAAAGCTTGTCAAATATATCGGGACTACAACTGAAACAGCTAGAAATTACAGGACATAGCATTTTCGTTCACAGTGACCTACCAAGTTTGCAATGGCCTGACTCTGCAGTGGCCGGCATAGCCGCCCAAACCCATTCCTGCCGCCACTCATGGGAAGGGCAGCAGCACTGAAGTTGGGGGTTGGTGAGCCCAATGGAGAGTGGAGCCAACAAAAGGATTTCATTAATCCATGGTCAGTGCTGGGATTGGGACCTCCCCATGGGAAGGGTGTGATCAAATGGGCGACAAGTTGGAATCTGGCAGGAGGAGCCTGAACTGGGAGTGACAGTGACTTCAGTTGGTTCCTCCCTCCCCAAAGCAGATTTGTGGGATTTGCTTGGACTGGGCTGCACCCCTGACCAGGAACCAATGAGCCATCCCAAATCAATTCACTGTGCCTAGCATGCACTAACTGGGTGAAAGGCCCTTGAAGTTTGGTTAGCCCAGTGGGGAGGGTCAGGCATATGCAGCTTGCTTATACCTCAGTGACAAGACCAGGCAGGAGAGGGCAGAGGTCCCTCATGGAGTGCTTCGGAGGAACTGTGGCCAACAGGGAAGGGGGCTGGGACCTACACTGTAACCTGTGTGGATGAAGCCAAGCCCTTAACAGGAGAGAGAGGCAGGAAGAGGCCCTCATCCCAGAACCCTGAGAACACTAAACCAGCAGAAGGAAAAACAAGGGAAACTGAGGGTGGCAAACACATAACATCAGACATGGTTTCAAAGGACTTCATTAATCCATGGTCAGTGCTGGGATTGGGACCTCCCCATGGGAAAGGTGTGATCAAATGGGCGACAAGTTGGAATCTGGCAGGAGGAGCATTTCAATGGACATTAAGAGATATCTTTGGGACCTTGAAGATGAGCTCAAAACTGAAATATTAAATCAGGTAAAGCAGGATATGAGTAGAGTAATAAAAGAAATGCTCTCAGGAAGCATCTCTCAGGATTATACAGATGGAAGAAGGGAGGAACACAAAAAAGAAGAGAAACATTCAATAAAGAATATAAGGAAAATATAGAATACATGAAGCAGATTCAAAGAGACTATCAGGAAATTAAAAACTCCATTGAAAGCTGGAAAAACTCATTAAGAGAAACTAAGGATACACTATCAAAACTTGAAGACAAGTTTGCAGTCTATGATGATGAAAGGAAAGCTCTCTTAAAAATAACAAGGAAACAGGCAGTAACAATACAAAGGCTAGAAGATGACAAGAGAATCTACAATTTAAGAATAAGAAACATGAATGAAGAAGCAGGAGTACATACAGGCAAATTACAAAAAATTACAAAGGCTATTCATGGAAATAATTAAGGAAATCTTCCCAAGCATGGGAAAAGAAAATGACTTTTGGTTGTGTGAGTCTTACAGAACCCCAGCTACCTATGACCAAAACAGATCTACACCCAGACATATAATAATCAAGATACCAGAAATTCAATATAAAAACAGAATATTAAAAGCCATCAGAGAAAACAAACAGATTACCTATAAAGGTAAGCCCATCAGAATCACAGCTGACTTCTTGACACAGACCATCAGATCAAGAGGAGCTTGGAGTGAAGTACTCAAAGCCCTGAAAGAGAATAACTTCTAGCCCAGATTGATGTACCCTGCAAACCTGTCACTAGAAGTTGGTGGAGAAAAAAGATGCTTCCATGACAAAGAGGAACTGGGCGAGTTTGTGACCACCAATCCAACCCTACAGAGAATACTGAAGGACATTCTAGAGAGAGAGGAAAAAAAATGAGGATTTTAGGAACAGTGGCAGAAATGCCTCAATGAGTGGGGCAGGCAGTAGAATGAAGGAGAAAAGTAGAAAAACAAAGGCAGAAAAATACCATAGCAGAAATGAGGCAGAGAAGGATAACTAGAAACTGTAACATAGATGGCCTTTATATGCTATATTGTTAATAGTGCACCAGGATTTAAAACCCACATTACTCACACTACTCTGCTTAGATGTATTATATTCTGTTCCAGTCATTCTACCTGTACTAGATTTGAGGGCCCAGACAGTAAACCTGAAAATAACAGGATATAGTATGGTAATCATCCTTAATTTCCTATTAACTTAATCTAAAGCTCTGTAAATCCTACACTGTTTTACCATAACTGATCGTAATTGAATCTGGTTTGTTAGACCACTGTTTTGTATTGATATATTTTATTCAAAGCTATTATGATGGATAGTATCAAGTCTGAGAGTATAGGCAACTGCACTTAAGATGACAAGATCCACTAGAATATCCACTCTGGTTTGATTATTACCTGCCTTTGGAGTTTTATACTATCTACAATGTTTTATTTTTACTACTATTATTACTTACTGCTATACTCAATTATACTGCTATATTCAATTATGCCTGATGATAGACATTCTATTGAAGATAATAAGAAACAACACAATAATCATTGTAGATCACCTTGTACTATGGTTTCATATGACTTTTTGGTTTCATGTTTTTATAGGAATTTGTTTTGTTTTGTCTTGCTAAGTTTTGTTCTTCCCTCTAATACAGAAATTATAGAAATACACACAGAGATTCATGCATGCATAGCTGTTTACACTCTCACTGTTTGACTATCTATATGCTTTAATTTTGTAACTTGAGCAACTATTTCTAAAAGGACATTATGTAATTTATCAACTAGTGATTTCTTATTATCTTTTTTTTTTGAATTCTGTATTACCTCTACCTGTTACATGCTTTTGTTTCTCTTTAAATTAAAAAAATGAGTCTTTAAATCCTCAGACATGATATTTATTTAGGTATTATTTACTTTATCTCAGTAAGATTGTAAAGCTTTAAGTTTATAGAAATACATGTAGAGACTCACGCATGCATAGCTGTTTACAGTCTCATTGTTTGAATATCTACTTTGTATGCTTTAATTTTGTAACTTGAAATATTTCTAAGAGGACAATATGTAATTTATCAACCAGTTATTTCTTACTGTTTATCTTTTTTTTAAAATTCTGTATTATCTCTACCCTTTTATTTTTTTTTTCCTCTTTAAATAAAAAAATTTGAAAAAAAGAATTGGTTTTATTATGTATAATGCTATGAACAGCTATTGGGTCCTGATCTAGATCCCCAATCTCCCAAATGACTGTACAGTGAAGGCTTAAATAAAATGAAACAAATGGTATGATTTTAGGTCTCCAGGAGAGTCAAAACCCTTTAGCTGAGTTCGAGACACTAAGGGCTAAGACAAAGACATATTTATTAAGTCAAAAACAAAGGGAAGGGAAACTGAGGTAAGCACAGGAAATGATCTGGACCTTGGAAGTCACTTCAAGGATGTCTCCAAGTAATAAATCATGTCAATTTAGTAACACTGTCTTATCATGAAGACATGGTAGGAGTGAGACTATAGGAGTAATTTCTGCAGCTGCAGTCCTATCTACCAAATTGATGTTTGAGCCAAGTGTCTGAAGTTGTGGTCTTGTGTTTTGAGGTATCTCTGGCCTCACAGGCCACTACAGGCCTCAGCCAGGACTAGTGATTCATAGAAGTTCACTTACTGTGAATCAGCTCTCTTCGCCAGGCAAGGGGCCAAGGCCTAGGACAGACTCACAGATAAACATAGAGAGCCAATTAGTTAATTTTAAATCCTGCTCAGAACAGCTTTGTCTCCAATAAACAGCTACTTTTAAGACAATGAGACATTGTGGTATCCATTACTGATTTTCTCTCATCTTGTTTTTAAGTCCAATAATGCTTTTATTCTTTGTTTTGTCAGATTTTAGTCTGCTTTCTATTATTTGATTTCAATATGTGTAATGGTATGGACAGCTAATTTGAAGAGAACAAAAGACATTACGGTACTGTTGTCTGGTTTTGAAGGCCTGTAATGCTTTCATTCTTTTGTTTTGATCAATTTTATACTGTTTTGTTTTGTTTGAATGCATTGTGTGTGAAGATATGGACAACTATTTTGTGGAGAACAGGAGACATTGTGGTAGTCATGGTTGATTCCCTGTTGTCTTGTTTTGAAATCCTGTGTTGTTTGCATTGTTTTGTTCTTAACTGCTTTGTTTTGTATTATTATCTTTAAAATAAAAACAGTTAAGCAATTGTAACAACACATTTATAAACATGAAAAGATGTAATTATAACATTTTTGATGATTATTTTTTGTGAGATTGTGGATAATAGATAGTTCAGTATAATACATAATTTGTTGAATTTAGAGTATATTTCTTTGACCTAAAATGTGCAAATCTCTGATTAGCCTAAGTTTAAATATTAAAAACTTTGTTTTTTGTATACTCTTATAAGTACACTCAAATACATGTAGCCCTAATATAGGTTTAAAGCTGGCATTTTATAGTCATAGATACTAACAAACCGATTACAAAGACTATCATGTAGAAAGTGCCAGCTCTGCCCCTGTCACTGCCTTAGGTGCTCTTGTGAGTTTTCATTCTTGCAAATAAGTTAGTCAATTTATTACTGTTTTATGCTTGCAATATTACAATATAATACAATAGGTAGATTACAAAGAAAACAGCATTATTTTGCTTCACTTGGCAAAGGTTAAGAATCTGCATCTGGTAATGGCCTTCTAGCTGGCAGGGTCTGAAACAATGCATGGAATCACCTGGCAAGAAACAGGAAGCACATGTATGAATGTACCATGTGTCTCCTTCATCATTATAAGGCCAACAGGAAAACTTCATATGATTCTAACCACTACTCAAAGGTTTTCATCTCTTAATACTATGCTTGGATTCCATTTCTTAGTCTCAGAGTGCTTGACTTGTTAAATTTTATGAAACCAGGTGTTATGGATTAAAAAACTGGCAGTCAATTTAACACCAGCTGAATTAAATCAGCATGGTGCTGAGTATAGATGGCACACATGAGGAAAGTTGTCAGAATAAAGAGACAGAGAGGAAGAGTGAGGTTTTGTGGGATCTCCAAATTATTGCTGTTTGGAGCCATTGTTCTGGAGGAGCTTGTCATGGCTTCCAAAAAATGAATTTGGCCATTATCATTGGAGGAGCTCAAGAATTTGTCACTGGGAGTGGCTGTGGTACATTTTGAGGTTGCTCTGGTCATTATATTGAGTATTGCTTCCTGGCTCTGGAGGGGAAGATGTTTGCCATTTAATCTCCAAGAGAAGCTTGTCATGAAGGCTTCCTGACATGTTCTTGACTGTTCTCATAGTTGGAGGAGCTTGGGACCTTATTGTCACTGATGATGGCTGTGATAATTTTCAGGGGATCCCTGGTCCTTATTCTGAGCATTGCTTCTTGGTACCAGTGTAGAACATTCAACCTACTAGCACAGCTCCTTCACCCTGCTGGCATGGACATTCTAGCTTCCTCCATTGACCTTTGGGTCTTCTCATTTCAGATACACAAAGCAGACTTTCATGAGTCATTGTTGTGGACTCTAGGCCTGCAGTTGGACTTGTGGGAGGCATTGCCATGGGTTCTGGGTTTTCAGCTGAACTCATGCAGGACAATGTTGTGGAGTCCAGGTCCTTGGCTGGATTTTCTAGGTCTTTAGTGTTATGCACAGATTTCTTGTACTTCCATGTATTTAACTCTGTGAGACCATCATAAAATAGTATTAAAAATTCTGTGTCCTGTTTGTAATTGTTCTCCTTGCAACCCCTGACTACACACCAGAAAACAATTAAATAGTGCTAATTAAATAAGTAATTTGCCTTTAAATTACTCTCTTTGAAATATGTTTTTCAAATTGAGATTGACATAAGATGTAAAAATAAAACTGCTACAATTTAATACATTTTCATAGTCAGTTGATATAATTTTGAGCATATCTGTTTTCTTTTGCCTATGGCAAAGATGTAAAAGGATTATAACTTATTTTTATTGAAGTGTTATAATTTTTTGAAGCACTTTGGTCATTAAAAGGAGAATTTGCAAAGCAGATAAAAGAAATAATAGTAATAAAAGTGCCCAAAGCTTATTGAGATACTTTTGTTACCAATGGTCTGTCATTATTAAAAGCAAGTTTTTCAAAATAATGTATTTGCCAGTGCTATTTGTTTTTCAAATGACAATACTGAGTTAAACATTGTTTTACAAACAAAGAACATATGAGAATTGGCATCTGTTGTACATTGAGCCTAGATGTCCCTTTGAAGCTTCATGCAGTCACTTCCAGATCTAGAAGTGGCTGGATCTACAGTTTCTGATCTGGGACTAAGCATGTGATACTGAGAATAAGGGAGCATGATCATTAAATTTGATGGATTTGGCATAGTTCTGGTTGTGGAAAATGGCAAGGCCCCAAATCAGTGTGAGTGCTACTTACCCTGGGAGCATAGTCTGGATAGAATAAAAGAGAAAGAAAGATGGCTGCTGTTGTTCTCGCAGATGGCTGCTTTTGCTGCTTCCTGCCTTCAAACTTCCAAGACAAGTACTCTACTTTCTCCTCTGTGGTGCCGCTCTGCCATGCCCCTCTGCCATGCCACCCTGCCTAGGAGCCAAATCACCATGAACTGAAGCATCTACAAACTGTGAGACAAATAATCATTTCCTTTTTTATCATTAGGTGTTGAGTGTTTTATCTCAGCAATGAGAGAACTAACTAAAACACTACGTCCATGACCACTAAGTGAAAATTGTTGAAAAGACTCAGTGAATACATGACCCTAAAAATTTCTTTCTCCTTTGATGTGAAGAATTAAATGCAATAAAAGGAAATTGTGAAAACCTAGTTTTTTCTAATATTTTATCAGATTTGATCACTACTTTGTTTTCATATATGTAGGTGTATCCATATCTAAAATATATAGTATTTTTAAAGGATCTTTAAATTTTAGTATATCACATTCTATGTGTTTCATGTTTCAACCTGATTAAAATTATTATCATGCTTTTTGTGCTTTATTAGTATAGGAATTAAAGCATTTCTCATTTATTTCAATTACTGTGTTTATTTCTCTGAATATAAAAGTGACCAGCAGTAACTAAGACTTGTTTCCCAGAAAGAACAAGCTTCAATTTTAAATTATCATACCAACGTTTTCTTCAGTGTCTTGTAAATATTTTTGTTCTATAATTCTATGGTTTTCTTTCCATCTTACATAAATTTACTGCCTTTTCATTTTTAACCATTCAAACTCATGCCAAAGTTTTCCTAACAAGATTTTATATTTATTTTTGCCATAAAATTTTATTGAATGACAACAGCTTAATGTATATAGTCTACAGCTAGAATATTGTAGTATACAATTTTCTCCCAGAATTATTATTTTCTGTATTATAAAGGCTTCATTTTCTATCATATCTAATGAAATGTTCTGAAAACATTTTGAATCATCTATTTTCTTGCAACATTAAATAATTTGTTATTCATAAGCACTATAGGAAATATACAAATATATTTCAAAAAAATTGTGGAGTTTTTCAGCTTTGGTGGATTTTCTAGTATGCCTTATTAGTTAGTCACACTCACAATTGAAAAATAAACAGCTACTTATTGAATATAGACATTCCAGATGACTAAAGATGTAATTTCAGATAGGATAGATGCCTCTAGAACAAGTCTATTAGGCTAAATTCTAGCTTCAGTATTTATTAACTTTGCTAATTTAGAAAGTCAATGTAATCTTTCTTTGCTTTAGTATCTCTTCTATTAATGATACAATATAGATACACATTAAATATATAATGTGTAAACAATAATTAGTATGCAAAATTATTCTGTAGATGACTATATACCTCTTTCTACACTTATTTTTTAAAAAATAGTTCATATATATGTAAACTTATATCAAATAACTCAAAAATAAATAGGAACACTTTAATGAGTTTTCACTTACCAGTATAAATTTATTTTCTTTTTTTCCTTTTTTAAACCAATTTAAATTTCATTCATGAAAGGGTATCAAACATCGTCTTAAAATTGTTTATAAGACAGTTTGCAAATAGTACTTTATTTCAAAAGATCAGTATGATTTCATCTGTGATAGAATGACACCACACATGAAAAAAGAAGCAAATTATAATATCTGTAATCTTCAATTTTACATTGAGATTTTATCTTACACAATCATAAATGTTATGAATATACAGCTGGAACTGAAATATTATTCTGTGATTCACTGTCTCAAGAATATGATTTAAAGGACCATTTCTAGAAATTTCTTGATAATTTAGAGCCCAAACATGCGGTATGAGTTACAATACTGTTTTAATTTATGTGAGTCCACATTTAAAATGCAACTTAATCTTGCTGATACATTATGATTTAATCATAACATTTGAAAATGTCATTTTCCAATAAATATGTTGGAAAAGAAATCTATTAATTGCACCACAAGATACATGTTGTTTGATATTTGGTAAACTATCTATGGTGTGCCTGCTGCATTTTTTTTAATTTAAAGAGCATAAACAAAACTTATGATACTAAAAACCAGAATATACTATCAATGTATGTTAGAGAAAATTTACTGTAAGTCAAACAGCTGGATTGAGAAAAACAATAGCATCTCTTTCCTTCTTGCATCAGTTTGCTTTGTTTTTGTTTCATTTGGTTTAAATAGTTAAATAAAAAAATCTATTTTAAAAAAGAAAAGACAGAAAAAGAAAAGAAGAATTTAAAAAATGGCATCAAATAATTTCCAATAATCAGTATCCTTACTCCATGTGCAAACTGCTAATGTGATCTGGGAATGTTTCAGGAATCCCCTGTCCATACATTTTCTGTGACTGTCCAACATCTTATTTTTGTCCTATCACTAGGTATTATTATTGCTGTTACTGTGTAAAGGTGATATTTTTTTTCAGATAGTTTTCTACATTAGCGCATTTAGATGTAATGTTTACATAGTGGAGAGTTTCTATGTGTACATAACATATTGTAATTCTTCTTTAAATTTCCTTTTCCTCTCTTCCCTGCAGCCTCTGTTCGTCTACTGATTATCTTCCTTTTTTGTATACAGTTTCAGTAGAGAGAATTTTTAAATTTGTCCATATTTCCTTCAATGTAGTTTAACAAAATTGACTAACACCATTTTTCTCTTTAAAAATTGGTAGGACAGATTATATATGTAACTATGACTTCAATTTTTGCTTGTTTGGAAAAAATTTATTTTTCTTTGCTCTTAAGACTATTTGTTTTACCCTTAAATTATACATTTTGAGATTTTTAAATCTGAGTTTTGGTTCTTGAACTCTTAGCTCTAGAAAATCTTAGCATTATCTCTCCAATATAGCCACTTACTATTCTATTTCCACTTGATTGTGCTTTAAATTTATCACACTATCATGTGATAAATTTCTTATTTTTATGTTTATATTTTTATCACACATGTTCATATTACTGATGGCAGATTTCTTGTGTTCTGTTTTACATTTTACTTTTTAAGTTTTCTAATGCATAATACCTTCTATTAACCCATTTTTGAGCAGCTAATATTAATTATACATTTCAATTTTAGGACTGCTTTGTTTTTTATTTTAAAATTTGCATAGTCTCATTGCATTGCTATATGAATATTATTTTAACTTAGTATGTAATTTTCTTTTCTGCCAATTGTTGCTTATGAAGACTGATTTATTCAACAGCTTATGAATAGCTTTTAAAAAGATATGAGTTATGACTTGCACTTTTATTTTTGGTTCCTAGATGAAAGTGTGTTCTTCTGCATAGAATTTGCTTACTTCTATTAAGTCTCTGAACAAAATTTAAATCATTTCATATGAATTAAATCTGCATAGAGATACAGAATGCTTTCTGCTTTGAAGCAACCATAATTACCATCCTGTTGTTAACAATTCTTGTAAGAAATATTTAATTTATATTTTGAGATCTACCTACAACCAAACAGATTAAATAATGTGCTTTCTTCTCATGTCTATTTTATTCACTAGAGATAAAAATTTTAGGTGTCTCTGTTTCGCCATGTAGGACCTCACTCTGTGATACTGATGTCATCTCCTTTACTATATCACATGACCCTGAAACATGTAAACCCAAATTGCAAGAATTAGCCTATACATTTCTCTGGCCTTGTGCTTCTAAAAACTCTTGTAGGACCTCACTCTGTTTGTGATACTGATGTCATCTCCTTTACTATATCACATAACCCTGAAACATGTAAACCCAAATTGCAAGAATTAGCCTATACATTTCTCTGGCCTTGTGCTTCTAAAAACTCTTGGCATCCGTACTTTATTATCTTTCTATGGATACATTTAAAGTAAATTAAAAGCAATATATCCCTTTACTTTTTAGATTGTGTGATAAGACATTTTGTTTAATACCTTATCAATTTTATTGGCAAGGATGTCACTGTATTTCCTCTAAGTGGCATTATTTTAAATCTCTATATATTCTTAATCAGTTAATATGTCTTAAAATAGTGAAATCTTCTGATATATCCCTGTATAAACTATTTAGTTTGTCATAAAAACCCCTGAAAGAGCAGGTTTATAAGGATCACAATTTAAAAAGAAAAAAGATAACAATCTTTATATTAATCTGTTCATACATTCACTATAAATTTTGACACTACTGAACAATAACTTGAATTTCTTATCCATACACACACTGGTTTTCTTCTTGTTTTGATAAGAAAATTTTAATTTTTGTATCAATATTTTTACTAACATGCTTAAACTATAATTGATGAAGGAAAAGTATGAGAAGATTTATGACATATATCTTATAATTTTTTTATTTTAAAAATACCTTGAAATTCTAATTTTGAAACTTTAAAACATCTGCGTTATATTTTTAAAGTGCCATGATTCTGATGGCTGATCATTGAGCAACAAAATACAAAGCCTCTTGGGAGAAACAACTCAAATGCCAGAATAAAACCACCCTGGAGAGACCCACACAGAGGGAGATGGATTCTCTTGTCACAGGAAGAAATTAAAACATAAAAAAGCTTGCCAAATATGTCAGGACTACAACTGAAACAGCTAAAAATAATGGGACACAGCATTTTCGTTCACGGTGACCCACCAAGTTTGCAACAGCCTGAATCTGCACCAGTCTACAGAGCTGCCCAAACTCATTCCCATCACCACTCCTGGGAAAGACAGCAGCACTGAAGTCAGGGGTTGGTGAGCTCAACGAGAGCAGAGCCAGTGAAGGGACCTTCATTAATCCATGGTCAGTGCTGGGAATGAGACGCCCCCCATGGGAAGGGTGTGACCAAATGGATGACATGTTGGAATCGGGCAGGAGGAGCCTGAACTGGGAGTGACAGTGACTTCAGTTGGTTCCTCCCTCCTCAGAGAAGATTCGCGGGATTTGCTTGGACTGGACACACCCCTGGCTGGGACCCAAATTGATTCCCTACACCTAGCACACACTAACCAGGTGAAGGCACCTGAAGTTTGGCTGGTCTGGTGGGGAGCATATGCAGCTGCTGCTTACACCTCAGTTACAAGAGCAGGCAGGAGAGGGTGGAGGTCCCTTGCCAGCATGCTTCAGAGGAAACGTGGCCAACAGGGAAGGGGGCTAGGACCTGCACTGTAACCTATGTGGAGGAAGCAAGTGCCATGACAGGAGAGAGAGGCAGGAGGAGGCCCCCAGGTCAGAACCCTGAGAGCACTGATCCAGGAGAAAGAAAAACAAGTGAGACTGAGGGCAGCAAACACACAACATCAGACATGGCTTCAATGGACTTTAAGAGATATCTTTGGAACCTTGTAGATGAGCTCAAAATTAAAATATTAAATCAGGTAAAGCAAGATATGAGTAGAGTAATAAAAGAAATGCTCTCCAGAAGCATCTCTCAGGAAGATACAGATGGAAGAAGGGAAGAACACATAAAAAAGGAGAGAAACATTTGATAAAGAATATAAAGAAAATATAGAATACATGAAGAAGATTCAAAGAGACTATCAGGAAATTAAAAACTCCATTGAAAGCTGGTAAAATGCCTTAAAAGATACTAAGGATACACTGTAAAAACTTGAGCACAAGTTTGCAATGTGTGATCATGAAAGGAAAGCTCTCTTAAAAATAACAAGGAAACAGGCAGTAACAATACAAAGGCTAGAAGATGACAAGAGAATCTATAATTTAAGAATAAGAAATGTGAATGAAGAAGCAGGAATACATACAGGTGAACTACAAAGGCTATTCATGGAAATAATTAAGGAAAACTTCCCAAGCATGGGAAAAGAACATGACCTTCAGTTGTGTGAGGCATACAGAACTCCAGCCACCTACAACCAAAATAGATCTATACCCAGACATATAATAATCAAGATACCAGAAATTCAATATATAAACAGAATATTAAAAGCCATCAGAGAAAAGGAACAGATTACCTATGAAGGTAAGCCCATCAGAAACATGCCTGACTTCTCAATACAGACCATCAGATCAAGAAGAGCTTGGAGTGAAGTATTCCAAGTCCTGAAGGAAGGTGGCCTCTGGCCCAGATTGATGTACCCTGCAAAACTGTCACTAGAGGTTGATGGAGAAACAAGATGTTTCCATGACAAAGAGGAGCTGGGTGAGTTTGTGACCACCAATCCAACCCTACAGAGAATACTGAAGGACATTCTAGAGAGAGAGGAAAAAAAATGAGGATTTTAGGAACAGTGGCAGAAAGGCCTTAATGAGTGGGGCAGGCAGTAGAATGAAGGAGAGAAGTAGAAAAACAAAGGCAGAAAAATACCAGAGCAGAAATGAGGCAGAGAAGGATGGCTAGAATCTCTAACATAGATGGCCTTGATACACTATATTATTAATAGTGCACCAGGATTTAAAACCCACATTACTCTCACTAGTCTGCTTAGATGTATTATATTCTGTTCCAGTCATTCTACCTGTACTAGATATGAGGGCACAGACAGTAAACTTGAAAATAACAGGATATAGTATGGTAATCATCCTTAATTTCCTATTAATTTAATCTAAAGCTCTGTAAAACCTACACTGTTTTACCATGACTGACTGTAATCGAATCTGTTTTGTTAGATCACTGTTTTGTATTGATATATTTTATTCAAAGCTGTTATGATGGATAGTATCAAGTCTGAGAGTATAGCTGTTATGATGGATAGTATCAAGTCTGCACTTAAGATGACACGATTCACTAGAATATCCACTCTGGTTTGATTATTACCTGCCTTTGAAGTTTTAAACTATCTACAATGTTTTATTTTTACTACTATTATTATTTACTGCTTTACTCAATTATACTTCTATATTCATTTATGCCTGATTATATAGACAATTCTATTGAAGATAATAAGAAACAACACAGCAATCATTGTAGATCACCTTGTACTATGGTTTTATACAACTTTTTGGTTTCCTGTTTTTATAGGAATTTTTTTTTGTCTTGCTAAGTTTTGTTTTTCCCTCTAATACAGAAAGGATAGAAATACATGTAGAGATTCATGCATGTGTAGCTATTTACACTCTCACTGTTTGAATATCTACTTTGTATGCTTTAATTTTGTAACTTGAACAACTATTTCTAAGAGGACAATATTCAATTTACCAACTAATGATTTCTTATTATCTTTTTTTGAAATTCTATATTATCTCTACCCTTTACATGCTTTTGTTTCTCTTTAAATAAAAAAAATTAAAAAAATAAAGTGGCATGATTTTTATTAATAATGATTTAAAATACCTTAGAATATTGTTTGTAGTTACATTGACCCTAAGTTACAGCAAGTTATGCATCTCATGGTTCAATCAATCATTGTGAAATATTTTCATAAAAATTTATAGTTAATACATGTAGATCTTGTCATTATTCCTTAAAGAGTTCAGGATAATAGTGATTTACATAGAATTTATGATGTATTTGTTGTTTTAAATCATGTACAGACAATTTAAAGCAATTTGAATTAAGAATTTAAAATTATGAAACTCATATTTGCCAATATTTTTTCAGGAAAAATACAGATATATTTTGGTAGTTAATTAAGTGATATATTGATAGTGAAAGAAAACTATTAATCTACAAATAAATAAAGGGCAGAGGAACTTTTGAAAAGTTTTTTTTAAAAAGGACACTTTAGGTATTTCTTTAATCACAAATGTGTATTTTTATTAAGCTAGATAATCACTGTCTTAGTTACTTTTCTGCTTGCTGAGACAAAATGTCTGACACTAAAAGTTAAAGAAGGAAATGTTTAATTCAGAGTTTGTAGAGGTTTCATTTCATAGTTAGTTGCTTTCAATGCAGGATGGCATGGCAGAGGAAAAACAGTTTATACCTGGAGGAAGAAACAAGTAGCAGAGTGTCAAGCAACAGGGATAAGCAGTGACCCACTTTGTCTCCCTTATGTTTCATCCAGGCTGTGCACCCTGGGTTAGGTAGAACTCACATCCTCGGTCCTAGTGTCACATCTTTGATCCCAGCATCATCCAAATCTAGATCTAGCAACCTCCAAAGGCCCCACCTATGACCATCTGAGAGTTTGAAGAGACATGAGATAGAAGCTGTAAGGATCACTTTAATTTTTGTGGCTTTTAGTTTCCAGACTCACTCTGCAGTACAGATAAGACTTTAACTTGATATCCTTCTGCCTTAGATTCCTGCTGTTGGGCCTGCAGGTGTTCTCCATCATAATTCTTTCAGTTGCATATCCTTCTAATTTTAAATTTTCCTTTCACTTGTAATTTATGTGTCATAACCATTTATCTACCTTGCATATGTTTTAAATATTTTTTTGTCATTTAGGAATTCTACAGAACAAATCCCTAAAATAATAAAATTGTTACATCTGCAGCCTAAATATTTACCTGATTCCCCATATATATTTTGGTAATAATTTTTTTTAGTTGTACATTTATATAAGTGTAGCTACATGCATTATATTTTTTAAAGAAGTAGCAACTTTGTTATTTGGCTACATCCTATTTTCATTTTTCGTAAAAAATATTAAGAATCTATATATTAGATAACATTTTAATTGTAACTAGTTTTTCATTGATAACAAAGACATACTTGCACAGAAAGACAAATTCAGGAAAACAATGCAGTTACTTTTTTTGCTTTTTATATAAAGCTTATAAAGTATCAATTTAGTGTCAGGCATACTGTAGGTCCACAAATGCCAAAATGATTCAAAATATTGAGCATGCATTTTGAAAGATGTATTAAAGGATTAAGGAAAATTACCATATAACTTTAGCATTATTGATAGCTATTAAGCATGCATAGTATATTAACTAGCATGTGTATATAGGTAAATATGACAGACAATAGCTTTGGAATGCTCAATGTATCACATAATAAAAGTTACTGTTTAAAAAAGTATATCAACACAAAGATGGATGGATGATGACATGTGCCTTATAAATGTGTTTATATGTTTGCTTATACAAATATGATAAAATTTTAATATTACTATAGTTCCCCTACTTTAAAAATAGCTCTATTTTAAAAATAGCTTTTCCATCTTCATCCTATTCTTTTACCCCTTCTAGTTCCTGTCTGGAGAGAGGTCAAACATTCATTTGAGGAATAGCCAATGGTTCTAAAATTCTAACCTGCTAAGAAACATTCAGATTCTGAAAACTTGAAATCTCACCCAAAGGTATAGTTTAAGGGCAATAGTTAGATTTATATGCTTTTGGATTTTTTCTGAATGCATCACCAAGGCATAATACACTTTACAAAGGCCTGTAATGGTTCCAAATAGTGGTGTTATGTGTAGCTCTAGGTCATATTTTCTATTACAGGAGATATGAGAGTATAAAAATTGCATTGCATAGTGCATCAATAAAAGAACACTATGGGCTTTATCTTATCTTACAGAAATTTCCAATTTGAAATATACATTTTTGTTGTTGTTGTTGTTGAGAAAAAGCCTTAAAAATTCACAATACTTCCTGTATCTTCTGTCTGAATTATAGCCAAGCCTATTTAGGCTAAGGTTTTATTCTGGTTAGACGTCTCTGAACAGACATGGTCCTCTGCTGAAAAGAGTGACGAGGAAGAGCAGTGAATCCTCTGCTGATGAGAAACCAAAGTTGGTTTTTAAAAGCATTCTGGCAGACTATGCAATGAAAGGGTATATCAATTTTGACTGTAATATTGTTTTTCCAAGAAAAAAATAATTTACTACAAAGCCTCCCAACTTAGCACCTCAAATTACATCATTTAAAGAAAATTTCTATGAGTACTGTTGAAATGTCATATTCTTTTGGGCTATCTACTTTACATTGGAAAGAAAAGTAAAAACTTTTCCTTTAGCTTACATTTTACTAATTCTGACTTAGAAATTTTTATCTGGGATTTATTTTTTTGATCACTTATATGTAATCTATGTGATAAAATTAATTCTAATGGACTGTATATAGTTTCTACTGGATATGCAAAGTTCTTCATTGGTAAGATAGATGAATGTTTAAAAAGTTAACAAAATTACTTAGAGATTATTTCCTTTTATTTAACATAATAAATTGAATTTTAAATGAATCTAGAAATATTTAACAAAATAGTTATGTTCAAAGAAAAATAAAATAATTTAATAAGAAATAAGATCTGTATGCAGTTTCAGCTTTGTGTAAATCTGTGTTACAGCTTCAAACCAAGAACATATTAGGTATATTTTTTGAACAAATTCATACTTTGGCATCCTTAGGAAGTTTTAGGAATTTTTTACTCCTAAAAACACTTGAAAAATTAGTCATGAATGATTAAGGAATTTATTTGTTTAAACACACACATAGATTTAATGTTACAGTACCCAGGAGTTTGTCTTTTGAAAGTAATTGTACCCCTTTTGCAAAATTTACATGTTAAAGCCCACATCTCAATGCATCTTTATCTGAAGATACAACCAGTAAAGGGTAATTAATGTTCAATGAGTCTAATGGGGAAGGATGATGTAACATAGTATTATTGTTCTTATATAAGAACAGTTTGCAGAGATCTTGTTCGCCTCTATATGCACACAGTGAAGAACTTATGTGAGAAAACGGCGAGGTGTCTACTGCCTACAAACCAGAAATAAGACTGAAAATTGATCATGCTGAAATTCTATTTTGTTTCATTTTAAGGAGGATAAAACCAAGGAAAATAAAACAATAAAACCAATTCAAACAAACCAGTGTAAGTGATCAATAATAGTTACCATAATGCCTTTTGTTGTCTCGAAAATAGTTGCAGATATCTTCAGACATAGCAAAAGTCAAGCAGAACAGAATAGAATATAAACAATAAAAAGAAAACAATGAATGCAATAAAGATCTTCAAAACAAGACAATAGTAAATTCAAAATGGCCACCATAACATATTTTGTTATCTTTGAAACAGCTGCTCATGTCACCAGATTTAACATAATCAAACAAAGCAAAAAGAATATAACTCAACCCAACAAAACAATGAAAATGATATAGGACTTCAAAGCAAGACAATAAGGACTCAACAATGGCTAACACCCTCTGAAGGAGATCCATCTGTAGATGCAACACTACAGACTGCTATCCTTTGAATAGATGAACTGACCACACGCCCTAGACCTGCAAGGTCAGTCAAATGCCAAAGGACCACAGGCATCCAATTGCATTTTCCCTTGATAGCTATCATCACAGCCTGTGTTTCTCTGAATCAGCCAGTCACTTACAGGGATGGGGTTGATTTGTACATCTTGTTTGCCAGTCCATGTGCCAGAAGGGGCTGGGGCCTGGCTATCCCCATTGCTGTGGTGGCTGGCACATGGCACCGGTTCTTGCTTCCTGATGTGGCCTTGATCTCTCCCCCAACATTCTGCCAATGGTGCTGACTCACAGGGAGAGGCTTGGGTCAGGCTGACCCCACTCCTTCAGTATCCGGTGACTGGCACTGTTTTTCAGGTGGGGCTTGCTTCGTGGTGTTGTGCTGACATTCTAAAATCAGACTTGCAACATCGAAAAGAGAGAAAACTAATGTTTTTTGTCAGTTCCCCAATCTCTGATAGTTTACGGCAAACTGAGCAGACTAAGATTATAATACAGTTAACATCAACAATATTATAACTATATGAATCTATTTTTCAGTGATGAGAGATTTGTATTTATTTGCTACTTTTGTGAGTCAGAAAAAGACTGAGGAACATATTCATTAATTGAAAAATCACAACTAGTGTTAAATATGTACTTCTGGGCCATAATTCTTGAAAAGTATTGCTATCGGGCCTTGAATTGAATTTGAACAAGATTCTATCTAGGATTTTGCATTAATCACAAGAATTAAACTCTATGTATTTAAACCACCACTTAAACTACTGTACTGCAACTGGTAGTGGAAGTTCTTCTAATCAGTCTCTCAACAGCCTTCTTTACTGAACATGCTTGACATATGTTGAGAGCTAGACACAAAATTCAGACAGAAAAGATGAAATTGTCAACTTCATTCTTGATAAGAGATAGATCAAAACTCATGATTTAAACACATGATCAAATGGACTGAGACCACTTTCTGAATGAACCAACATATTTACTTAGTTATTAGAAACACAAAACTGCAGGTTGATCCATCAAAGCATCACCATTTTGCTCAACCCTAACACATAAAGCAGAACTTCTCCAAAGAGGAACATTCTTCTAAACCCATTAGACAAATAGCTCTCTTCTTTCAAGAGGAAGAAAAATCAATTTACTGTATCTAGAAGGATTAAGATGAGGAGTGTTCATCCAGTTGTAATCTCTATAGAGAAACCCTAAAAGTTAGACTATTTGCTTTTTATCCAGGGCAAGTTTGAGTAGTGGAGAAGATGGCATTAAATCTAAAGATATTCATGTCTACCTGGCCCAGTCCACAAGTCTTTAATAGAAACTCAGTAATTTTGTTTCCTTTTTTCTTTTCTGAGTATTAGAAGTAACCTTATGAAACAAGTGTTTATCTTCATCATTCAAATGATGATATATTACATGACTATTCCAGCTGTGTGTTTCAATTCTTTGATGACAACATGTGACATTATTGCAATCTTTACTAATTTTTGAGAACCTAATGAAGTTATAAAACATAATAATGCTTTTCTTTTATATTAACTTGGAAGTAGAATTCTAAATATTACACTTAAACAGTCTGGTATGAAGCAATGTAATGCAATTTGGTAATGTAATGCAATTTGGCAATTCCTACAGCTATGAAGAGGCACAAATGACTTCAAGTTATTCCTTAGCCAGTCAATCACTAAACTTACTTATTTTTGAAAAATTTTATTAGTAAACACTTGCCAGACATAATGATCACAATCATCACAGGGCATTTGTACCTGTACACAATATGTCTTAATTGTTCTTTTTTGCACAGTTCCTTCCCCTCTCTTCAACTTTTCTTCTGCTATACATTTATATTTTTTTTTCCTTTTTCTCCTCTCCCATTCTTTTTCTTTTTTTTAAATTTTATTTAAAGAGAAAAAAGGAAAAACAGAAAAAGGGGTAGAAACAATACAGAATTACAGAAAAAAAGCTCTAAGGAATAACTAGTTGATAAATTACATATTGTCTTCTTAGACATAGTTGTTAAAGTTACAAAATTAAAGCATACAAAGTTGACATTCAAACAGTGAGAGTGCAAAGAAGTTCAGTGATCCAGTAACAACTTAGCAACATGGTTATCAATCCTACACATTTAAACATACATGCAGCTATATCTTCTAGAGCACTTTCTTTTCTTCTTTTTACTTTTTAAGTCCATTATCTGTTTAGTTATATCCTGTTTCAGGTTGCTCAGTAGCTTACTGACTAGTTTTGTTGTTGTTATTTACTTTTTAATCACTTTATATAATTCTGTTGCATTGTTTTTGAGTTTCTCCTCATCCATGCTCCATGGATCAGCTTTGTTGGACTTGGGAGTTTTTTGGAGGTATTTTGTTACTTTGTTATCTACTTTTTTTTTGAAGGTAGCAAAATACAACAGAACAAGACAGAACAAACCCATGCGACCAACTGCAGTGCAGTGAAACTACCACAGAACCTCACAGCAGGTCACCAGGACACCAGCAATAGGCATAATAGTACATCCTATTCTGTTCACATTAGCTGTCCTTTCAATCAGGTAGAGGAAAATGGAAGGAAGTATCGAACTTATAAAAACAGAATATTGAATAGAACAGTACCATTAATCAAAACTGAGCAAAATAGTGATAAAAATATTTGCCTTCAAAGAGATGGTAGAAGGAAATCCCCTTACTCGCCACGCTGCATACATTCATCCTCCCAAGAGATACTCAGACCCCTGGTGCTGACTTGATAAGGGGGGAGATGGATCAATGTCTGATCCTTAGCCCGTGCACTGGTAGGCCCCCAGCTGCTTACCAGGGCGGCAAGTAGGCCACCTGTTCTCCCAATGCCCAAAGTTCCAACATGATGCAGAGCTCAGGAATCGCCCTGGTGCACCAGTGGCTTGCTAAACCCCCAGCTGCTTACCAGAGTGGCAAGTAGGCTGCCTGTTTTCCCAGCACCCGAAGTTCCAACATAATGCAGAGCTCAGGAATTGTTGATACCATTCTCTTCTTCTTGAAATCCATTTCCCCCTTACTCTCCTACCCCATGTCTTCTCTTGTTCCCCTCCCTATTTGAAGTCGTAAGAACAAGTCCAATCATTCAATTTAGAAAAATATTCAACTTGCTTTTTATCTTAATGCATCAGTATGACAATACTCAAGAGGGGAATCAGCTTTATATAGATTCAAATTTAATTTAGGTTTAATAATTACATTTTTTCTCATTTTAACTCAGTCTATTGGTTTCTGAATGAAACATATGAATGCTGTTTTAAATTTTTAATCATTTTTTCAGAGAAAATAATAACAGAACAATTTACTGCTCCAGGAAGTTTTAATTTTACCAGGATTTTCTGCAAAGAAAAATATAATGTGTGTACATAACAGGATAAAAACACATAGTCACAAGTCAGTAATTTCTCTATAATAAATTTTAGTATTTTAATAAAATATTTATTTCATTCAATAAGATACAGTATACACATACCACTTATGTATAAACATTTGCATTTTCTTCATGTAGTCAAACTAAGATTCTTCTTCTTCTTCTTCTTCTTCTTCTTCTTCTTCTTCTTCTTCTTCTTCTTCTTCTTCTTCTTCTTCTGTATGGGGGTTTAAACTCATGACCTTGAGCTTGCCAGGCAGGTGCTTGAGCCACTGAGCTAAACCTCCAGCCCAATTCTTCAGATTTTAATTGGAAACATGCTAACATGTTTTTGTTCTTGAGAAGGCACTCAATAAATTTATGTTGGGTTAACTTTATAAATAAGTTTTGTAAATAAATGGAGTGCTCCAATGCAAAAACAATTCTTCCAAAATAAAATAAAAGCATATAAAAGAACAAAATTTATTGAAAGAGCACACTCCATACAATAAACACTCAAAAATAATATAGGTGTGTTTGCAAATGTATGCAAATATTACCTACCAGGCATGGTGAATATTATGATATGTATTATTAATAGTAACAATAAAATCATTCCCATTTAAAAGAACTGTAAATTGGTAAATTTTAGGACATATGGATACACACAATTAGAAAATCACAGAGTTCTGATTTAGAAGGCTATAAACTATAATCATAAGATGAAATGTCTTTGTTATCATTCAGGATACAATGTGTGATAACTGAATTAATCACTAAAAATGTTAACCTTACCAAGCACAACACTGGAGGAATGAGAAAGACAATGTTTGAAATCTTTAGTCAAACTTAACAATACCAAGAAAGACAATCAGATATTCTCTTATTTATGAATTAGTAAAATGGGAAGTTTACATCATTGTCTATCAAAAGTAGTCATGCCAAAATTCAAATATAAATCTGATAACCATCTTGCTATAGTTTAAAAAAAGGAAACAGGAGAGAAAAATGATCATGTTAAGCCACATCACAGATGCAATGATCAGAATCCAGCATGAAGGAATTGTTTTTTTTTTATTAAATTTATTGGTACAATTTAATGATGCATAATGATTACATTCATTATAGTGAATATACACCTGTGCATAATACACCTTAATTTCTTTTTTCCCCACTTTCTTGCTTCCTTTCAATTCATCTTCTACTCCTTATTTACAAAATTTTGTTTCCATTTTATCTTTTTCTCATGTTATTTTCCTTTCCTCCTTTCCTAATTCCCCTTTCTTCCTAATAATTTCTTCTTATTACATAATGTCTATTATACATTTTATTTATACTTTCAGTTTCACACACCAGAGAGAAAATGCAATACTTACATTATGTGTTTAATTTAACGCACTTAAGAATATAGTCTTAAGGGAAATCCATTTCATTATAAATGTCTTTATTTATGATTGAGAAGCATTTTATTGTATATAAAAAACAAATATATTTTTTATTCTTTTATTCATTAATGTGTATTTGTGTTGTTTTTAAGATTTAGCTATTATAAACATTGCCTCTATAATCATGAATGTACACACCTCACTGTGGTATGATTTTAATTCCTTTGAGAATATATGAAGAAGGGTAATAACTGGGTCAAACTGAACCTCTGGTTTTAGTTTTTTTTAGGAATCTCCACACTGTTTTTCACAGTGGTTGCACCACTTTGCACTGTCACCAATTAGTGGAGAAGAATTCCTATGGCCCCACAGGCCAGTTAGCATTTGTTAATGGTTGATTTCTTTGCAATAGTCATTCTTTCTGGAGTGTAGTGGAATTTCAGCATTGTTTTGATTTGCATCTCTAGAATGAACCATAATTTTGAACATTTTTTTCATATATTTATTTTCCATTTGTGCTTTTCAGAAGAGAAGTGTGTATTTACCTCAAATAACTATTTTTTGGAGTGAATCTTTAAATTTGGTGGGTCTTACGTTTTTCTATTCCTTATATAATCTAGATTTTACTCCTTCATCTGATGAACAACTGGATACATTTTTTTTCTCTCTATGATTTGTCTTTTCACTCTGTTGATTTATTTCACTGTACAAAGCTCCAAGTTATGGATTCTTTGTAGTATTTCTTGTGCCATCTGGGTTTTTTTGATGAAGTCTTTGCCTATACCTATGTTGTCAAGGATTTCACCTGTCATATCTTCCAGCAGACTCAGTGTTTCTGTTATAATATTTAGATATTTGATGCATTTTGATTTTAGTTTGCTGCATGGTTATAGACATGAGTCTAATTTTAGTCTTTGACATGTGGAAAGCCAGTTTTTCCAGCATCATTTATTGAAGATACTATCTTTCTTACAGTGAATGTATTTGGCCCCTTTATCAAAGATAAGGTGACAGTGTCTTAAGTTGCTTCTGCTTCTTCTAATCTATTCCATTCATTCTTAGATCTATTTTTTTTATTCTTTGGCCAGTACAATGCTGTTTTTATCACAGTAGCTCTGTAATATAATTTTAAGCCAGGGATTGTGATCCCCACTGCCTTTTCTATGTAGCCTAGAATTTTGTTATTCTATGTGTCTTCTGGTCTCTAATAAATTTTAGGAATGTTTTCTCTAAGTATGTGAGATGTGCTAAGGATGTTTTCATTGAAATTACATTAAATCTGTATATCAACTTTGGGTGGCTGGCCATTTTTTCTATGCAGGTTCTTCTACCAGCATAATTGGTAATTAACTTACCAATAAAAAAGCTTAGGCACTGATGGATTTACTGGTGAATTACAGAAGAAATTTAGAGAGGATATAGTACCATTACTCCTCAAACACTTTAATAAATTTGAAAGGTAAGCAGTACTCACAAAGTCATTCCTGGAAACAAATATTATCTGATTCCAAAATCAGAGAATGATCCATCCAAGAAAAGAGGACTGCAGGCAACTTTCCCCAATGAACATAGACCCAGAAATCCTCAATATGATTCTGTTAAACAGAATACAGCAAACCATCAAGATTATCCACCATGGAGAAGTAAGATTCATCCCAGGGATGCAGAGAGTTCAATGTACACAAATTAGTAAATGTAATACACCATATAAACATAACCAAGGACAAAATTCACATGATCACCTCAATAGACACAGAAAAAAGCATTTGAAAAAGTCCAACACCCATTCATGGCAAAAACCCTAAAGAAAATTGGAATACATAGTCTTTAGCTCAATCTAATAAAAGTCATCTATAACAAACAAAAAACCATCATACTAAATAATAAAAAATTGAAAGCTTTCACTCAAAGTCAGGAATCACGTTGTCCACTATGATCATTCCCATACAATATAGTTCTGGAAACATTACCCAGAGCAATTAGACAAGAGAAACAAATGGAAGAAAGATAAAAATGGAAGAACTTATTATTTCCAAATGACATAAGAGTCACATTGAAGTCTCGAAAATTCTACCAGAAAAGACATCTAGATTTAAAAACTAAATTTAGTCATGTAGTTGGATACAAAGTGAGGAATTCTTTAGAATGTACTCCTGAATCCTCATCTCAAAACTTTCAAGAAAAAAAGAGTAAGGGGTACCAATAGGAGAATCAGAGAAAAACATGAATGAGCCAAAGATGATTTATATGGATTTCAATAGTCCAATAGCTAAAGTACATTCATGAAACAAATGAAGAAATTTAAATATTAACTAGATGTTTACTGATAATATAACCTTATATTTATAGAGTAATTATTCTTATATTTTAAAAGAATAATTTTCAAGGTTCAGTTAAATATTGATAGGTATAACTCTGCTAATATCATTTTACATTATTCTATTCAATAATATTTTTAAAATATTACCTTATTTTGATACTGTTAGTCATTATATGAAACATTTAATAGGTCTGGTAGATAATCTTAATCTTACCTAAATTTGGATATCATGCCAATAATAGGTATTTTAAATAAATTTTATAAGAACTTCTTGTACACAAATTTTAAATTTGTTTTGCAGGTTATTGCCATGCTAATGCTAAGTTTTCTGGAAATATCCAAAAAATTATTATAATTCTCCCCTTTTTCAATGGGAGAAATAATTTAATAATGTTATTCTTAAACAGACTTGGGGAAGAATCCCTGTAAAAGTTTTAGTATTGAATGTGTATCAAAATCTACAGCTGTTTAAAGCACTTACTAAGTATAGGTTGAACTATCACCTCTATTCATTTATCAGATAATAAAATTCAGACACTGATGTTATTCAGCTCTCAAGAATAAACTAACTCAGTGATGAATTTTAAATTATGTGTATTTGGTGGACAAAAAATAAATATGAATGATAATAGTGAATGTCCATGTTTAAGAGAGCACCTCTAAAATCAGAAATCAAATACTAAATACTTTATACTCTCAAGGGCTAAAAATGTCCCTGAGATCTGAATATTGGAATAATTATTTGATCCTAACTCTGAATATATTTGAAAGGACAAAATTCACATGAAGTTCAAGCAGTTCATAGTTCATGCAAGGGTAAATTCTTATCAATTTGTGTTTAATTATCATTTTTGAATTATTCAGTCCTTTGTTCTGCTTCTTTTTGTGGCATTGTGTCTCTAATAATTATCATATCTCTCTGATGATTTTGAAAAATGAGAAAGATTTAAACACAAAAGTAAACTTGATTATTGTTCTAGTAAAAGCTTTATGAGGTCATGAATAAGAGAATTAGATGAAATTGAGATGTAATAATCCTTTCAATTTTCCTTTTTCGGGTTTCATAATTATTGTACTTTTTGGAGTAAGCAATTCTCTTTTCTGGAGTTTTATAATATAGGCTATTATAGCCAGATAGTTTGAGTCTTGCTGTGCAATTTAATGTTTGTGTTCAGCTTACCATGTTATTAAATCTCTTTAGGTCTCATTTGCTTTGTCTGTTAAACAAAAATAGAAAATGATCATTTCACAACACTATATGAACAAAATAATTTTATACATGTAACATACCTGGAAATTGGTATCTATTAGGTATTATACTAGCTAAAAGACAAGAATATGGATGAATCTTGATTCTGACTTTTAGATTCTTCATAACATTGGAATAGTTGTAAAATATACATCTGGCTTACTTTTCTTATATACTTATAACTTTAAGACAATAATAGGATTTTAGTTCCTACAGTTTTTGTAAAATCTGTCCATGTAAATGCTAAAAATATTCCAAAATATAATAATTTGGAAACTCCATTTACTTACCTCTTGCCTTTTAAAACAAAAATCTTAAAAATAAGGATGGTAGTCCTATAATAGAGCTTCCACTATACTTTTTTAACTTAGTGCCACTTAATTACACAAATAAATCTAACAAAAAATTGAACAAAATACTACTGAGTGAAATAATTGAATGTTAAGTGTTTTCTACAATAAATTATTTTCAACATGAGTATATTCTCTATACATTTACTATTTTTGTTTTTCTCATTACTTATATTTAGACATATTGATACATTTTAAAAATTTTTTTGGTAAATCTTATAATCATCTCTAACAATAATATTAAGAGAATGATTATTTTGTATGACCATTAAGTTTCATCCCATACTTTGTGTCAAAGATGACTGGGATCTATACGTAAGAACTATGAGTTATACTTGCTATAATGGAATTAAGAGAAGCATAAACAACTTTAAATGTCCTATGCTATACAAATTTATTCTCCTACAAAAAGTTCCAGGTTCATCTTATGAAGTGACTGACTGTAACACCAGATGAGCTGTAATTCTAATGTGAAGACCTATCAATTTGTATGGGATTTCCTACCACCTGTGAACTCTTTCAAAATTGCATTTCCAATATGTTATGAAATATTCATGAGAATCTTCTGGGAACAATAGCTATTTCTTGAAATTATCATTCTAGTTATGGTCACAGATAATTACTAAAATAAATAATATCTTTGCTGTTTTATTCTATCACATATGTAGTTTTATATAAGTGCATATCTTTTGAAATATAATGAGCTAATTCACATACACAAACATAGTCTTTGCACAATCGTTTCATGTATTTATTGTTTAAAACTATGTTGAAATAATTTAGAAAAACCGAGGAGTGGAGAAAAGATGGGAAGACTCATTTACAAGGAACAAACTGTATCATGCTTCCCACATTATAAACAGGTAAGCATATTAGAAAAACCTTAGATACAATCATTTCACTTAAAATAGAAACAGAATGAGATCTTAAGATATACATGAAAATACTTTAGAGTAGAATGCACATGCCTCTTCTTTTGGTCTGATGTTTATTTATCATCCTTTATCATTCTTCATACTTCATGCTATACCACAGCTACACAAAATTCCTTAAAATAGCTACAGTGCTAATCTAGTACTTTAAAAATGGTCATTTTGCAACTAAATGCAAAACCATCCTAACTTTGTGACAAAGTCCCTTTCTTCACCCAGTAGTTTTTACATCATCATATTCAGAAATTTCTGAGATATAAGAAAAAATATTTCTTTTTACTGTAGCCATACTCAGTATTCAAATCATTTTATGGTTCTATTCCCTATTAATGTCCTCCCCATAGTTAGGGACAATGCTATTTTATCGGCCATGCCTATTGTATAGTAGATGCTCAGTAAATGTTGAAAAATAACAAAATTTCAATTTTAAAACTGGGAAAAATACTGACAATTCACAAAAGCTGAGATATTGATTGCAAAAATAGTAAACACAAACATTTCAATTCTCAAAATGAAAATAAATAAAATTTAGTAACATATAACATCTTGTCAATTAACTAGCAAGAATGTAAAGAAAAATGGATAAAAATAGAAAAGAAATAAATGGATTGCCATGCAGTTTTGGAAGGAATATAATTTAAAGCTTTTTAAAAAGGAGACAAATATTTCTATTTAAATCTAGCTTTAGGCAATAATAATTATTGGGGATAAGGAAAATGGAGAAAAGTTTTAAATGTAAAATATATGTGTAGAAATAGATTTATAATGCCTAGTTACAGTTAAATAGCTATTGAAATTAAGATTAATTTACATAATAAAATATGTAAGTTTTTAAAATGAAATTTTATAAAGATAATGGATAATTTTAAATGTCATAATTATTAAAACATGAGACACATTTACATAATAGGATTATAGTCATAAACACATGCAAAAATTGTAATAAAATAGTAGACATGACTGTCTGATATTAATAAAAGTTGTAAAATAAGCAAAAAACTTACATGTTTCTCTACCATTCCAATCAGTTATAAATGACCCTTTGGGAAAATTTCCTCTGATTTAGAATCTAAGAGAGATAGTTTGAACTTGAGACCTGTTTGTGACAGTTTTTGTCACAATATCTTCCCCAACTGTCTTAAGGTTATTTTAATTCTCGTCAGTAAACTATTCTCACAATAAGAATTGCCTACAGCTGTTATGAGGATTAAATGGTGAGACATGTACAAATTGCATACAAAAATATCTTACACAGAATATGTGTGTAAGCATTTTTAACAGTTATAACCTTTATGGCTATTGTTATAATTTTGTTTTCTTATCATTGCTTCTTAAAATTTCTCATTATTATTTGGCTTAGAAATTTCCCTGATTAAGGGATTTCATAGCACAATTCTTTATTCTGTACTGCATTTATCACAACTTACTCCTCTAAATTGAATGAGGATGTGGTTAATGCTTGTCTTGTTAACTGTTATATTTCCAATGTAAAAAAAAAATTTCAGCAACTATTTACTGAATTGAATAGTTAAATAATACGTGTGAATTTAACATGGAAAATTATCCTTTATCAACCATCCATTAATTCTAGGAGATTTTCCTGAATCTCATCATGGAAATCTATTCACAGTTTCTAAATGTGGTTCATTTTCTGCAAAAATGACAATTCCTTTTGAAAATGTAGCTTTCAAAGCAAATGTTACTGATAATTTTTTTGTGAAGACCATACCTTATCTAAATTATAAGCCCCTAAAAACAAGGGATTTATATTTTGTTTTATTTTTATTGTACTGTAGGCTCTCTGTATATATTTGACATATAATTAATTTTAAACATGTTAAATAGTAAAAGCATTTCATTAGAAAAGTGGCTATCTTAGAGTGATGATGTTGTTTCAAAAATACACCTTCTCATACCTCAATAAATGGAATCATGAAAATGAAAGACACATGAAATGAAAATTTGTGTCTGTAATCTTTTTCTTTTGCCTCAATAAACAGGAAAGTTTTAGTAAAAGAGAAACTTGAATTAATGCACAATATACTTAGATTTATAAAATGTTATTGTTAACATTAAAGTAGTAATTTAAAGTGGTAACTTACCTAGCATTTTTTTGTTTATGGAGATCATTAGATAAAATTAATTTATAAATTATCACCTAAAAATTCATTATAAAGCCATTTTCTTTGCCTACTGTTCTTTTGTGTATTACATTAATTGTAGTTTATAATTTGCTTTTTGAATTTACATTTCCTTAACTTTAGGCTCAATCTTGATAGAAGTTTTAATCACATATAGTATGTTCTCCCAGTTATCATATGATATGATATGAACAATACAAAAGTAATTGAAAGATTTGTGTAATATTTGCAATTAAATCATAGGCTTGGCAGGCAATTTAAAGATGAACAATTTGAAATCATATTAATAAAGATGATCATTTAATAATATATTAACTTATGAAATAAAAGCATTGAAAGCTGGCAAAACTATAAAGTTTAATATTTGAACAAATGACTAACTTACCAAAAAAATATGACTTTATGACATCTTACTACATTGAGAGAGTTCCTGGTCTTTTAAAATGGCATTAAAATTATAATTTCACTTTTTTACAGAGCTAATAATTAGTCAATATCATTGAACAAAATAGTAAGGAACTATCAATTTTTGATCACCATTTTAGAAAAAAAGGAAAACAGAAATATTCTCCTTGTCATGAGCCACTGAATAATACTAAGGGACAGAAATAAAAGAGAAAACAGTGATTAAAGACTAAAGTATCTCTCAATACAGTTGCTGATTTTATTTTATGAATTTAGAGATTAAACTGGGTCTTCTATTATGAAAGTGAAAAGTTATGGAGGCTATATACATCAGATATTAACCCAGGTCCAGGACTTCTCTTATTATAAAAGCAAAAATCAATATGATTTTAAAATAATACACAAATTAATAGTGTTTCCCATTTTCCCAATCGTGTTAGTTGATAATTTTAAATCATTTATATATAATACATTATCATAGTTTAATAAATACATTAATTATTTCCTGTACTATATTTGGCTTGTTAGTTGGGTAGCATTCAAGCAAAGTTTGCATTCTTAATATTCTAAAATAGAAATTGGTTGAGATGCTCTTATTTACTGTTTCCTAGCATTCTATGTACAGAAGTATATTTTAAGATCCTTAGAAGTTATACAAGTATATTATGTTCATTTCCCTTTTCTTTATAGCTCATTTTTCAGTGTATTACTGGGATAAATTTTTGCTAGCTGAAAACTATATCTGCAAACCAGATAACTTTCTCAAAACTCCTGTTTTGAATGCATTCCTCTAGCAGTTGGATTCTTTTTCCCTTTGTATACTCAGTAAGATCTATTTTTGTGTGTATCAATCTTAGATATTCTATTAACAGGTATGTTTTCATATCTTCTATGATTTCATAATTCTAGAAGCTTCTTACTACTTAAGTCCATTGGAATACATGGCACATGCACTCTTCCCTCTTTATCACTCTAAAATCAATATATAATGAATTATTATTTAAATAAACAAATTTTATATAAAACAATGAATTATAAATATAAATAAGAATATTCATAACAGATATTTATCATACAACTTTAATTTTCTTGGGGACAAAATTTTCACAAAACCTTTTTGTCTTAGACAATATTGAGTCAATAATGGTTTGTAAAACATAACTAGGATTTAGTGAAGGCATATATTAACACATTGACTTCGATGGCCAAAGGGACTTTGCAAGAGTAATTGAATTTTATGCTTTGAGATGTGGAAATGATTCTGAATAAACAAGTGAAATCAATATTATCATATGAATTGTTCATAGTAGAGAATTTTTCCTATATATGACCAGAAAAAAAAGTATTTGATGCAAAAATACATAAGAAGATGCAAATTACAGATTCTGGAAATGGAAGGAAGCAAAGGTTAAGATCCATGTATCACACATGTAAGATGGAAAACACAAGAAATTATATTCCCTCTAGAGAATCCAGATAAAAACACAAAATTACTGATGCTTTGTTTTTAATCCACTAAGACTTTACTTGAACTTTTGAACTTCAGAATTGCAAAATACAATATAGTTACCATTTAATTTCTCATAACTTGTGAAAATTACAAGTTTTTATTTAAAAAAACTGTAAAAAAAATAAACCAAAGAAAGGAAAACTTAAGAATAAGAGGCAGCAATGAGGCAACAAACGCAAAGACTGAAGTTAAGCAGCTATAAAACAAGGATTGATGACAGTCACACTAATTTTAAAGTGGAAAAGTCATTCCCTCCTAGAACCTGCACAAGAACTGAAGCCATGATAATAGTTTGATTTTTTTAATGGTATCCCAAAGTATAAAAGATTGCATTTCTGTTGCTAACCCAGTTGGGATAATTTGTGACACTCAGCACAGAAAACAAATATCATTTTGTATTCAAGATCCCCAAAATGATTGGTTGCTATTTTGTACTTTAAAATGATGGCTCACTGTGTTTCCCTCAAAGCCTCACCTTCTACCCTCTATTATTCTTAGTCATCTTTTCACTCCACATAATTTAAACTTTTTTCATTCCACATAATTTAAACTTCCCAATAAAATATTTTTTATTTTCTATGAAATATATTTTTAATTAATGCCTATTAATTATATAGAATAATGAGTTTTATTTTGGCTTATTGCTACATGCATATTGTTGGAGACCACTACAAAGTGGCTCAGAGCAGGTTTTAAAATTAACTAATTGGCTTTCCATGTTTATCTGTGAGTTTGTCCTAGGCCTAAGCTCCTTGCTTGGTGATGTAAGCTGATTCACAGTAAGTGAACCTCTATGAATCACTGGTTCTACCTGTGGCCTGTAGTTGCCAGAGATACCTCAAAAGGCAGGATAATGCCACAGCTGAGGACACCTGGCTCAAACACCAATTAAGCAGATAGAGACTGCATCTGTAGACATCTCAATCCTTCAGTCCCACTCCTACCATAACTATCATCATGGAGATCAGACAGCTCTCCTAAATTGGCATAGTTTACTACTTGGAGAAGCCTTTTAAGTGACTCTCAAGGTCCTGCTCATTTCTCACACTTTCCTCAGTTTCCCTACTCTTTGTTTGGACCTAAAAAATATGGGCAATCCACAGAAGTCTTTGTTTTAGCCCTCAGAGCCTCAAACTTGACTAAAGGGTTTTGATCCTCCTGGAAGCCTAAAGTCATGCCACTTGTCTCATTTATTTAAGCCTTTACCATACACTCATTTGGGAAATTGGGGGTCTAGGTCAGGACCCAATAGCATATAACCTATTTTGATCACCAAATCCAAATACCTGCTTCTTTCTTCAAGTTTTGCTTCTCCTCTAATAGTTTTACATCTATTTTTGTGAAATCTCTTCTTACACTTCTCTAGATCCATATATGCCATAAAGTGATATTTTTTGGTGTATCTGGCTTATTTGATATATACACTGATTTTCTGTTTCATCTATTTTAAAAATGGTGTTATTTTGTTGTTATTAAATATTGTTTAATTTTGTATATTTACCATATTTTATTGATTTATTCATAAACTGATGGTGACTAGCCTGTTTCTATAGCTTAACTATTGTGGATTGCATGCTGATATTCTTATAGTATACTGGCTAATTTTTCCACTATATGAATAGGTTGATCAATAAAGAAGTTTTCTTCTAGTTTCTGAGAAGCTTCCATATGATTTTTTACTGTTACATTCCAACCAATGGTGTATGAGTTTGTTTTGTGACATATTCATAAACATTAATTTTTTGTTTTGTTTTGTATCCTTGATGATAGTTATTTAGACTGAAATGAGATGGACTCAATGTGGTTTTGATTACATTTCCTTGATATTTAGCATTTATATACATTTATGGTCTTTTTTATTTTAAAGAAAAAATAAAAATAACATTAAAACAGAGTTTCAAAACAGGCTAGTTGGAAAAAAGCAATAATTAAGACCTTATATATTGTTGTCTTTATAGTAGTTATTCAGAATACAAGTTATAGGTATGAAATCTTCAAAAGTTTGTGCTAAAATTAATTATGGACAATTTATACTTCATCCTTTATAGTTTGTTTAGTGTATTTGTCCACTTGTTGATTTGGTTATCTCAAACAAATAACTAAAAGAAGCATCAAAAGGTCATGAAACACCAAGATCCAAGTTCAAAACTGAAACTTAAATTAATAAAATTGAAAATAAGATTATAATACAAAAGCTCAAAGAATCAAAGACATACATCTTGGAAAAGTTAGATAATGTTGATAAACCCTTAGCCAAAGTAAAAATGTGGCAAATCACCCATATTGAAAAAAATTACAGAAATAAAGAGAAAATGCAACAGATAGCACTAAAAATGAAGATTATCATTAAAGTTTATTTTAAAAACATTGCAATAAATTTTAAAATCTAAAAGAAATAGACATATTTCTACATCAGTATGACCTACCAAAATTGAGCCAAGAAAATATAAGAAAACCCTAAAATGATTAATACTAGATTAAAGCAGTAAAGTAAAAATCTTCCAACAAGAAAATCTCAGAACCAGATACAACTAATGATGAGGTTTAAGATTTTTTTGAAGGACTAGCAAGCAGTCTCCTCAAGACCTATATTCATATTTGGTGAGTTAGAAGTCAAAGGAAAATTCAAAAATTCATTTTACAATGCTGGTATAAATGTGATAGCAAAACTGGATAATAAACTAACAAACAAAACAAAAATCCTGAAGATTAACTTCCTAAATCAATATATATGCACAAACTCTCAACAAAATACTTCCCAACAGAATTAAGCAACACATTAAAAAGTTATATTCCATCAAGAAGTTAGTTTCATTTTGGGAATGCAAGGATCATTCAACACACAAATTACATCACATAACCAGAATCAGAGTTTAAAATTACATGACAAATCTCAATACATGCTAAAAAAACTGTGACAAAATTCAAACTCTATTCATATTAAGACCTTCAGAGACTGTGAAAGGGTTTTACTTCAACTTTTTGTATGTATCAATCCGTTTAATCCCTCCTATATTTTTTAAAGTGATTTTTAAAATGTTAAAGGGACAGGTTCCTAGGGAGCATCAAAGATATTAGCTGGCACTGTGAGAATTCATTTTCCATGATTTTAAAAAAGTAATTTGACTAATAAAACTCAGTGTCTGCTCCATAACAGATGTTTCATCTGTTCTGTGAATAAACTGATGGATTAGTGAATTAAAGTAGCAAGATGTTAACTATGGCCACATCAGAATTAGGAGAAAGAGAGCTCAAGATTAAAATATGGAAACATCTAACATAATAGCAGTCATTTTTCTTTCCAAAACATTTAATAATGATTATACTCTGTAGAACAACCACACATGAGGACCTTCTGATATGTGGTGTATGCTGCTTTTTAAGAAGAAATGAACTGTATAATGACTGTGCTTAAACATTTTAATACATTCTTGAAATCAGGCTAACTTTGACCTAAATTATAATACAACTCTATATAATTCAAATTTCTATTTGATATTCAGAATTTATCCTGCTGTTTTCTTATGTTGCAAAATGGAAAAAGAAATCATTTTATTTGGTTCTGTAGTGTTCATGATTGTACAGTGTTTGTCACAGCTATATTGATTGAAGAAGTATATAAACTTTGGATAAAGAAAATAGTGGACATGAATCATAAAGATAAACAAACTAAATTAATTTTACTTTTATTCATTTCCTGTGTTCTTTGTTCCTAGAATAGCATGATTTCCCTTGTTTAGAGATGATTAGTCACATTTTTATCTAATTCTTCAGTATTAGTGTTAATTGAACAACATTAGGAAAGGAGTTATGAGTGTCACTGCTCTTAATATACTGAAAGTTGCTGCAGGCTCCTGTGGAAATCTTTTTGCTTCTAGATATTATTTTCATTTGATGGTGTTATTTTAAAAAGAGTGGATAAAGTCTTATATTACTACCATTTTCACAAGAATAATATTAAACTGTATATTCTAAACTATAGTACTGCCATTTTCATCAGAATTATTCTAAATAGAACCATGAAAAAGGAAATTAACATTTATGACGGGGATATGAATCATATGATAAAGTGTCTTTTTTCAAATAATTATAATTAGTGTAACACTAAAAGGAAATAGATATGACAGATACTTCTCAAAGCACTTCCTTACAATTTATGAATCACATTTTGATATAGATATCTAGGCAATCCATCCTCCTTGAATTTCTCAGCTCTTCCCATTATAGTGGTAAAGCAATTTTGTGTCAGCTTTTATATTTTCATAATAGACAAGTTAGATATCCTATGATGTAAGCTAATGTTTTTGAACATTGTTCAATGTATAAAAAAACTTCAAGTATAAAACACAGTTGAGTTACTATGTTTATCATTTATATAAGAAAAATGATTTCTAGGCTATGTGCTAATAGGTTAAAAAAGCACAAAGAGCCTGGAAGCTCCACTGCCACCAGGAACTCAGCAGAAGCCTGCATCAGGGGTAGGTTGCCTGGAACCTCCACCGAGGGCCAGCCCTACCACCAGGAACATCAGAAGATCTCAGCAGGATGCAGTTAGTGTGAGAAAATTTGGAACTTTGCTCCCAGGTGGCAAATTTTGGACTACACTGGATTGACTGTATCAATGTGGTGAGGATACCCCTAAACTAGAGGTGTATAGGGGATAAATAGGGCCAGTAGTAAAACCTCCTACAACTAAGTGTATGACTTTGTTGTGTCTGAAAATAGTGTGTGTGATCCCCTCCTACACATAGAAAACACCAGGCAGAGTGAAAATGACAAAACAAAAAACCAAAATGCAGTCTCAAACATGTAGTTCACCAGAAGCAAGGAGAAGCAAGTACAGGAGACATTAAAATAGAGGACCCCAAAAGTAACCCACCGGAAATCTCTGAAAAGATAGTGAGTGAAATAAAAAAAACAACTGCATCAGGCTGTAGAAGAAATCAAATTAGAAGTAGTTTCTCATGTAAAGATAGAAATAACAACTTTAGTAAAGGAGTTGTTGAATGCAGCTAAAGAAGAACTAGAGAAAAAAGTACATGAGCATGGGAAAGTGATTGAAACTTTGAATGAACAATATTAAAAACAAGCAGAATTCATGAAACAAACTCAAAGAGACATCCAAGAAACAAAAACTCTATTGAAAGTGTGCAAAACTGCCTAAAGGAAGCTGAGGATAGGATTTCGGACTTGGAGGACAGGATCACAGTTAGTGATCAGGAAAGGATAGAACTTTTAAAAACAACAAAGCAGCATGAAATGGAAATCCAGAAGCTTCATGATGATGCCAAGAGCAACAATATAAGAATAATGGGCATTAGTGAAGATACAGGAGTCCAGGCAAATGATATATGTAAAGTATTTACAGAAATAATAGAAGAAAATTTCCCAAACATGGGGAAAGAATCTGATATGCAGATACGTGAGGCATATAGAACACCAAACAGTCACAACCAACATAAATCCACACCCAGACACATAATAATTAAGATCTCAAGCATACAGCATAAAAACAGAATATTAAAAGCTGCCAGAGAAAAGACACAACTCACCTATCAAGGAAAGCCCATTAGCATCACAGCAGACATTTCAGCACAAACCCTCAAGTCAAGAAGAGCTTGGAGTGAGGTATTTCAAGCCCTGAAAGAAAACAACTTTCAACCCAGACTGATGTACCCAGCAAAACTTTCATTCAAATTTAATGGAAAAACAAGATACTTCCATGACAAAGAACAACTGAGGAAATTCATGTCCACCAAACCAACCCTGGAAAGAGTACTGAAAGACATACTATACAGAGATAAAAATGACCACAACCCCAAAACAATAACAGAAAGAAACCACCAGGTAGGATAAGCAATTAAATAAGAGGAAAAGCAGAAAGAAACAACTGGAACATAACATGGCAAAGTCAAGCCAGTACATGGAAATCCATATGGAGAATACTCAGGAGACTAGGATTGGAAGTCCCATTCAATCCAGCTATCCCCTTCTGGGTATTTTCCCCAAAGAACTGAAAAGTTCATATCACAGTGATAAATGTGCACCCATATTCATAGCTGCACGACTTGTGATAGCTAAATCCTGGAAACAACCAAGATGCCCATCAACTGCAGAATGGATGAAAAAGATGTGGCATTTTTATACAATGGAATATTACTCAGCTATAAAAAAGGATGACCTTGAGGCCTTCATAGGCAAATGGAGACAACTTGAGACTATCCTTATTAGTGAAATAAATAAGAATCACATTTATAAATATCATATTGTGTCTCTAGTGTAAAAAGTAAATAAGAACTACAAGAGTAATAAAACCAAAATGTGTAATTGCTATTGTAAAAAAGAGAGGAAAAGAAAGTGCTCTAAGGGATATAACTGCATGTTTGAGTGTGTAAAATAGATGACCATATTGCTGAATCTTTGTTAGGTCTTTGTGCAGAACTGTTTGTATTCTGACTGTTTGAATATTTATGATGTACCCTTTAACTTTGTAACTTGAACAACTACATCCAGGATGACAGTACATAATTTATAAATTACTGATTTCTTAGTGGGGCTTTTTCTCATTCTCCTTTTTCTTTCTTTCTTTTAGAATTCTGTATTGTTGCTACCCTTTTTTTCTGTTTTGTTTCCTTCTCTTTAAATAAAATTTTAAAAATGTATAATTTCTATTGTAAAAAAAGAGGAAATAGGAAGTGCTATAAAAGATATAGCTGCATGTAAGTTTATATATGTGGGATTGATGACCATATTTCTAGGTTCTTGTTTGATTGTTGAACAGATATGTTTGCACTCTCACTGCTTTAGTGTCCACTTTGTGTGCTTTAATTCTGTAACTTGAATAACTATTTCTAAAAGAACAATATGTAATGTATCAACTAGTGATTTCTTACTGTTTATCTTCTTTTCATGAAATTCTGTAAATTTCCTACCTTTTTCCTGTTTTTTTCTCTTTAAATAAAAAAAGTATAATCACTATTGTAAAAAAGAGAAAATAGGAAGTGCTATAAAAGATATAACTGCATGTATATTTATGTGTGCATGATTGTTACCCATATTTCTTAGTTCTTGTTTGTTGAACAGATCTGTTTGCAGTCTCACTGCTTGAGTGTCCATTTTGTGTGCTTTAATTTTGTAACTTGAACAACTATTTCTAAAAGAGCAATATGTAATTTATCAGCTAGTGATTTCTGTTTATGGTTTTTTTGAAATTCTGTAATATTTCTCTCCTTTTTCTGTTTTATCCCTTTAAATAAAGAATTTTTTAAAAAAGCAACCAAATGAAGAAGCAGAAATGAAGAATATAGGTTTAAAATGTAAAAATTATATTAATAATAAAGTAGCAAGGAGCTATTAATAGCATCATCATTCACAATATTCTAAAGCTTGAAACAAGCTAAATGTCCATCAATATTTGCATATAAACAAATATGTTCATAAAATAGATTAATTTCTCTTTCCTAAAGAATTACTTTGCAATTCCCTTATGCATCTTTTATCTAGCTGTCTATCTATCATCTATTTACCTATTCTATTTTATTCATCTAGAGGTAGACAAATAGATTATATGCTGAATCTATTTTTCTAATGAGCCATAACTGATACCGATAATGTCTTTCACTGTATCACTGCATACCATTTCATCATATTCAATCTTTCATTTACTAATTTATTTTATGTACATTCATGGTTTTCATTTATAGAAATTATGAGTAAAGGTGACATAAATATTTGCATGTAAGTTTTTAGGGGCATAAACTTTCAAATGAATGCTTATATTTTTAGGAGTGCAATTGTTGAATCATTAATGAGTCATTACTAATGTGTAAGCTTACACATTATTTTGCAAGAAAATGCCAGGCAGTCTTCTAAAATGCTTTTATAACTGTGCATTCAGAACAATGCCAGATTGTTTTCTAAAATGGTTTTATAATTGTGCATTCAGAACATCTGATAAAATTTCCTGTTACTTTGTATCATCAGTGTGTATCTCCGATTTTTATTCTATTTTGAATTTAATTTTAGCCACTGTTAGATATCTATGTTGGTAGATTCCTTTTTTAATTTGTGATTCCCTATAGACAAACAATGTTGAACATTTTTGCACATGCTTGTTTTTAAAAATATGTATTAGTAGTGAGACAGTTGCTCATAGATGTGTCATTTTGATTGCTTTCTTTCTTATTGATGAGTTATCAGGATTGATTGTATATTTCAGATACAAGTCTTTTATCAGAAAAATATTTTGCAGAATATGTTCTCAAGGTCTTTTATTTGTTATTATTTCATTATATTCAGTGACTTTTGTAGAGAATGATATTTAAAGTTTAAAATAATCAAATGAATCATTTTTCCTTTCAGATATTGACTTCTATGTTGTATTTAAATACTTATTACCAAACACAAGACCATGTACAATTTCTCTGATATCCCCTAGAATTTTGATAGTATTGTATTTTGATTTATGTTTATAATCATGCTTATTTATATTTTCTATAATATTTAATATGTTTTTGATTGTTTTATAATATTCATGGAATTTGTAGTGCAATATACTCCAATGTTTTTGTTCAGTTAAATGTAAGCTTAATGTGAATTTGTATCCAGTGTTCTAATATCATGGGAGAAAAAGATTATCCATTTTTTATTTTTCTTTGCTACATTGTCAAAGGAGTTTTGAGTATATTTGTGTCTTTCCCTAGCATCTACATACTGTTGCTTTAATCTATGTGTAATTAAATGCCCAGCATTGTGGCATACCCCTGACACCCCAACACTCAGGAGGCTGAGGCAGGAAGATTGCTTTAAGTTTAAGCCTAGGTTACCTAGCAAAAAATCATTGCAATCTATGTATAATTTTCCAATACTATAACATGATGGTTAAAATCAGTAATTATAAATTTTCCTAATTTTTAAAATTTATTTTGAGTTGTTTGGATTCTTTGTTGATAGCCATGTTATAGAAGATTTGAGTCATTATGCAGTCATGTACTAATATTTCTTTAATGATATTGAGTAGGTTTACTTTGAATCTTTATATTAAATTGGGAACATTGAACATGTTAATACTACTTAGTAATCAATCTAAGAACAAGTACATAATTTCTAAGCATTTCTTTAGATATATTTATGGAAATATTTTTCATTAATATTTATAATTTTCCACATTTAAATTTACTCAATTTTATGCCTAAATATTTAATATTTTAAATTTAGTCATAAAGGTACATATATTTGTAAGTATTGAGTTATTTTTATTAAAAAACTGATATTTTATGCTAACTTTTTTTCTAGGATGTTTCAGTTTTGTTTTTAATACTCCATGGAATTTTATAATACATATTTTTATATGAAAATAAAGAGTTGTCTTTCTTTCCATCTTCTTACAATTTTGTTCTTTTTGCCTTAGTGCACAAATTGTATTAACCACTATGATGTTTAATAAACCTCAAAAAAGAAAAAAAAATCCTTGCCCTTTGCCAATGTTAGGAAGGAAATAACTATTTTCTTTACATTAATAAGGCTTTATACTTTTTTGTAGGTGCTCTTTATAAAGTTAAGGAAGAACTGCTAGTTTTCTGAGAAAATATTATCCTAAATGGTTTTTATCCTTCTACGAATTTTTTCTTGTATTAACTCACATGACTGTGATATTTTTTGTTGTTGTTTTTTAGTTCACTGAGGTTATATATTAAACAGATCTTCAAACTTTGAACCATCCTTCCTTGTTTGAAATAAAATCCCAGAATTATAACAAAAATCTAGAGTAACTAACTTGGTCAATTATTATAATATTTTTAAACATTTTTGTGTCAGTTGATTGATATTTTGTTGAGTATATTTTCTGTGTTCTTGAAGATAATTGATTTGTAGTTTGTTTTAGTAATTGTCTAATCTTGGCATTAAGGAAATTGTCTCATATGTTAAATTAACAAGTGTTTCATGCTTATATCTGTTGGAAGAGATTCTATAGAACTGAAATCTTTCCTATTTTAATTTACCTGTAGACTTAGATAATGAAACATTACAGATCAGTACTTTCTTTTTCAGGAGGTTGTTAATCACTGATTCAATTTCTTTTTTAATACATTTTGCACTGATCAAGTTATCTTTTTCCCTCTTTGAGACTTTGACTGTTTTTAATCTCTGAAATTATTGTCATCTTTTATCTCATTTGTCAAATTTGTAGACATGAAGTTGTTTTGAGACATCCTATATTACCCTTTTAATGTCTAAAAGGAATATTTTAATTCTAAACTTCATAATTGAGCCCTTTACTTTGTCTTCTTTGTTTTCTTGATTTGGAATTAATCCCTTTGTAAAGAAAATGCTTTTGAGTTTACTGAAATTCCATATTGTTCACCTATTTTCAATTTCATTAATTTCTGCTTTTAGATTTATTTCTGTTCAAACATATGCTATTTTTTCTCCAAATTGTTTTATTAGTACTTTTTTGCAATACATAATGCTTACATTCCCATGAAAAGCTTGTACTATATATGTACTTAAGAGATCTTACTTCTTTTTTCATGTATTTTTCCTTTTTCTCCCTTCCACTTCCTCTGTAGTTTGGTGCCCTTCCAAAATTAATCAGTTAAAGTTTTAATTTGCTCTTTTCTGTAGATTCCTAATACAAGATTAGGATATAGGTTTAAATAGTTCTCTAGCACATGCTTTATTTTCTATTAAATTTTCTCTAAAAATGTAATCATGTACCATATATCATCGTATATACTTTGTTAAGTACTATTTTCAGTTGGTTGAAAGACATATCTTGAGGTTTGATACTGGCTTTCACAATACATAAGTTTTGGTTCATTTCTATATATTTCAAAGGTTTCCTGCTATTTTTCCTTTGTAAATATGTAATATTGTATAATATCTTTTATATATACTATATATTCCAACTCATAATCCATATGAGGAACTTCATATTTATTCTATTTCAGTAAAGTTATTAAAGTGTGTTTTATGATCCAGAAAAAAGTTGATTTGAGTAAGTGGACTATGTAAGCTAGAGAAGATTGTCTTCCCCCACACTTGAATAGAATTTTCCATAAATGACAACTTGATCAAAATGATTTGTAGCATTCTTCAGATCAAGAATATTTTATATTGATTTTCTGTTTGATACATCAATTAATAATAGTGGACTTCTCTATTTCTAGTATTTTTTTCATAAGTGAAAGCTGTTTTTATCTAAAGTATTGATTGATTAGGATTAATATAACCATTTTTCCTTTGACTTGCATTAGTAACTTAGTTGAGCATCTTATATCTTTGTTTTGGTGTCTCTCATCAGTATTACTTTATTTTGGAATAGTCTTCAGTATTACTTTAGATACAATTTTCTACCATTGCTTTTATTCTTTCCTCATACCCCAATTGCCTACATTACTTTTTAGTTTGCGACAGTTCTCAGATAAGTCAAATATCTAAAACGAAAATGGGAAACAATTATGGATGGCTAATGCACAAAAGATGATCCATCAGTGACCAATAAAGACAAATGTACATTGTGCTTATTTATTAAGAAAGTAAATGACAATCTAAAATTTGCAAATTATTAAAATGTTGACAGTAAAAATTAGTCTCATATCAAGTAAAATGAGAAATTTGAACATTTGGAACTATGGTATATCATTGATGTGGATAGAAAATGGTACACCTATTCTGGAAAACTGTATTGCACTATCTTTTTAAAATTACACATACTTGTATCTGAGGATCAAACTTCTGTTTTTAGGTAATTACTCAATAGGAATTAGTAAATCTACCCAAAAAATCAGTGCATATAGATTACTAGTAACATAGTTATTAAGAACTTAAAGAAAAAATTAGCATTAGTTGGCAAATTTCTGAACTAATTTTGATATAACCACATTTTAGAATACCACATAAAGTGGATCCTCAATAAGCATAATGCTTTGGGGGCAAGAAAAGTGGCATAGTAGTAGGTAGGAAAAATTCATCTTCTTTGTATCTGGAATACATATACCCAGAACATAAGCATATAGTAAAGAGCAGGGAAAAAGTACCTCTCCAGGAATAAGGAAGAAATCAATGGGAAAATTATGAGCTGCATAGAAGTTGGAGAGATGGAGAATGACATAAAGAAGAGAATGAAGGAGTCTGGAAACTGTCTGTGCCTCCTGGCAGAGTCTGACAGTGCAGACACATGGTAAATGTACCAGGCCAGCAAGTCAAAGAGACCACAAAGGAAAGTGCAAGCAGCATAGGGCCCAGGAAGAGTTTATGATTGCTGTTAACTAAAAAGCAGCACAGAGTTTGGTTCAGAGGTGACTCCTTCCACCTGGTAGGCAGCACCCAGAGAGGGGATCCAACATGAAACCCACCAGATTGACAAGTGTTGCTTAACTGTTAGATATTTAAGAAAGCAGTTGATTATTTAAGTCTGGGACTCAGCAGAACTTAAAATCAACACTACCTCAAGACTCTCAGAATAACCATTTCACTGTAACAAAGAGAGATAGCCATGGGAGAAAGTCCCAGTCCAAGCAAGAGATAGAGAGCCCATGAGACATTTTAATCTCAAATGAGGAAGGAATTTAGAATTTATTTTGTTTTTTTATTTTTAAAGTAGTAAAATACCACAGAACAAGATGGAACAAAGCCAATTGAGTCAGTGTAATAAAATTGGTACAGAACTTCACAGCAAGTTACTGGTATAGTAATAGGTACCGTAGTATATCTCATTTTCTTCACAATAGTTGTTCTTTCAATCAGCTATAGCAAAATCAAAGGAAATACAGAACATTATAGAACTTATCAAAACAGAATATTGAATGGAGCAATACCATTAATCAGAACAAAGCAAAACAGTGATAAAAATGTTTGCCTTCAAAGAGATGGTAAAAGGAAATCCCCCTAATTTACTATATTGCATATAGTCAACCTTGCTCAGATCTCTGGCTCCCAATTGCTAATGAGGGTGGATGTTTGAATCTCAGCCCACATTCTGGTAGGCTCACAGCTGCTTACCAAGGCAGTGAGCTGGTTGCTTGGTTTCCCAGTGCCCTAAGTTCCAACATGGTGTGGATCTCAGGAGACAATGATAGTTTTCACCCTGGGGTGGCTGTGGCTTTCCAGGCCACAGCCACTTATGAGGGCGGTGAGCTGGCTGCTTTGTTTTTGAGTGCCCTAAGTTCCTAGGAGATGTGGGTTTCAGGAGATGCTGATGGTTCTTGCCCTGGGGTGGCTGCGGCTTGCCAGGCCACAGCCACTTACCAAGTTTGTGAGCTGGTTGCTTGGTTTCCCAGTGCCCTCAAGAATTAAGAATTTAAATTAAGGATTGCCTGGCTGCCTGCATTCCACGTGGCATGACAGAAAGTGAGCGCAGCACTCCCCAGACCAAGGGGAAGCTTTGGTGCTTTGAAGGGAGCCTGGTAAGTCCTCACTCCACCTCCCACATCACTGCAGGATACACCAAGAGGTTCCTCTGGAGCTATCTCGGCTGCCCAGTGATTGTCAAGCTTCCCACATACCATCTAGCATGCTGGAAAGTGTATGCAGCACTATCCAACCCACAGAATCTTTGGTGCTTTGCTGGGAGACTGGAAAGACCACACCACGGCTCCCACATCACTGGAGGATGCACCAGATAGGCCCTCTGGGCCTATCTGGGCTGACCACAGCTTCCTGCCTTCGGCCTGGCAAACCGAAAGTGTGTGCAGTGCACTCAGCCCACAGGGAAGTTTTGCTGCTTCACTTCTAGACTGGTAAGGCCCCACCCAGCAATCCAAAGTGGCTGGAGCCATCTGGTAAGGTCTGTCTAAGAACCTCCACTCAACTGGGGAAACTCCCTGCAATAGGAATAGATATTCTCAGCCCAAGAAACAACTGAGACCTTGCATTCACCTTCCCAAAGGGAATATAGCACAATGACAAAAGGAAAGAGCAAAAAGCAATATCAAATCTCCAGCCCATCCCAAGCAAGCCTAGGAGACAGGGACATAGAACAAAATGTAGGCCATGCACCTGAAACTCCTAAAATGATAGCAATTGAAGTAAAGAAACAACTCCAGGAAGCTATAAAAGAACTCAGATCAGAAATAATTGCCCAGATAAAAGAAGAAATGATAAATGTAATGAAAGAAATGCTGAACACATCTAAAGAAGACATAGTTAAAAAATTAGAGGAACAGTGCAAAAAGATGGAGGAACCCTGAATGAACAACATAAGAAAAAAAACAGAATTCATGAAGCAGATTCAAAGAGATATATAGGAAATAAAAATTCCATCAAAAGTTGGCAAAACTACCTCAATGAAAGTGAAGATAGACTTTCAGACCTCAAAGACAAGAATGCAGGGATGGTTCAACATATGCAAATCAATAAATGTAATCCACCATATTGATAGAAACAAAAATAAAAATCACATGATCATTTCTATAGATGCAGAAAAAGCTTTTGATAAGGTACAACACTTAATCATGGTAAGAAACTTAGAGAAAATTGGAATAGATGGTCTTTACCTCAATATAATAAAAGATATCTATGACAAACCAACAGGCAGCACCATATTAAATGGCTAAAAACCAAAAGCCTTAATTCTAAAATCAGGAACAAGTTGAGGATGTCCATTATCACCACTCCTATTCAATATAGTGGTGGAAATACTAGACAGAGCTATTACACAAGAGAGACAAATCAAAGGAGTAAGGATAGGAAAAGAAGAAGTTAAAAATTATCATTATTTGCAAATGACATGATACTCTATGTAGAAGATCCCCAAAACTCCTTTGAAAGACTCCTAGGTATAATAAATTCAGTAATATAGCTGTATACAAAGTCAACACTCAAAAATCAATAGTATTGCTATACACAAACAACAAACTCACTGAGAGAGAAATAAGAGAAGTCACACCCTTCACAATAGCATCCAACAAAATGAAATACTTAGGAATCAATCTAACAAAAGAATTAAAGACCTATTCAGGGAAAATTATAATACCATGAAAAAATAAATTGAAGAGGATCTCAGAAAATGGAAAGATATTCCCTGTTCATGGATAGGAAGAAAAAATATTGTAAAAATGGCCATTCTCCCAAAATTATTATACAGATTTAATGCAATTCTCATCAAAATAGCACTAGCATATCTCACCAACCTATAGAAATAATTACTAAAATTCATCTGGAACCAGAAAACACCTAAAACAGCAAGGGCAATTATGAGCAACAAAAGCAAGGCAGGAGACATTACAGTTCCTGACTTGAAGTTATACTACAAAGCTACTGTAATAAAATCAGCATTGTACTAGAATAAAAACCGACCTGAAGATCAATGGAATAGATTAGAAGACACAACTACAACTACAAACACACTTGGCCACTTTATCTTTGATAAAGGTACCAAAACATTCACTGGAAAATAGTCTTTTTAATAAATGGTGCTAGAAAAACTGGCTTTCCATATGCCAAAAACTAAAACTAGACCCATGCCTATCACTATGTGCTAAGCTAAAGTCAAAATAGATGAAAGATTCAAATATTAAAACAGAAACACTAAATCTGCTGGAAGATAAATAGGTAGAAATCTTGAAGACACAGAGGTAGGTAGAGAATTCATGAACAAAAATCAAACTGCATAGGAAGTACTTCCAGAATCAATAACTGAGATCTCATCTTATTAAAAGTTTTTGCATGTCAAAAGAAATCTCCAACAAAGTGAAAAGGAAACCCATGAATTTTGAAAATATCTTAGTGAACTGTCCCTCAGACAAAGGACTTCTGTCTAGAACATATAAAGAAGTAAAAATTTAGATCCCTGAAATTCAAAGACCTAATCCAAAAATGGGCATCTGAGATGAATACACAGTTCTCAGATAAAGAAATACAAATGGCAAATAAATACATGCAAAAATGTTCAGCATCATTGGTCATTAGAGAAATGCAAATTAAAACCACACTGAGATTCCATCTCACTCCAGAAAGAATAACCATGATAAAGAAGACTATCAACAACAAATGCTGGAGAGGCTGTGGGGAAAAAGGAACTCTTCTGCACTGTTGGTGGGAGTGTAGACTAGTACAACCACTGTGGAGGTCATTTTGGCAATTCCTCAAAAAGCTGGGATTTGAATCCCATGTTGACTCAGCTATTCCACTTCTGGGCATATTCTCAGAAGAATTGAAAGCATCATATCACAGTGATATATGTGCACCCATGTTTATAGGAGCACAATTTTTAATAGCCATATCTTGGAAATAACCTAAATGCCCATCAACTGAAGAATGGATAAAAAGATGTGCTATTTTTATACAATGGAATACTACTCAGCTATGAAGAATGATCACATTAAGATATTTATATGTAAATGGATGCAACTTGAGACCATACTCATAAGTGAAATAAATCACAGTTACATGAGTAAATACTGTATTGCCATCCTTGTGTAAGAAACAGTAAGTATACATAAGATACAAAATCCTCAATAAATGCAGTGAAAGAGTAAGAATCTTCTCGAAGGGGAAAAATAATATCTCAGGGAAAAGCAGGAAAAAGAAAGAAACAGTAAGTATACATAAGATACAAAATCCTCAATAAATGCAGTGAAAGAGTAAGAATCTTCTCGAAGGGGAAAAATAATATCTCAGGGAAAAGCAGGAAAAAGAAAAAGGAAGGGAAAATGAAAAATATCTAAATTTGTACAAACAGACTTAGGATAGCTAAGATGATTGTGCTACAAATTATATAAGTTCATAGAACAAAGCAGTTAATATTCATAGAATTGGAACAATTTTGCTTGTTTGTGTCAGGTGACATGAGGAACTCTTGAAGATCACTATGAAAAATATCAACCTTAGTTCTGTTCCTACCACTTTGTTTTGAAGGCCTGTATCAGTATTGTTTTGGGCTCTTTGCTATTGTTATTTACTTGTCTTTTTTGTTTCTTATTTTTCTAGTAATCTGTTTTGTTTTTTGTTCTAATGAAGAAAGGATAGGTATGCATGTAGAGGCTTATACATGCCTAGAACTTTTCCTAAATTGTTTATGAGAATTGATTATATTATGTGTGATAAAATGAACAGCTTATTTTGAAGAAAAACAGACATTATGATGATATCCATTGCTGATTTTGTATCATGCTGTGAAATCCAATAATGTGAAATCCAATATTTTTTGTTCAGAGTGATTTTTGTCTGTTTTGTATTGTTTAATTTGAACATACAAGAACATATGAACAGCTAGTTTGAACAGAACAAGAGACATATGGCAACTATTTTTAATTTTCATACTGCCTGGTTTTGAAGCCTTTAATGCCTTCATTACCCCATTCTGATCAGTTTTATACTATTTTTTTGTATGAATTCACTGTGTGTGAAGATACAGAGAACCGTTTAGAAGAAAACAAGAGAAATTATGGTAGCCACTGCAGATCTCCTGTTGTCTTGTTTTGAAATCTGTGTCACACTGTTTTCTTCTGATCTGCTTTGTTCTGTTTTGCTATGCTTAGTTTAACTCCCCCTTTTTAAATAAAATAAAAATTAAAAAAAAGAATTTAAATAAATCAACTTATGTTTTCACTTCATAAAATGATTTTTTTCTAGTTGATTCAAAATATGAAGCCAAACATGACCAGTGGAGATTTTGGTTTACTATTTCTTTTCCTAGGGATATCTTTTTTCTTTATTTTATGGAAAAAAAGGTTAAAAAATTTATAAAACAACAGAAGAATAACAATAGGTAATACATTACCTATTGTTATTTTTAAAGTAGCTATTCCGAGTAAAAGACATGAGCATTAAAATTGTCTCCAATCAATATTAGCACAAATTTTCCCTTTTAATGAACTAAGAGACACTACTAGTACAACTGACTTATCTTTTTCTTTTCCTTTATCTCTTCTGTTCTTTCCCCTCTCCCCCATCTTAGTTCTCCTTTTCCTTTGAACAATTTCTTCCCATCTCATTATAGCTATCATACATTTCTCACTTTAGTCACTCAGTTTCTCACATCAGGGAAACAATATGATGATTATATATGTAAGTCTAACATATTTCACTTATGAGTATGGCCTCAATTTGCATCCACATATCTATAAAAGTTTCAAGTTTATTCTTCTTTATAGCTGATTAGTTCTCCATTATATGAAGTACAACATTTTTTCCCATTACTTGATTGATGGGCATTTGGATTGTTTCCAAAATTTAGCTATTACAAAATGTGCTGTATAAACATGGGTGCACGTGTATAACGGTAGTGTGATGTTTATAATTCTTCTGGAAAGCTACTCAGAAGAGGAATAGCTAGGTTGAATGGGACCTCTACTAGCTTTTTGAGGAACTCCATACTGATTTCCATAATGATTGAAGCAGTCTACACTCACATCAACAGTGGAGAAGGGCTCCTTTTTCCCTAAAGCCTCTATACTATTCATTATTGGTTGATTTCTTGATGATAGCCATTCTTTCTGAGCTGAGATGAAATCTCAGTGTGCTTTTAAGTTACATTTCTTGAATTACCAATGATGTTGAATACTTTTACATATTTATTTGTCATTTTTATTCCATCATCTGAGAAATAAATATGCTCATTTTTGAATTGGGTCCTTGACTTTTGGAAGTAAGAGTTTTTTGGAATGTTCTTTATATATAGAACATGCAAATGTATGTCTATATATAAATTCTTTGTTTGAAGAACATCTGACTAAAATTTTTCCCACCTTGTGACTTGTCTTTCACTCTTTTGGTGAATTTTTTGTTATTATGAAAAGGTTTTTAATAAGATGAGATCCCAATGCAGTCTAGGTTTTGTTTATGAAACCTCTGCCTAACTAATCCTATGTCTTTAAGAATTCTACCTATTTTCTCTTCCAATGAATTTAGCATTGTAATATTTAGATCTTTAATTCACTTTGACTTTAGTTTAGTGCAAGGAGAGAGACTTGGGTCTGGTTTTAGTATTTGGCATTTAGAAAGCCAGTTTTTTTTAGTACCATTTATTAAGGAGGCTATCTTTCTTCCAGTGAACATGTTTGGACCCATTGTTTAAGATAAGGTGTCAGAGTGTACTGGAGGTTCTTTCTGTATTTTTTCCACTAATCCTCAGGGGTTTTTTTGTTTGTTTGTTTTTGCCAGTATCATGCTAATTTTATCACAGTAGTTTTTAGGTATAATTTCAAGTCAAGTTTTGTGATGTTCTCTGTTTTATCTTTGTTCCCCAGAATTTTGTATTTTTAGATCTCTTTTATTTCCAAATGCAGTTTAAGAATGTATTTTTTTCTAGTTTTGTGAAATACACTAATGGTATTTGATCAAGACTGCATTAGAACTGTATAACAGCTTTGGGAGTTTGGCTGTTTTCACTGTGTTCATTCTTCCAATCCATGAGCAAGGAGTATCTTTCTATTATCTGATATCCTCTTTCATCTCTGTCCTGGTTGCTTTTGTCTTGTTTCTGAGGCAAAAATGCCTGACATCCCAAATTAAAGAAGGAAAGGTTTATTTGGCTCACAGTTCGTAGAGATTTCTGTCCATAATCAGCTGGCTCCAAAGCAGAGTGACACAGGGACAACATTTCAAAGTAGCAGAAGCAGGAAAAGTAACAAGAGCAAGAGAGGGAAATTGAGCCTCTTTCTCTCCCTTATACTTTAACAGGACATACCCTGCTGGGGTGGGTGTAGCTCTCACATTGGCTCCCTGCCCTCCTCTTGAACAAGCTCAGGCTATTTACAAAGTGAGGCCATTGGCACTCTGCCGAGTAACTTAAATTTCTAAAGTTCTCAAATTGATACAGTGTATCAACCATTAAAATCTATCCCTTGTCAACTTGGCAACCATACACATTTCTTTACAATTTTTCAGATAAAAATGTGTGCTTATACTTATTTGACAACTTGAACATGATAGCACAGTTTTAATAATCCTTGAGAACCAATATTAAGTCTCTCAACATTACATTACATTAGAACTGTAATATTTTGGCCCTGGGCCCCTCAAAGACTCATAAATATCCCTTTATGCAAGAGGGATTTATTCCATCTGCCAGAGTAGCAAAGGTCCTAAGAGTTTTAGTATTGCTGAAAAGTGCAGGTCCCAAGTCTCCTCTGGTGTTTAATTCAAACTCTTAGGTGCAAGCCCTTGTGCAAATGAAAAGTGAAACACTTCCAACATTCAATGGCAAAAGATGAACATTTTCATTCCACAAGTTGTAAACACAGGGATGCAGTGGAATGGGATCAAAGCAAGTCCACATCCAGCAGAGCAAATACTTGAGATAATCTGTGGCAAGTTATATGGTCAAAAGCACTTGTGTGCTTCCACCCTTAAAGAGTCTCCATTGGTTGCAGCTCCCACAGCTTGTCTCATAGGCCTACTTTGCTCTATCTTTGCAGCTTTCCTTACATGATCCATGTTTCTGGCTTTTCCAAACTGCTGGGGTCTCCATTTCATCCCTGGCTTCACATTCAGAGCTTCTCATAGTGCCCTCTCAGTAATACACTTCCTGACACCCCCTCCAGCCCTTATGAAATCAAGGTGGAAGCCTTTCTAACCCCAAAACTCTTTTCTTCTGCAGGCGTCTAAATCCAGTTCCATATGGGTAATGCCAAGGTCTACTGCCAGCTGGAGTAGTAATCAGGCTTTCCTCTTTCCTGGCTATAGAGGTCAAGTGCCTTGCTCAGTGGACATTCTAAATCCAATTGGGAGGAACAAATTTTCTACGTTGCTGCAATTCTGGAACATGTTGCTCTGCAACTTTATCCTCAAAGTAAAGTCTTTCACTTTTGCAATTTTGAGCCTGCAAAGAGTGGAGACTTGCTGTTTTTTGTGATGCCTTTAAGGCCATCTTTTACACTTTTTTTTTTTTTCTTCTCAGCAATCAAGATTTCCTCCACTCTACCTTTGCCATCTCTAGTTTCACTGGACCTTCCTTTCTGGCTAAATTCACATTTTAAATTATCCTGTTAGGCTCTTTGTTCTTGATTTGTAACTTTTTGCTGGAATTCTCCAGATCTGTTTGATACAGAATGATGCTCCCACCCATTTCTAGTCCACATGCCTGTGTGCTGAAGCACCAGGATTGCTCACCAAACTTACCAACTTCTGGTCCTGCACTGTTGCTTCAGATTTTTCCATGCAGCTGGAGGCACCCTAAAGGGTCTCCTTCACTCCAAGTGTATTCTTTCTCTCCCTCCATTGTGGTATAATAGTCTATTTCCCCATGATAATCAGGGTCAATCACCTCTGGCAATACTATAACTCCCTTTTATGGTTGAATTCTTAGAGGCATGAGGAGACCAAAATGAGCAGATGGCAGTCTTAGCTGCCAGCTAAATGGCATAAAGATTGTACTTCCTCAAAGTGCAAGCCTTCCTCACTCTGGAACTAAGATTTCTAAGAGCATAAGGTCATGGAGACAGGAAACAACAATTTTGATAATGAATCAGTAGAAATAATGGCAAGTGGTATCATTCCTATTTCCACCCCTTGATTCCTGGACCTGTGAATTCTTGCTATGTGAGACACAGTACCATATAGAGGGTGCTGATTCAAAGCATATACAGGCTTTTGAAGAACTGCACCAGCCATGCAAGCTATTATCATCAAGTTGACACTGTAACCATGTATTCAAAAGATCATTCCACGTTTTTAGCAACCCAATGACTTTTGGACAATGAAGAACATAATAAGACCAGTGAATTCTGTGAAAATGAGCCCATTGCCTCCCTCACTTCTTTGGCCATGAACTGTGTTCCTTAATCAGAAGCAATGCTTTGTGAAATGATGTCATTTTGGATAGGGCATTCTGTGAGTTCATGGATGGTAGTTTTGTTAGAAGCATTACATAAAGGGGAAGCAAAACCATATTCAGGATAAGTATGTATGCCAACAAAAACCAATCACAGTCCCTTTTGTGATTAAAGCAGCCCAATATAATCAACCTGTTAGTTCATAGGCTGATTACCCCAAAGAATGGTGCTACACTGGGACCTCCTAATTCCTCTCTGCTGCTGAAATATAGGGCATTCAGCACTGACAACAGCAATATCATCCTGATGAGTGAACCCATTCATAACCTCCATCCCTGCCCTCATAGCCATCTGTTCATGAGTCATTGGGCAAGGCTGAAGTGACTGAAGAAATAGGTTGATCACAATCTATAAAACAAGTTATCATTTCTATTTGACTGTTAAAGCCCTCTTCTGCTAACATCACTTATTATTATTATTATTTTGGTACAAGGGATTGAATTCACAACCTAGCATTTGGCAAATAGGCACTTATGCCACTGAGCTAAATCCTCAGCCCAAGGTTACTTTTTGTTAAACATTTGTATAGGATATAAATATTTCACATCCTTTTCCCATATGGAGAAGCCTATCCACTTACCTCTTCCTTAAAGCTTTGTCACCAACTTTCTAGTGATGTTCCTTCCAGTTTCCTGACCATCCAGCCAGACAATAGGCTACAGCCCATGAATCAGTGTATAGTAACATATCTGGCCACTTTTCCTTCCTGGAAAATTGTATGATTTGGTACACTGCATCCAAACAGCATCTCTACCCACCACTGATATGTAAGTACCATTGAATCTGATTTATCATATGACTCCAGCAGTAAAGCATCCTGCACATCAGGGTGAACCTTTTTCAGAGTTTTTTGTTGTTGCTGATGTTGTTCTAAGCACTCCTTCAAAACTAGAAGCTTTCTGAGTCACATGGTGAATGGGCTGGAGTAAAACAGCTACATGATGAATGTGTGGGTCTAAAGTCCAAACCTTCTCATAAGACACTGTGCCTCTTTTTTTTTTTTTGGTTTAGGGGAAGCCAGATCGAATGGTTTTCCATTTACCTTAGAAAGGATATCACTACATGCACATATCACTGGACTTCTAGAAATTTCACTGATGCTGAAGGGTTGTGAATATTCATTTTATTTATTTTTCATTCTTTTTCTTGCAAATGCTTCACTAACAAATGTATAGTGTTTGCTCCTGCTCACTTGATCCAATCAACATAATGGATCAGTGTGATACATCATGGGAGAGAAAACCTATCTAAGTCCTTGCAAACTAAGTTGCAGCACAGGGTTGCAGAATTAATATAACCTTGAGGTAGGTTGATAAAGGTGTATTGTTGGCCTTGCCAATTGAAAGCTAATTGTTTCTGATGGGTTTTATTGATATATATATATATATATATATATATATATATATATATATAGAGAGAGAGAGAGAGAGAGAGAGAGAGAGAGAAGAAGGCATTTGCCAAAATAATAGCTGCATACTAAGTATCAGAATATGTGCTAATCTGCTCAAGCAAGCAAATCGGGTATAGAAGCTGCAGTCAGACTCACCACTTAATTCAGTTTATAGTAAGCTATTATCGCTCTCCAAGACCCATTCATCTTCTGCACAGGGCAATGGGAGAATCAAATGGGTATGTGATGTGAACCAGCACCCCTGGATGCTTCAGATTTCTTATAGTGGCACTAATATCTGCAATTTCTCCACAGATATGGCATTGTTTGGTTTACTATTTTACCAGGCAAAGACAAATATAATGGCTCCTATTTTGCCTTTCCAATCATAATAGCTCTCACACTACAGGTTAAGAAAATATGGGGATTCTGCCAAGGTCTAAGTATTGCTGTTCTAATTATGCATTCTGGAACAGGGGAAATGACTACAGGATGGATCTGAGAACCGACTGGAAATCCTGTGGCATTTTCTTGAACTGCACTGATCACCTGAACTCCATTGCCTCTACACTTACTGTAGGACCACAATAACATTTTTTATCCCCTAAAATCATAGTTAGTTCAGAACCACTGTCCAGTAGTCTTACTGAGAATGCCTTATCAGTTCTCTTCCCCCACTATACAGTTACTCTGCCAAAAGACTTTAGGTCATTTTGGGGAAGGGTGGGAGAAATTTAGACTATAAATTTGATGGTGTAACAGGATACTTCCTCAACAAGACCTATTCTCCCCTTCATTAAAGTGGTTCTGAGACTGTAAACTTGCTCACAGCTAAGAATAGGTTGATGAGCCAAGATAACCTGTTACTATAATTTGAAGTATGTTTCTGTTGAGTTTCCATTAAATTATTTCCATTAAATAATAGTTGTAAAACTTTTGAGGGCTTCCTGCCTAATTCTCTTTTGGGAACATGTTGACTAATCATCCACACCTGAAGTTCTATATGTATAAAACCATTCTGGTCATCTTCTGCTTCTCCTGTCCATTATTGTTAAGTGCATGCACCCTTTCTTAGGTGATTAAGTGTTGCCACTTGACTGTTGCTTTGATTTTTTTCTTTATTAATTTAATCTCATAGTTAGAAGACTGTAGATTCCCTATAAATGTCTTGAGTTCATCATTTTCTTTCACTAGTGCACCCACAGATTCTACAAGCAACCAGCCAGCATCATTATGTTTCCCACTTTGCCAAATATATTCAACAGGTTCATATATGCAGTTGCTTAATTCTTTAGAAATTGTAAGTGTTGAGTTAGAATAACAATATGAATCTATAATGTATATTACTTTAAACAGTTCATACCAATGACTATCATTATTCTCCACAGTATTGGAAGGAGAGACCATAGAATCTGTAGGTCTCATCAAGGTAGAGAATCAACTCCAAGAACTCCTAAAGACATTCAAGAATTTCATCTTGACAATTGTGTTTCTGTAGAACCACTTTCTGAACCAAGATCTGTATCACTCAGTTCTTACTAGAGACATTTAATTCAAGATATACAAATATATAAGAATTTATAAGCCAGGTTTACATTGACCAGCCACAGATTTATGTGTGAAAGAGTACAAAAGGTCTGCCTGCTCACTTCAGATCTGAAGGATCGATTTGAAGTCCTAGGACTCACTGTAGTGTCCTTTGTGAATTGATACTTGCAGGTCAAAGGGCCTGTGATGAAAAACTGAAGGGTATGTGCTGGAGACTAAAGAGACTGCACTAGAAAGCTGGTCTGTTGCAAGCTAAGAGATAACATCCAAAGTTAAGATGAAGACTGAGCACCTCCAAAGACAGAAGCAAGCTTTCTTTCTTTGTTTCCCATTTATACAATTTAAGTGGCAAACCAATTACTTGCTGTCACTCACACTCAGTAAATCTCAGCAAATCTTCAGTAAATTCCACCAGTCACTCCCAGAACAGTGCTGATCCAATTTAGCTGGGTATTTATTACTGAGATTGACAAAATCAGTTCTAGTATGTACAGTATCTATTATTCATAAACCAGAATTGTTTACTGATAAAATAAGGATCAAATTTATTTTCCTTAAGATTGTGTCATTAGTAGATGGAGACTTCTTAGAATTTTGACTGAATTTTGTATGCAGCACCTTCTCAAGTGGGAAAAAATATAGTCATATATGTGTATATGAATTGGACAAATCTTTGGCCATTCATAAAACCTGAAAACTAGCAGTTTTAGAATATTACATTTATGGCAAATTAGTTTATATGAAAACAGGCTGACTGTTAAGGACATTTTTCTATACTATTAACTTAAAAATTCCAAATTCATTTGTTTTATTTTCTCCGAGAAAATTGTACTAATTTTATCCTTGTACTTTTTTGTTGCTGCTTTTGCCCTCAACTCATATTTCTTAAATTGTTTTTTACTATGTTTTGAACACAGTAAATTAGATGTTTTTAAATGCCTTGCAATATTGCTTTACATAGTAATTTATTGGTCAGTTGTCTTAAATAGTGATATTTAATGCAAGAAGTACGATTAAAGTACATAGTGAATTCTTAAATCTTAAAATGACTATTGCAATAAATGACACATTGCTATTAATTGTCCATAAAATATACCCCTCTGGTTCAAGTGTTGAATCTTTCATTCTTGCCACTGTCTGAGATAGTTCTGGAAGTTCTCATTTGTGAGTGTGTAGATGTACTGTCCTGAACATCCTGATATCCTGAATACATTTAAAATATTTGCCTTTCACTGTCACCTTAGTTTATGGAAGATCAAGAAGTCTCACATTGCCAGCTTCTATGAATAAATTGGAATGAAGACACACTACATTTTTATAATGCTACCTTTTCATTGGATTCCACTGAGCAATAGCATGCACATTATTTTCTGTCATTCTTTGCAAAGACATGATAGAGACCTCTAAAATTGCTATTAAAAGTGGTAAGAACAACAAAATAATTGTATTCAAAGTGAAGGAGTAGTTTTTTTGGAAATTAATGTCAGTGCATCTTTTACTGTATTACTTTAAATTTATGCATTTGCTGTATTTTTCTGCATACCTCTGAGTAAAAGTTGTTTCCATCACCTAAGCATAGTATGGGCAGCAATCTTACTGCTTCAGTAATGAAATTACTGAGTATTTTTTAAAAGTGAGAGTTTTAATTTTTCAAGTTTTATTGTGCTTGCAAAGTGAAAAATGCTTTTTAAACAGAAAAATTCTTCAATAGTAATATTTCATTTTAATGTTTTATTTCATTTTACCTAATAATATGCTGTACAATATTAAAAGTTCTAAAATTTGGGAAACATTCTGAAAAGTATAATTTTGTAATGTTATTGTAATACTTTTGGATGTATTAGATTTCATATATATGAAGGGGCAAATGGTGAAATCTGTCCACGAGTTACAAAAGTATATACACTGGAAGATTGAGCACTACCAATGAAAATTTGTAAAAGCTTAATGAAATAGTTAAGATGGTCAATCCTATAATAATGACTATCCTCACTTTTTACTCCCTTTTAAAAAGTGTTTTGTAAGAATAGGAAAACTCACTTTTATTATTAAGGATATAAATGAATAGATTTCAGGGAGGACCAGCTAAAGAATTTTGCTTTTTATTTTTATTTATTTATTTTTTTGGTACCGGGAATCAAACTCATGACCTTGTGCTTGAACCACAGAGATAAACCCCCAGAAAGAATTTTACTTCTTCGAGAAAAACAAATATTTCTTTTATTTTATTTCTAAAAGAACATATTAAACAATATCTGGTGTTTTAAAAAAGGAGAGATAATAAGTTCTCAAATTCGGCCAACCATGGAAAATGGTGATTTATTTTACCACATTTTATTTTAATGAATGAGTTTAATGTATGAAGTTTACAATCATCTTGGGGAGTATACACATGTATAGAATTCAACTTGGTGCTTTCCTTTTGATTTCCCTTTCTTCTAAATCTTTCTTCCTTTTTGCTCTTATGGATATTATTAATCTTATCTCATATTCACAGCATACAGTGTTTACATTTGTTGAGATTATTAAGTTCCCTTATGTGGCATATATATATATATATATATATATATATATATATATATATATCATACTTATTTCCCCTTCCCCTCCTACCTCTTTTCACTCATGTTCTCTTTGGACCTCTTCCCATTTGTAGCAGATTTTTCTTGTCTCTTTTATCCATCCTTTATTGTGCATTTTATTTGCACTTTACCTTAATCAGATGAGAGATACTATATAGTATTTAATTTTGGGTATCTGAATTATTTCACTCTAGATTATATTTCCCAGGTGCATCCATTTTCTTACAAATGTCTCAACTATTTTTTTAGAACCAAAATAAAACAAAAACAAAAAAACAGCCAAGTATTATTTTTTTATTCATGGTACTAATATTCTCTATCAAGTTGTCTGTTGATAAGAATAGGAGCTGATTCCAGAATTTATGTTATGAATTGTGCTGCTACAAACATTTGTATGCATGTACCAAAGGATATCTTTAGGTTGTTGGGGAAGATACCTAGAATGAGGATAGATGGGTCACATGGAATTTCTAATTTTAGTTCTGAGGAATTTCTGTAATGATTTTTGTAAAAGTTATAGTACTTTACATTTCCACCAACAGTGCAGGAGCGTTCTTTCATACCACAGTTATGCCAACATTTGTTATGTTTTGATAGCTTGATGATTGCTAGTATTTCTAGTGTAAGATAAAATTTTAGCATTGTTTTAATTTGCATTTCTCTAGTGTCCAGGGGTGTCAAACATTTTCTCTTCTATTTGTTATTCATTCACTTTTTTTTCATTGAAATATTATTGCTAATTTTATTTACTTGTTTCTTGAATGAGCTTCTTACAGGCAATTTAATATTTTTTGAGTTCTTCATATATTTTAGATACTAGTCTCTTCCCTGAGGAATAACTAGAAAAATTTTCCCATTTTTAGGTTGTCTCTTCATTCTACTAAATGATTTCTTTGCTGTGCAGAAGCTTTTTAATTTGATGCCATTCCCTTTGTTGAATCTTGCTGTCATTTGTTTTGCAATTGTGGTTCTTTTTAGGAAATTCTTACACCTATGACTTTGAGGGTTTTATCTATGTTAACTTCAGCTATCATTCAACATTTATGTTTTATTCTTGAAATCTTTTATCCATTTTGATTTTAGTTTGGTACATGATAATAAATATGGGTCAATTTTCAATCTTTTGCAGATGTCTAATTTTCTCAGCACCATTTGTTGAATATGCCATCTTTCCTCCAATATATGCTCTTTTCCTCCTTTGTCAAAAGTTAAGTATTTGAATGTGTCTGGGATATTTTTGTGTCTGGGTCTATTCCAGTTCCATATAAATTTTAGGATTTTGTTGTACATATCTGTAAAGTGTGATGTTGGTGAATTATTTGGAACTGCATTGAATCTGTATAAATTTTGGGAAGCCTGGTCATTTTGCCAATATTGGTTTTCCCTATCAAGGAACAAGGGACATCTTTCCAGTTTCTGATGTCCTCTATATTTTCTTGTATCCCATAGCATCAGATCAGATAAAATAATTTTTTATTTCCTTTTTTTCCTGGAAGACAATTTATAGATATTAGGAAAATTACAAAAGACTCTCTGGTTAGGCCATTGAAAGTAATTGCTACTTTACATGTTTTATTTAAATTTAAAGCTATTAGACTAGACATACAACATTGTGTACATGTGTGCATTTATGTATATTGATTCCTTTAGTTATTCATCTCGTCCTTTACATGTTTTGTAGCTTTAGAAAATATTTTTAAATTTTCTAAGGCTCTACAAAACTGAAATGAGCATAAAAATTTATTTAAAATAATTGAAATCTGTAAAATGCTTAGCAGAATATCCATGACCGAATATGAAGCTATATATTGTTATGCTGTCTTTGAATAAATTGACTTACATGACTGAGAATGTAGAACTGCTGTATATATGTCTCAGAGACAATTCAACTGGAACACTGAAAATCAAAATAATCTCCAGTGTAAAAACTGAGCACTTTACATGAGTTCAGTGTGGTACACCAATGAAAGTCTATTAGCCACTTCAGTTGAATGTTATTTTCTGTTAATACTTTCATGCTTCTTTGTCCCCTCACACCTGCAAATTTTCACTTTCAAAGTTAGTACTTATAGTATCTGTTGCTTGATTATATTTTTATTAATTTAATAGTGTATGGATTGCATTTTCAGTTAACAGCGAAATTAGCATGCAGTCTCATAAGTCACTTTTATGAGTCAGGCCCCTATCATTTAATGTGGTAATTAATTAGGTGTTCAATAAAACTGTGTTTTATTATAAGAAAGCCTTGTTACAGCAGTCTAGTTACAGATGTGTCAGCACCTATACACATGGTCAGAAACCATATGACTATGGAGTACCATAAGTGATACAGTTACTATCTAAAAAATATAATATGTGCAAATACAGATGAACTTTAGGAATGTTTTTGTCATCTGAGTTTAGGGACAATTACCCAGAGAAGGAAAAAGCTGGAAAAAATGAAGTAAATATATGACAAATAGAAATGTCAAAAATTACCTAAAATTTCATTTCTGGGCCACGTTACTAGACAGAGTTTTTAAGTATGCAATTTAAGTCAATGAATTCAGGTGCAAAGATTTTGTATGAATGCAATCAGCCAATATTCTTATGTCTATTTTATGAGTGATTGAGCTCAAATGCTTTTAATTTGTAATAACCAGTGGATGCTTATAACTGTAGGCTGCTGGAAAATGATGTGCAATATAAAAGACTAGCCCATTACCACTACACTCAACAGTAATTTTTGATTTTTTAACAACTTATTTCAATGTAATTTGTAATGAAATGTTATCAGGTAGATAAAGGAATAAAAAGTTATAAAATTATTCTTCTATCTGTAATCATATATTGAAACTTTATAAAAAAAGCTCAGTGGAAATCTGCAGTTATTTTTGCAATGCAGATTTAAAGATCTCTGAAACACTTTCAGAACATTATAGCAACTCACAGACGTAGATGTCTAATTTTCCAAGTTTTTCCTAAAAATCAGGAACTTGTAAGCTGGAGCAATAGAACCAACAAGTTCTGAAGTGGAAAACACAGAGAAAATAAGTGGCAGAATTAAATTAAGAAAGAAAGAAAAATCTTAATTGCAAAAATCTTACAGGATGATTTTTCTCTATTCAGTCAGAACACTGTATAAAAAATGAGACTCAGAGATAAAGCCTATGGTTACAGATTTAAGAAGATTCCACAAAAGGTATCATCCTAGGCATTTTATATTCAGTATGGCCAGATAAGCAAACCTGTCCTTATCAGAGAGTTAAATAATCATTTGGCACCTGAATTTTAATATAAAATGTTAACAAAGAAAATAAAAACAACATGTTAAAAGGTTTTAATATGTCATAATGAAAGACAAAAACCAAAACAGGAGAGAACACAGCAAAATTAGTTCAAAGTACAAAAGACAATTGACTAAAATAAAATGGAAAAAATTTAAATAATGATATACAGAAAGAAAAATTTTTAAATCTGTGATATAAAGGATTATAAAATATATCTTATAAGAAAATGAAAACTAAAATAGGAAAAACAAATAACTTACTAAGAAATGTAAAAATTGAATTGATAAAAATGTCTGACATTAGAAAATTGGAGACACAAAAGTATAAAAAGGAAGAATAAGAGATACTGTGCATTTTTCTTATATTTATTTTTCATTTGTAATTTTTTTCTAAGAAGTGTGTATTCCTTTCAGATGCCTATGTTTAGACTGTGTCTTTAAATTTGGGGGTTTAATTTTTTTTTTAACTTTTCATAGTTATGATTGTTATACTCTCCTTATTGGCATTTTCCTTTAACAGGTATATAGTGACCTTCTTTGTGACTTTTGATCAGTCTTGGCTTGTAGTTTACATTGTCTGCAAATAAAATAGCTACCCATGCTTTTTTTTGGGTTCTTGTCACATGGAGTACTGTTTTCCAGTTCTTGACTTTCAGTTTATGAATTATGTTTTAGTTGTATGTGTTTCTTTTATGAAGCGTAATTTTTAACCTTGCTTCGTGATCCATTCTGCCAGTCTGTTTCTTTTGATTCATGAATTGAAAGCATTTACATTAATGGTTGCAAGTGGTATGTGTTATTTTATCCTTCTCATATTATTTTCCTGTTGTGGTCTGTCTTTTTACTCTGTTTAATTGCTTGGCTTGCTTAGTGGCTTATTTTTATTGGTATTCTTGTATTTTTTTTATTGGTATTCTTATAACTGTTGATTTCCTTATCTTTTTCTACCTTGAGGGCATTTTGGAGGGCTCGTTTGATGGCCTTGAATTAATTCAGTTGTTCTTTGTCATGAAAGCATGGTTTCTCGATTGCCTAGTTTTACAGGGTATTTCAATCTGGGTTGGAGGTTGTTTTCTTTAAGGGCATGAAATACTTTACTCAAAGTTCTCATTAACTTGAGAGTTTGTATTAAGAAGTCTATCACAATTGTGATGGGTTTTCCTTTATAGGTGATTTGTTTCTTTTCTCTGTCAGCTTTGAAAATTCTATGATTGTGTGGAATTTCTGGAATTTTGATTTTTATATGCCCTGGTATAGATTTTCTTTGCCATGGGTATTTGGAGTTTCTAGATGCTTTATTTATTTGTTTGTTAAGTTATTTATTCATGTTTGAGAAGTTTACTGCCATTATTTCTGTGAAGTTTTTTTTTAATGGCATTTTGCACTATCTTTGGCTTTGTCTTTTACTCCAGTCCATCTTATATTCTTCTTTGCTTCATCTTGCAACTGTTGGATTGAATTTTCATGGTCCCTTGCTATTTTTAGGATACTTTTCCCTTCATTGATCACTACTTGCAATTCTGTCTCCTAGAGATGCAAATTAAAATAAATATGTGATTCCATCACTCCAGAAAGAACTGTTTTTATAAAGAAGTCAACCAACAAAAAATGCTGTAGGGACACTGGGGGAAAAGGAACCTTCTCCACTGCTGATGGATGTATAGACTGTGGAAACTACTGTGGAAATCAGTGTGGAGATTCCTCAAAAAAGTAGGACAAGTGGTCACATTTGATCCAGCTATAACTTTTCTGAGTATCTTTCTAGCAAGATTAAAAACATCATACCACAGTGATATATGCAGACCCGTGTTTATAGCAGAACAAATTGTAATAGTTAAATCTTAGAAACAACCCAAATGTGCATCAACCAATAAATGGATAAAATGATGTGGTTTTTTTTAATACAGTGGAATGCTACTCAGCCACAAAGAAAGATAAACTAGAATGAATCAAGAAAAATAAATTTGTAGCACATGTGTAAATATTGCTTTGTTTCTCTGAGAAGCTGAGAGTGTGAATAAGGTCCAAGGTGTATAATATGTATTTTGAAACAGGAAGAAATAGTTCAAAAGAAAGGGGGATGAAGGAGGGAGAAGGAAGAAAGGTAAAAGAAAAAATGATAAAAGAAAGACAAAATGGAAAGAAAGTTTACGGAGAAGAAGAGTGGTTGAAGGTAGGTTAAGGGACTGGAAAGAAAAGAATAAGTAATACATAGACAGGTACAAATTTCCCATGATGAATATGATCATTATCTATATATAAACTGTACCAATAAACTTAATAAAATAAAAATAGAAATTTAGAAAAAAAGTTGTCTGAAAATTCGGTTTAAAAGATATTATAATCAAGTATGCAATCTAAAAGAAAAATATTGATTATGAAGTGAAAAATATTCTAAGAATGACACCAGATAACTTTTTAAAAACATAATTAATAAGTTTCAATAGTTAAATCATCCAGAAAGTGAGTGTCCCATCCCACAACATATGTCAAGGTGAGATTTCAGAACACTAGGAGTAAAAAGCATTCCAAATTCTTTCAACATGAAAGAATGTTTACATAGGAAGGACTCAAAGTATAGAAATTATCTTAATACAAATATAAAAAGA
>PVLA01002568.1:0-261337 GCA_004027455.1 Hydrochoerus hydrochaeris | reverse complement strand
TGAGACTATCCTCATTAGTGAAATAAATAAGAATCATATTTATAAATATCATATTGTGTCTCTAGTGTAAAAAGTAAATAAGAACTACAAGAGTAATAAAACCAAAATGTGTAATTGCTATTGTAAAAAAGAGAGGAAAAGAAAGTGCTCTAAGGGATACAACTGCATGTATGTTTGAGTGTGTAAAATAGATGACCATCCTGCTGAATCTTTGTTGGATCTTTAAGCAGAACTATTTGTAGTCCGATTGTTTGAATGTTTACTATGTACCCTTTAACTTTGTAACTTGAACAACTATATCCAGGATGACAGTATGTAATTTATAAATTACTGATTTCTTAGTGGGGCCTTTTCTCATTCTCCTTTTTCTTTCTTTCTTTTAGAATTCTGTATTGTTGCTACGCTTTTTTCTGTATTTTTTTTCTCTTCTTTTTAAATAAAATTTTAAAAATGTATAATTGCTATTGTAAAAAAAGAGGAAATAGGAAGTGCTATAAAAGATATAGCTGCATGTATGTTTAGGTGTCTGGGATTGATAACCATAGTTCTAGGTTGTTGTTGGATTGTTGAACAGATCTGTTTGCACTCTCACTGCTTTAGTGTCCACTTTGTGTGCTTTAATTCTGTAACTTGAATAACTATTTCTAAAAGAACAATATGTAATATATCAACTAGTGATTTCTTACTGTTTATCTTCTTTTCTTGAAATTCTGTAATATTTCTACCTTTTTTTCTTTTTTTTCTCTTTAAATTAAAAAAAAATAGAATTACTTGTGTGAGCTATTTTTCTAGTGCCAAAAGTAAAGAGAGCAATCAGACATGCTGCTGGCTTCCAAAAGGCTGACGGTCTAGAAGTAGACAGACATACAAAACAGTCTCTGATTAAACTTTAAGAGAATATAGAAAAATATTTGACATGCTATAGGCACACAAAGGAAGGAACAATTGTGTCTGCTTGGGAATATCAAGGAATATTTAATTTGGTCATTAAAAGACAATTTGGGTTGTGAGAGTGCTGCAGCTCACCTGGTATTGGGAAGTAGTGTCTGGAGAAGACCAATCACCGGGGACTTGACCTGGAAGGGCCCATCTTTCTCCCTGCCTTCTCCTTTCACTTTATCTCCCCACACCCCTTGGGTGAGCAGTTTCCCCACTCTTCCTCGGTGCCATTTTGCTTGAAACCAGCTGCCCATGTGCTGTGACCATGAGCCAAAATAAACTTCTCATCCTTAAGTGATGGGTGTCGGGTGCTGTGTCTGAGCGACAAGACAGTGACCAAGACATCCTTCTGAAAGATAGAACCTGAGCCCTGAAGAATGCCAGGTGGCTTTCTAGCAGAGAGAACACAAAGAAGATTCTAGATGGAAAGAGGACCATTAGTCAAAGCATTGAATTTCAAAAGAACACAAAAGAACAATGAATTTCTAACTATACAGAGGGTGGTTGGGAAGAGACCTGAAGGGTGAGACTTTCCCGGAGATGTAAGGACTACTAAAAGAATGCATAAATACATGCAAAGAAGTCCTGGGGTAGATTTTAAAACAGGGGAGCTGGGTGAGACTGAGTTGCAGAAGACTGGCTCCCAAGGCAGGCAGAAGACTGCTTGTGGGGGAACAATGTGAAGGATTTCAGAGTGGTCTCAAAGGCAGTGAAGAATATCCTGATGAAGGCAGTAGCTTAGGCACTTGGCAAGGTCAATAGCCAGCTCTTCTGCTGGCCGAATGAATGGAACAAGTTTCTCACTTTCATCTCCCAGTCACTGACTCAATGCTGTTGATCGTGAACAGAAAGAACTCATCTTTCACCAACTTCTAAAACTGTTTTCATATTTCCAGTATTTGGTTCTTCTCTAAATCGTTTCTTTTTTAAAAACTCTGCCAAGTTGTTGCATAAAAATGGCCTTTTCCGATGAAATAAATCAACAACAATGGTGGCATTTAAGCACTGGAAAAGTTGACAAGCACATTAGTTTTAATAGAACATTCTTCATGGTTTCATAAAGTTCCTTGTTATGTCTCCTAGATTTCCACATATAAAATTATCAAACGCTGGTCAACCCATTAATTCAATTAAGAAGATTGTTTTGCTTAGAGCAATCCAAGATCTAACACTTCCTCTTCGAAGGGTGCCATTTCTATGTCTGGCCCTGCCTCAGTGATCATAATGGTTTGTTTCATAGACTGAAATGTTCTTGGTTATTGATTAGAAACCATTGTTTGTTTTGAACAGAGTCAACTTGAGCTACAATCCCATAACCCTCTCTACCCAAAGGGTCTCTCATAGAAGTTTTAGAAGTTTTCATCGTCAATAATGAAGCTGGAAAATTACTTCCAACATTTGAAAAAGGAATCAAATAGTAAGATCAATGAGACTGAACTCCTCTGCAGTGTGATTTTTTAAATCATTTGTCAACTGAACTTCCAGATTTAGTTGGTACACTGTTTAAAATACATATTGCTGATAAGTAATGACAGAAATATATTCATTAGTAAGTGTGAACCTGGCCACTTTTTCTCATAGCTTCATTTATTTCTCTCCAGTGCCTAGGTCTTTGCCCTCTTCTGTCCTGTGCAGTCTGCAGCCTAAGAAGCATGTAATTCAGCCTACAAGCAAAAAGATTAAGTCTGGCTTTTCTGAACAAAGGCCATTTAGATTCCCAAGTAACAGACTCAACTTGTTGGCCTGAGGTCCTTGTCTGGTTGTCTCAAAGTGACTCAGAATTAATTACCAAGCTGTTTCCTCTGCATCAGTTGACCAGGAGATATTATCATATTCCAGAAATGTAAAATTTTGTTTTGATTCTTCTATCAGTTGTCCCGAGTGTTAGGGAAAATCAAGTTCTGCAGAGTTGATTCAGTTAACGTTTGCTGAGTGCCTGTTGAGACCCCCAAAAGCATTCAAGGTAAAATGGGATAGGAAGGAAAGATCAATAAAACCATATGTCTACACACTCAGTTGTATAGTCTAGTACAGAAGGCCTATAAACACATTCCTGACTGAACTCTAAGACTAAAATATAAGGAAGGATGGAGGGAGTGGAGAGTTTGAAGACATTTAAAAAGATGCATTCAGCTGGCTTAGGATCTATGATTGTTGGCTAAAATGCAGTCAACATTTCCGTGAATAGGCACTCCATGATCTCTACATACAAAGCCACAACTGAATCTTACAGCAACGAACATTATTAACCTCATGAATGAGAAAATTAAAGTTCAAAAAACCCAGAAAGGAGGTAGATTTGCCAAACAAACAATGATAAAATTGACATTTAAGCCCAGTTATACCTGATTTCATGGCCTGTCCCCTTAGCTAGAAAGCTATGCTATTTCCTGCACTTTGGACAATGGGACAGAGAAAGAGGAAGAAAACTCTAGATGAGCTTGCAAGGGGAAGCTTGTCAACCAGTGATAGCACACCTGTCACATGGGCAGAAACGGCTTTGTGTCCAGTTTTTATCATGATGAGTTAGGCTGGGGTCAAGATGAGGTGATCAGTGAATGAAAAATGGATGAATTTCCCTGAAGAACTATATTCAATTGATTGAACACAAATAGGACCTTTAAAAGACTCCTTTTGTTGAAAATATACAACTTCAGAAACATTTTAGTTCATTCATTCATTCATTCATACATTCATTCATTCATAACAAGCACTATGTACCAGGCAGTATTCTAACTCCTTTACAAATAAGGGTCCATTTAAAGCTCATGATAGCCACATGGAATTAGCACTATGCTCATCCACTTCACAGGTGAGAAAACTAAGACAAAGAGATGTTTGGCAACCCTCCCAGAGTCCCTCAGCTCATGAGTACTGGTCATGGTACGTGAAACCAAGCAGACCTGATGGCAGGGTGTATGATCATATTCATAGCCTCTGCCTCTGCTTCTAGTTGGTGATGGAATGGCCCAGAGCTACTGAAACTTCGCTCGGAGACCAACACTATGTCCAGGCTCTAGAACCAGTCCTTGCCTTTTTGGGTTATTTGAAGGAAGCTTAGATCGGCATCTAGGCTTATCCTGCTCTACCCACGGGCTGCCTCATCTGGGGGTTGGACCTTTCCTTTACGTAACCAAGCCCTTTCACTGTTTTTCTCTTGAGAAACTTTCTTCTTGTGAGCTATTTTTTATGCTGGCAAGCAAGGGGCCCTGCCTGCAACGTGCCTCTATGAGTCAGGCCTGAAGCACTCAGAGCTCTGCTTGTTCTTTTCTGTCTTCAACCTGCCCCTGGATTTGTGGTTCAGGTACAACATAGATAAGAAGACAGGTTTGTGTTACCCTTTTGAGAAGTGCCTGCTTGGTCCAGGAACCCTCACATGTCCAATCATGCCTTGCTCCATCTCCCTTCATGAGGTCTTGGTCAGCCATGGGCAATCCAGGACCTCTTGCTGGCATTTATGCTAACTGCTGCTCGGAGACCCTCTTGCCAGCTGTTACCACACCTTCTATACCATGTCTTTCAAACTGAGCTGCTACTTAGAGCTGATTCTCTCCTGCCCATCTCTCAGGTGTCTGTGCCACCCAGTGAACAAAGGTCAGGTTTCAGGTTCACGTCGGTACCTCTTTGAGGTACTACGTTTTCAAATAAACGATATTGGATAAAGAAAGTATAGGGGAGGAAGGAAGAAGGAGAGATGGTAGAAAGAAGAGGGAAGTGAAGAGAAAGGAAATGGATGAAAGGGAAGAAGGATGAAGAAGACTACAGAAAGGAGATGAAACAAAAATGAAAGTATGAAGGAGAATGCAGAGAAAATGGGGAGGAAAGAGAAAGAACAAGCCTCTGCTTTTCTGAAAGTAAAATTGAAAATGCAAAACTACAACTCAACATTTTCAGTCAGCAAACACAGTCCTACCCATCACCCAGCAGAGGCAAACTAATCGTGATGGCAACTTCAAAACTCTCACAAGTAAATCTGAGCACGTTATGGAACTGTTTGCCATGAATCTTCCAAGACTGGCTTCTAAGTGCTGTCACTTCAGGTTAGATTTCTTTTTTTCTCCTCTCCCAGATGAAATTTTCTGCTGCTTCTTGGATTTTAGTGTTCTACTGGAGAAAGTGGTCTTATTTCCTCTATTCTCGTAAACTGCCCTGTAGCAAATACTTTGGTAAATAACAGAAATAAACACTGCCAAGGGAATGCACATGCAATGCCAAAACCAACAGTCACGTTTGATGAAACATCTTAATTAGTTAAGGCTGTTTGTTGGTACTTTTATTCATTTATTTGCTGAGTATCTCTGATGTAAGAATATACACGAATGTGATAAGCTAATTTAGCCCAGATTCAGATGTGATATTCGTCCCGAGAGTTTTCAGGTCATTTCAGAATAAGTGAGGTATATCCAAGTAATTATGATACAGGACAGTAAGTGATAAAATAAGAAAGCAATATGGCTTTAAAAAGGTAACACTTGGATGAAACATCAAGTCCACTGACGTGAACAGGGCTATAAAACGACCAGGTGAAGCAGCACATGGAAATATAAAGGTCAAGTAGTGGAGAAGAAAGTACGTAGTCAAAGACTATCGGGGAGACGAGCTGAGAAGACAAACTAAAATTGCTGCTTACTAATGGAAAACTACCGTTTCACTGTCAGAGAAATCAGAAAGGAAAGAGAGTTCAGAAGAGGGAGTTTTATTCTGAGGGATTGATTTTAGCTTTATCAACAACAGTCTTAGGCAATTTTAGGATGAGATAGAGTTTGGTGTAGGTCTGTATTTATCTCTCTGCTTGTATATGATCAGATCTCAAGTTTTTTATTCTAAGATGTCTGACACATTCTTTTTGGTATTTATTATGCACATGAGATAAGATTCATACCCATTTAGGGGGTTTACTGAAGAAGATGGGTTCTCATTCCTTGACAGGGAGCCAAGGTCATTGTGAATGACAGTCTTTCACAGCTTTAAGAGGGTCCAACAAGAGCATGGATCTGTAGACTCTTCCCACAAATGTTTATTTAGCAACCATAAAGCTTCCATCCTACACTGATGAATACTACAAGGGAGGGACTTAAAGCTGGGACAAGAAGTGAAACATCACTGTGAGTTGCCCCATCCAGTGACATGACTCAAGCGTACATGCTGCTATGATGCACAGTAAAAGAAATGGTTAGCTTTAGCTGGGGCACTGTATGGTGAGGAAGGCTTCATAGAAGAAATGTCTGTGAAATGTTGCAGAAAATGCTGTGATGGGCAGACGGCTGGCTGCCCTCATGTAGCTCTGAGGATGACCTGGATTATATGATGTCATGGAGATGCTTGGGCAGTTCAGGGAAGGTATTGTCTGCTTCTTTTCAGTGTTCTAAATATTGATTGTTTTAAGAAAGCTCTTTGTTGGTTTACAGTCTAGAACTTTCATTGCAAAGGATTTAAAACTTATCCAAAAGAAGTCAGAAGAGCAGAACAAATTTCATGTACTCATCATCCAACTTCAGCAACTATCACCTCATGGCCCATTTTTATTTTCTCTATTCTACTTTTTCCTCTTCTAATGTTATTTTAAATAAATTCCAGACATTAGATTGTTTTCTCTATTGGTATTTCAATATCTGTCTCTTATGGGTAAGAAATCTTTTCTTAAGTCAATATTTTGCATTTTATTTTGTACTGAAGCAGTTTAAATCCTTTCATTATCATTTTGTTTATGTAAGCAGCATATGATGATTCTAGACAAGTCAAAATAGAGATGGATAAAAAAATCTAATAGCTGTTCGTATTCCAACTCCCTATAATATTCTAGGTATTATTCTTGTGTATAAATTAAGATGAGTTTATGCTTCACATAGCATGTTAGAACTTCCTTTTCATCTTACTAGTATAATTGCACATGTACGTATCCCTCACATTATGTGTAATGATTATATAATGCCTAATATGTGAGTGTGCCGAATTTATTCCCGTATCCCATTACTGTGTATTGAGCTTGGTCCCTGCACCTCTGAAATCTGATTCTTTGGCATCTTCCTCAGCTCTGCACTGCTGCAGCCCCCTGCAATTTAGGAGCTTCATTGCTCCACGCATCTTGTGCTTCTGTGTTTGGAAAGCACTTCTTGTTCATAACCCAGGCATAGTCAATTCCTTATTTTTAGCACTTAGCACATAAAGACTTATTTCTTGGTATTCAGGTAGAATCAGTGACAATACTTGTATTTTGACTTTTTTTCCCAAAGTTTCTGCTAATAAGGTAGATTATCTTCATAGGGAGGAAAAATTGGAAAATGATTTTTCTTAAATTACATTTGTGATGAGATTATCACAAGGGTATAATATATATATCAACGTTTAATTCTTTGGAATTTGCATGGATTTCTGTCCAGTCTCTCAGAAACAATTTGAAGAGTGGAATATATATATATATATATATATATATATATATAGAGAGAGAGAGAGAGAGAGAGAGAGAGTCAACAGCATTTGTTCTTTCTTTATAATTATGTTCACAAAGAAATTGTCTTTACTATTCCAAAATTATGTGCCTTTTAAAGCAATTTTATTGAGGTACAATTAATGTACCCCCTTGAAGTGCTGTTTGGCTGCTGTGTTAGTCAGCTTTGCCATGTCCCAGCTTTGCTGAGACACAATATCTAATGTGCACACAAGTAAAGAAGAAAAGGTTTAATTTAGCTCATAGATGCGAGAGAGTCAGTCCATGGTCAGCAGGCTCCAATGGAGAAGCCTCATGATAGAAGAGCACAGGGAAGCACAGTTGCTTAGTTTATGGGAGCTGCAAAGCAGAGCCAGAGAACAATGTCTGAAAGGAAACCATAGATAATACTTCAAAGCACACCTCCTTGACCTGCCCAGACATACCCAAGAGCTTGCTTTACTGAACTGCTAAGTGCTTCTTCATCCAGTGAAACTGACCCACTGGGATTAATGGCCACTGCCGAATTTTTGTTTACGGATAGATAGTATATACAGTATTGGTTAAAACATTACTACTGTCAAGATAGGAAACACTTCCCTTATTTTTGTTCCCAAAAATTTGTTTCCCAAATTTTTGTTATACTCCTCTGTTCTGTGCTTCATTATTTTCAACTAAAATTTTCTTAAAGAAATTTTAGGACTATATAAAAAGTTGTAAGAATTTTTCTAACAACACGTGTAGTCTTCAACCGGACCGACTCACTGAGTCACTGTGAACACTTCGTCTCAGTTGTTCACCTTCCTTCCCTTCTTCTATCCATCCTATGTCCAAATACAACACTCGGTTGGTCTTTTTAAAGAACAAAGACTTCACAATGGACCAAGTTTAGGAAACTGATCCTTGATGAAATGTGCAGCTCCTCATAAAGCCTCATTGATTGAACACTGTAACTTACAGTCACTGATTTTTCTCCCAAGCCAGATTTCAATCTAGGATCCCACACAATGCCATAGTAATATCCCACAGTGATGACTATCCCATAGTAATCATGTCTCCTTAGTTGCTTTAATTTGAAGATTCCTTTCCTATTTTTTATTTTTTATGGCATTAATATTTTGAAATACACAGGTTTATTGTGTTATAGAATGTCCTTCCATTTGGGTTGGTTTGACTGTACCTTGTGAGGTGAAGTCATCAGGCATTCTCAAGGAGAGCACTAGCTAAGGAGAGCTTTGCCCCTCTGAGAGCGTCACTCCAGTGTATGACTGATGTCATTTGATCCCATTATTGGGGAAGCTGGCTTTCCTAACTTGCTAATGGCATTATTTGCTAGATTTCTCCACTCTAAAGGTTCACTTTCCTCCATTGTAATTGATAGATTATTACTAATGGATAGTGTGAGAAGGTATAGGCAACTTTATCCTAAGTGAAATTTTATCCATTGGTGAAATAGATTAAATGATGGCTCTTACTTGACTCAGTCATTAGAATCAGACTGCAAAATGATGATTTTTCTAATTATCCCATTTCTTCTACTTTTGTTGCCTGTCATGCTACAATAAAGAACACACATTCTTTATTCCTTCCTTCGTTTGTTTTCTCCTTTGTTCATTGGTTTATGTATTTCTATGACTCCTTTTTCACTGAAATTGCTCAAACCCTTTATTGTCATTTTTCATTTTCATGCTCTAGTTGTCTTAGTTAGGTTAATAGAAGTCCTACCACACTGGCTTCTGTTGACACATTGACGCATTCTCATTTTGAGTGCTTCACTGCAATAAGATTCTCTGGGATCATCTTGTACTTTTCCTGATTTCAGACATTTAAGAGCCCTTTATTGCTTCAAGTGATAAATATTATTTAGAAACCCAAACCTCAGTGTCAAATAAACTCTTTTAACATTAACACTATGCCAGATTACACTAAACACACGAACAGTAATTCATTACTGTCTTCAGGTATCCAGAGTCATCACTTTTTCTTAGCCTACATTTTTCCCCTTGTATGTGCACGTGTGTGTGTGTGTGTGTCTTTCAAATTCTTTTTACTTTATAGGTTTATTCTCTTTTTTTCTCTTTTCTGACCTTGCCATTTATTTGTTGAGTAAGTCAACTTCTATCTTCTCTGAGTTTTTAATAATCTAGAATTTTTCCTGGTCATATTCCTGTGATACATTTTAACATGTCCCTCTATCTGCTTTATTTTTCTTTATAAATTGGAAGTTTAATATGGACCATTTTATCAACTATGGAGCCCTGTGTTTCTCTTCCTCTTTTGAGTGACACTATATCATACAGGGAATTGTGTTCTATCCAGAGGCACGTATTGTTGTTTGTCTCTTTGGGATGTTTTAGTGTCAGTAATTCATTAGCAATTAAAAAACAGCAGTTGTCTATCATTTCTTCATTTACTACCTGGGGTATTTCCACAAAGTGAACATCTTCTTTAATTACTTACTGATAGATTTTAAGAAAGGGAGGAAAAATGTTTGAAGTTCTCCAATTTTCAAAGTAGAACATCTCATAGCTATGTATTTATTGTATCCCTCACTATACACAAAACATATTAGAGTACCCATATCAGTAGAAGTATCACTAAGATAATTACTGAATACAGTTTGGAATATTTTAGAGTTCTTTTGTCTTTAGATTGTATCCTTTTTAGAGATATACTGTCTAATTTTTGCATTTTAAAGTTTCTTGGAATAGTCACTTCTGCATAACTATATCATCAATTGATGCAGAGTACATTAAATTACTCCCATGTTTTCAATTCATAGGAATTTCTCATTTAAATTAAATTTTACATTAAAGCCATTAATATACTGGTATTTGTACAACTCCAAAGTCAAATCTAGAAATAAGGTATATTCAAAGGAGTATACCTTCAAGTTTAATTTTTCCCCTAATACCATTTATTCTTATAGCTAATCTTTAAAAATTTTTTGTTCACACACAAATGGAAAATATTATCCAAGACCCTGGAAAAGATAATAGTGGTAATAATACTGACAGTAGTATTACTCTGAATAATAAAAATACTCTCTTATATGTATAACATGTCACAGTCTATACTTAGGCATTCCACACATTATACCATTTTTATGATAGGTCTCAGGGCAAAAAAAATTATTTACATTTTGTAAATATTTTATTGACATGAGAATGAAAATCTATTGGCAAATTCATAAAAGTAATGAATCGTCTTCCTTCTCCTTTGCATGGGGGATTAAAACCAGGACCTTCATATTGATTTATTTTATTTTTGGTACTGGGAATCAAACTCATGACCTCACACTTGCAAGGTAAGCACTTATGCCACTGAGCTAAATTCCTGGGCCATGTTTGTTTATTTTTTTTATTTTGAGACAGTATCTTGCTCAGCATATAAATTGCCCAGGTTGGGCTTGATCTTGCAATCTTCCTTTCTTCTGCCAGAGTATGGGGCCAACATGCCTGGATAAACTGGTCAATTTCTGAACAAGACTTGATTTCTTCTCTTCCCCATGCTCAGTTCAGTGCACTTTCTATTATATCACACTCTGGGTTCCACTATCTCTTCAAGTGTTAGCCCTTACTAAAGTGGAAGGGAAATAATCATTATTTTATATTTGAACAAAGGCAGTCTGAATTATAATTTTACCAATTATTAGAAATAATGAATTCTTAGGAAAATTGTTATTCACCTCTGTGCAAATGGGGACTGTCCAGGTTAATGAGTCTCTATGACACTGGTCCACCTGAGACTGCACATGCCCCAGACTGCTGCAGCCAGGAATGAATTCAGGAGGCAGAAGCGATGTAACAGACTGCAGTTCTGCCCAGTAGAGAATAGATATTCAGTTTGTATGTAATCTAAAGCTATTATTTCTGCTGAAACACTGAGGGACATAACACTTCTGAAGCAGCAACTGGGCAGAGCTCATGGGGTGCACAGTTCTAAAGACAGAGCGATGTAACATCACTGTGCTTTGAAATCACCATTGTAAAACTATTTCCAGGTAAAGACTTATTATTGCCATGGATTTTACAAAATAAAAAATTAGAGAGATCAAAATAATAAGTAATACTCTTTGCTGTGCAAATCTATGACAAAAGTTGAGGACTTTTTTGGCTAATCAGTACAAGTCTGCCCTTTGTGAAGAATCTGATTATTTCATCACAGCACATGTAGGAGACACCAGAAGGATTAGCACAACATGAAGTACTCCAGAAGCAGCAGAAGCTTATTATTCTTTTAGCCAAACTATTCTCTGGTTCAAACTGCTACTCATTTCTTGGGGATGAGAGAGTAAAATACAAGTTCTAGAATTGCACTGTATCTAAATTTGCATTTCAGAGAATCATATTAAAAAGCATATAGTTTTCATTTCTTGGAGTTTTTATTCAATCTTTGTATTAGTAAGTTTCCCATCCTTAAAACAAATGAAAAACACCTGCAATTTAAAAGAAAGGTTTATTTAGCTCACAGATTCCAGTGGGTTCAGTACATGGTTAGCTGGCTCCAAGAGAGAACCAACAGGGCAGAAGGGCATGGCAGAGGAAAATTGCACAACATGTGGCAGCAGGAAGCAGAAAGAGAGAGGAGGGAGATTCAGGGACAAGAACATTTTCTTCTAGATCATGATTCCATTGACCTACCTCCTCTGACCAAGCCCCACCCCTAAACATATGAGATATTTTGGGGGACAACATAACAATTTTGTTCAAACTTACCTTTGTATTTATAAAGCCCTGAGTTTAAAAGTCTTCTGGCCATGGGCATAAATATAAAAGCAACCCGAGTGAGCAGTCCAAATTTCTATTTTTTTCAAGACTCTGACCTTTGGCAGGGCAAGATTAGACAGTGTCTTAGTTATTTTTCTCATTGCTGAGACAAAAATACCTAACACCCAAAGTTAAAGAAGGAAAGATTTATTTCAGGTCATAGTTTGCAGAGGTTTCCATCCTTAATCAGCTGTTCCAAAGGTAGGTGCTATGTCACAGGAGCTTCATAGAGGAGAAACAGTCCATGGCAAGGAAACAAGAGACAGAAGAGGAGTAAACGGCAGCAGCAGCAGCAGCAGACTATGGCAGCAGCCCTCTTTCTGTCTCTTACATTCTATCCAGACTACCTGACCTGAGACCAGGTAGTACTCATACCCAGAGTGGGGCACCCTTAATCCTAGCATTGCACCATCAATCCCAGCATCATATCATCAATCCTACGACCACACATCGCAGATCCAGCCACCTCCAAAAAGTTCCACCTATGACTGCATGAGGGTTTGGGAGCACATCTAGACATGAGCCATAACAGATGACTATACTAAATTGACCGAGCCAGGACTCATTTCTCTCTTCCTAATATATTTCACTTTCTCTTCTTTTCTTCTATCCACCACAAAGGAAAATGTTTTGACATCATTTTTTTGAGATCTTTTTTAGATAGAGGAGTAATTCAGGGCAAAGGAACCACATCACACTTCATTAAGTCAATGTTTCATCAAACTATGGGAACATAAATAGCAAGATTTTGGCCCTGAAGATTAAGATTACCTTCCCAATAAATAATTCCTCTTATATGTGGATAATTTTTCCTGGAGAAGGAAAAGATATGAAATAGATTTCATGTCCTATGATTGAAGGAAAAGTCTTGAAATCTTGAAAGTCAACATATCATTTTAGTTTTTCATTTTTCTGAACTGAAAAACAAAATGAATTGTATAGGGCAATCCTAACCTGGGTCTGACTTTAGGGTTAACAATTTATAAGATATGTACTTGGAGTTAGACCCTGACTTTGCACAAAAAATTTCTCTGATTCTCAGTTTTCTCATCTTTATTATGAGACTGGTAATCCTGATCCAATTGCTTTTGGTAAGGAGTTATGTGCAATTAAGATCTAAAGGAAATACATAAAATAAATTATTTTATAAAAATAAGCATTGTCATTAGTTAAGCTAGTTTCATGAAGAGCCATACGCATAGCTTCTGGAAAGCAAAGATTCCTGATGATTTTGTGGAAATGGCCATTTGATTCAAAGACTGTTTCTTTTGCCTTTCCTTCCCTATTAGGAAGTTGATCTCATTGGAAGCAGAAATGTTTACTTAGAACTTGAAAGATTTCCTGTTTCTTCAGAGCCAAGTACGGACTCAGGTTGTCAAATTGAAGCTTTTATGGTTCCATCTCCAGCTCTTTTTCAGAATCGCACTAATTATTTTCATTACATTTAACTTAAAAGGTGAACTTACTGTTTGTGTTCCCTGAATCCACCCCAGATGCCTTTCTGTGTATTTTATCAGACTCTTCTTTCGTCAAGAACACCTGCCCATTAACGTTCCTTAATTATATTTTCTATTTTCTTAAGGCCCATTTTAGGAACAATATTTTTTATGACGTCAATTCAACTATTTCACTCTGGGCTTAAATCCTAGAATCCTAAGGTCTTATTTTCCCCCTTCTCCCATACTTTTCTCATGTCATCAAATTCTTCCTCTGATTCCAAGTTTCTGTTGTTTGATACTCACATGAAGACCCTTTAGAACCATACTACATGCACATGCACTGAGATTCCTGCATTGCACCTACCTTACCAGGAAAGTACTTTAGGAGGAAAAATGGTGATTTACGCCATTAAATATAGGTCACTTTAAATAAGAAACGCCTAGATGATTGGTTTATCACAATTCTAGACATGACTGGACAATTAACTTCCTGAAGAGGAGTGAATCACTAGATAGGAAACTTCAAATAGGTATTATAAATATTCATAAAGATGGAAAGTAACATACAAACACAATAAAGGAAAAAAATGAAATATTTTCAAACACCTAAATGGAATTTGTAAAGATGAAAAAAATGTATCAAAAATGAAAAAGATACCAGGTGGGATTTGTAACACTTTAGATACTGCAGAAAAAAAAAAATAGAGAACTTAAACACTTGAAATGAGAAACTACCCAAAATATAGTGCATTTAGAAAAAAAAGACTAAAATAGTGGTCAGGGTCTCAGTAACTGTGGAATAACACAATACTGTCTAATACATAAATTGGATTTCTAGAAAGAGAAGAAAAGTATAGGAAACACATAGAAATTATCTGAAGAAAGATTACTGTATTTCTTTTCCAAATTCAATGAAAATTATCAATTCAAAGACTCTAGAGTATCAGTGAACACCAAACAGAATACTGACCACGCACACACCATTATCAAGTTCATGAAAATCACAGGAAAAAATTTAAAGTTTAGCAGTCAAAGAGTATAGATATTAACAAAGATATAAAAGTCAGCAGACTTCTCTCCAAAAGCGATATAAGCCGGCAGGTAGTGCACTGGGTTGCAGAGATCAGTCTACTCCTCTGCATTCAGAAATGGAAGACAAATGAAATTGTTTTCAGACAAAAGTTAAGAGAACTGTGCAGACTTTTGCACAAACTGTCCTTCTCAAATGCTACCCTCCTCCATCCATTTCATGCCATACTGACCTAGAATCTCCTCCTGATCTCTCAAGCCTGGGTTACTGACTCCTACCCTGTCCTTAAGCCTCTGTGGTGCTAATCACACCATATTTACTTTCTTCCTTTAAATGGTAAGTAAATCAACCGGAAGTACTGCTCTTTGCCTAAGGCAGGACCTGATGCATTAGGCGGACCATCAAAAGTATTTGTGAAAAGATTTATAGCTCTTAATATTGATCATTGATTTAGTGTCAATATTGATTTTCATAACCTCAAATCTATAGACAGCTCAGATAGATAGCTATTAATATATAATCACAGAAAACCTGGACAGGTGAAGAAGTCAGCCCAAGAAAACAGAGGTATCAGAATTAAGACTGGAGGCAAATCCGAGGAGAGTCAGACCTCAGGATGAAAAAGCAGCCCTGCGTGCCTCCCCTCCCTAGAGATAAACAACAATTTGAGACTATGATATACTGTATGTAAACAGCAGCACCTCATCTCCTGGCTCCAGATGGTGAGTGGCCAGAACACACAGACTCATACTCCCCCCGCCCTCCCAAAATGTCTTTGTTCTGTCTTTATGTTCCCGCTACACGACTCACTTTCCTATTGGGCCAATATTAGCTAAGTGACTATACTTGCAACCGTATAAGTTGATTGCAGTTTGACTCACATTGTATTCAGATCCTGACAAAGGGTGTTAGGGTCCACCCACTTGGAACCCCCATGAAATTCAGGAGCCAGTCTCCTTTACCTTATTACCAATAAATCTCTCTTAACTTCCTGTCTTTGTGCATGAGTTCCTTTCTCATCACCGTAAGACCACAAACTTGGCACATCTGACGTCTAACAGGTTGGGAGTTAGGTTTTTCCTCTATCATCACCATATCAATGACAATGCCTGGTACATATTTATTAACTAGCACATTTAACTACACAAATGCAGCATGCATCTTATTCTTTATATGCCTTGGCCATTTTTGCAGTACCATGAATCAAACCCAAGGCCTTGAACATTCTGTAGTAGTGCTCTACCACTAAACTAAGTCCTCAGCTGTTCCTTTTATTTTGAGACAGAGTCTTGCTAAGTCCCCCAGGCTAGCCTCTAAATTGTGATCCTCCTGCCTCAGTCTCCCAAGTAGCTGGGATTACAGGCATGGACTACCACTCCTGCCTGATAATGCCCTTTTGTGAATGTGATCTCATTTATCCTTTCTTACCTCCACTCGTGATGTACATTTTTTATTATCCTCAATTAAAAGATAAACATACTAAGGCTAAGAAACCTTAAATAGCTTTTTCAGGATCAAATTAATATCAGGAATGGTCTTTAAGGCTACTTTCTTTTTCTGGATGAAGAAAATTCATAAGTTCAATAACAGAGGAAGACCAATTATGTAGCTTTATTACTCTGTCCAGTCTGATCTTTATCAAGTTTATTAAAGGAAAGTAACCTGATGTCTTTGTTATATATTTCCCCAGTAAACAGTAACAGAAAAGGAAATGAGCAAAGAAATCTAAACACTACTGAAACCAAAGGACATTTATTTCCAGTGCATATCTGTGAAGTCCATCAAAAAGAAATGTAATTGTGAGAAGAGGCAAATTACCATTTTTGTATGATGGTTTTTATCTGCGAGCCTTTGGTGACTGAAAGTCAACCAGGACAATTGATGTAATATTGCATCATTTTTTTTTTGTCAGTACATCAGACTGGAAACAGGATGAAATGGATGCTGATGGTGACTTTCGTCTCCCACCTGGTATGCAGCATAATTATTTTCACAGTCAAGTTAGACAGATTAGAATGAACATATGGCATAAGTGGTTACTTGGCTAATATTGTTGGAAAGCAGTTATATAAATAATTCTGAATAAATATTCTCACCTAAGCATTGCCTAAAATAGCACTCAGAGGGATTGTAGCTAACAATCACTTTGGGCAGAGACTCGACCTGGAAAATCCTAATGTAACACCCTCAAGAGACCACATGATGGAGGGAAAGTATTCTGGCTTTTGGGGTCCACTTTCCCCTTACTATTCTTATGTATGGGACAAATGACTATTGCAACACAACCGGCAAAGCTGTCTTTTCTTCTGCAAAATGAAGAGTAAGACCACATAACCTTTAAATCCTGGCAAAATTACAGCTGCTGTGGAACTGGGGATGATCCTGCCATGGCAGTAGTGGGATGCGTCTCTGGTTCCTCCTAACTGAATTTGCATCCTCTACCTCCATATTCTCAGTGCTGTGTGGCCCAGAGAATGAGTGGAAGTTGAGTAGGAGATTTGGGAGAGAATTATACTAATCAGCACAATCCAGATTATTCTTATTTCTCTCTACGTCTCCCAACATTCAGTGTGGATCTCTGAAGTGTGTCATCAGAAGCATTTTCTGATCTTCCTTGAGACATGATTTCATCATCTTCAAAATGGAGATAAATACTATGGACCTTTTCGTCCCCACTTTAGGCTTCCTTTGTTTTGCCTTAAATTACCAGTGTGGTTTTAATGGGGGGAGGATGTATATTCGTGACATTGGTTGGCCACCCCTCCCTATCAGGAAGTGGGCATTTAAGAAGTGATTTGCTAAGTGAGTACTGTGCTCAACAGAGGATGACAGCTGTTAACAGCAGGAGTGGATTAGTGGGAAAGGCACATTTAGCTTCCTCAGCTCTCACTGCCTGTGTATGTACTACTTCACCACACCCAGCCCTTCACCACATTAGCTCACAGCCAGAAGGACTTCACCAGGTACTAAATTGTGATCCTGGACTTGCCACTTCCACCTGTGAGAGATAAACCTTTTTATTTACAAATTACCCTGTCTCAGGTAGTCTGTTGTAGCAACTTAAAACAGACTAAGACGCCAAGTGTGTCTTTGCTTTTCCACCGCAGAAGATGCAGGAAACTAATTACCGTCCCATAACCAAACTTGGCTTATACATACATTCGTGTGCCTGACATGAGATGGTTACTCAAACCTGGAGAAATTAACTACTTTGTATCTTCCTGATTCTACCAACTCTCCACAAATATGGCTCTTTCTGCAGAGCCTACTTTCTCTTTGGTACGTGAGTGTAGAGCAGCATCTACTTAGAGCTCAGTTACATCAGTGAGACGCTGCCTATGTGAATGCTTGTCTTTGAACTGCCTGTCCTTACCTGGAGACACATTTGGCTGGTGCCCCCAATCATGCTTCCTGCCACCAAGAAATCTCAAGAAGCTGGGGTTAGAGGGCCTGATGACAATGTCAGTCACAGTATCTTATTTCATGTGACAGTTAATTATAACATTCATTCACAAAAATGAAGGGGCTGGTTTTCCTAGGGATGGCTGACTCTTCAAGCAAGATGCATGACTCTGCCTGTACAGAGACAACTACTGGTTTGTTTTGTATGTTGTAAGAATGATTAAAACTGCACTTCAGAGGAAAACTTTGACATGGACAGGGTTCCCCATATTTCTATGTTATATCTTCTTTTGTACCACCATGGATTTCACAGGTTTCCTATTTCCTTTTCCAAAGTATTCATTTTCAGGTACTCAGCTATTTTCCAGGGACCATTGGTGGTACTAGCTTCTGGAGCCTGCACATCTGGGGACCCTGAGGCCAGTAAGGGGCCTACTGTCCATGTAACCACGCCTGGGGGTCATTGGAGCTATAACACGTGTACAGTTACTCTGGATCCAGCAGAGTCCCTGACTCAGATGACTTAACCAAAAAGCTTTGGTGAAAAAACGGGGTTCTCATCTTTCTGATTCTCTTTTCTTCTCTGTTTTACCAGTCTTGAGGTTCCAATAGACATGCTGTCAGATGAATAAGCTCCAGCTTATTTTCCTATCTTCATTTTGGGATGGAACAGTGGTGCAGAAGCTCTGACATGTTTTGTGCGGTACAAGCTGGAGGAAATTAAAGGGAAGAGGAGGTTAATAGATATTAGACAACATGAATGGACCAGGCACTACGCTAGGCTCTATGACATCTGCCTTCCTGTTTTCCGGTGGAGGCTGTGGTGTACGCCCACAGTCTCACCTACTTGGGGATCTGAGGCGGAATGTCTTAATCACTTTCCCATCTCTGGAACAAATACTTGACAACACAAGTTAAAAGACAGGAACTTTATTTTGATTCATAGTTTCACTACATGGTTAGCAAGACTCACAGTAGAAACAGGATGACAGAAGAGCATGGTGGAGGAAAAGGTGTTTGACCTGCAGCAGACAGAAAACAGAAGAATGAGGAACTGGAGGCAAAAATACACCCCTCAAGTTAGGTCACCAGTGACCTATGCCCAACCGGGTCCCATCTCCTAAGAGCACATTCTGCTACCAAATTCATGAACAGAAGACTCCACGTATGAGTATAACACCCCTATGATCCAATCACTCTCTAAGGGAACATTTTAAATATAAATCACAACACAGAGGATTACAAGTTTGAGGCCTGCCAGGGCAGCATAAAAAAATATACATTTTCCCATTTTCCACACCAAGAAAGAATCAGCCATTTGTGGAGTTATATGGGGAATAAGAGAGAAAAACCAGAATCTTCCCATAACTTCTTAAAACTGCCTTGTCCTCATGATTTTTAAAAATTTTTTATTTTAAAGAGAATAAAACAAAAGAGAATAGAATAAAGCAAATCAGAACAGAACAATGCAAGCAACACAGTACTTCATAACAAGACAAGTGGACATCAACAGTAGCTACCATAATGTCTCTTTTCTTTGAAATAGTTAAGCATAACTTTACAAATAAGAATATAAAACATAACAAAATAGTACAAAACCATTCAAAAGAGTGAAAACATTACAGGACTTCAAAACCAAATAACAGGAAATGAACAATGGCTACTATAATATCTCATTTTCCTAAAAAAATGTGCCTATACCATCACACATAATAAAATCAAATAAAACACAACAGGATAGAACCAATCAAAACAGAAGAACAAAGCATGGTAGAACTTTAAAACAAGATGATAGTAAATCAGCAATGGCTACCATAATGTCTTGTTTTCTTCAAAATAGCTGTTCATATCATCACACATAATAAAATCAAACAAAACAGAATAAAATCAATCAAACGAATGAATGAAAGCATTATTATATATATATATATATATTTTTAGTTTTGGTAATGTGGCCATTTTGACATATTTCTCTTTTTTTTAGTTTTATTTAAGGGGGGGAGCAAAACAGAAAAAAAAGCGTAGAAATAATACAGAATTAAAAAAACAGAAACCACTAGTTGATACATTACATATTGTCTTCTTGGATATAGTTGTTCAAGTTACAAAATTAAAGCATACAAGGTGGACATTCATACAGTGAGGCTGCAAACAGTTCTGTTCACTGATCCAACAAAAACTTAGCAACATGGTTATCACTCCTACACACTTAAATATACATGCAGTTATATCCTTTAGAGCACTTTCTTTTCCTCCTTTTGCTTTTTACATTCATTATCTGTTTAGTTATATCATGTTTCAGGTTGCTCAGTACCTTACTGATCTGTTTTGTTATTTCTTTTTTAAAATTTTTCTTATTTATTATTATTTGTTTATTTATTTATCTATTTATTTTATTTTGAAGGTAGTAAAATACAGCAGAACAAGATGGGACAAAGCCAGCTGAGGCAGTGCAGTGAAACTGGTACAAAACCTCACAGCAGGTTACTGGGATAACAGCAATAGGTACAATAGTATATCTGGTTTTCTTCACAATAGTTGTTCCTTCAATCAGATAGAGCAATATTGAAGGAAATACTGAAATTATAAAAACAGAATATTGCATAGAGCAATACCATTGATTAGAACAGAGCAAACAGAGATAAAAATATTTGCCTTCAAAGAGATGGCAGAAGAAAATCCCCCTTATTCGCTACACTGCATATAGTCAAACTCACAAGAGATGCTCAGATCTCTGGCTCTCACCTGCTGGAGGTGGGGGCAGGGGATGAGATAGATGATTGATTCTTAGCCTGAGCACTGGTAGGCTCACAGCTGTCCACCAGAGAGGTGAACTAGCTGCCAGTTTTCCCAGCGCCCCAAGTTCCAACATGACATGGATCTCAGGAAATGCTGATATGGTTCTCACCCTGGGTGGCTGCGGCTTGGGAGGCCACAGCCATTTACCAGAGTGGTGAACTGGCTGCCTGTTTTCCCAGTGCCCCAAATTCCAACATGGCACGATTCTCAGGAAACGCTGAGATGGTTCTCGCCCTGTGGTGGGCTGTGGCTTGGGAGGCCACAGCCACTTTCCAGAGCAGTGTGCTGGCTGCCTGTTTTCCCAGCACCCAAGTTCCAACATGGCACCTGAATGAAAACATTATAAGACTTCAAAGCAATATAATAGGAAACCATGATTACCATAATATATCCCATTATATTCAAAATAGCTGCCCCTACCATCTGACAGCATAAAATCTAACAAAACAAGACAGAATAAAGCCAAACCTAATAAAATTGTGTAAACAATGCAAGAGTTCAAGATAAGGCAATAAGAAGTTAACAGTAGTTTCCACCTTTCCCTCCCAGGTGTTTCTTTCCCTTTGCTCTTACATTAACTATTTTGCTTTTGGATCCCATTAACTCCTTCTGTTCCTTATGCTAGGGTTCATGTGTATGAGTTTGAACTGTTTCTGCCATGAACATGATCTCCAGTTGCATCCATTTACCTACAGGAGCCTTTATAGCTGGGTAGATTTCCACTGCATGAAAATAACATATCTTTCTCATCTATTCTGTGGTTGATGGGCAAGTTACTCTTGCTTTTTTTTTTTTTGGTCTCCTGTCACATGGAACAATTGTTTTCTCTCCTTTTATTTTCAGTCTATGAATTTCCTTTCCAGTTAAATGTGTTTCTTGTATACAGTATATCAATGAATCTTGTTTCTTGAGCCACTCTCCCTGTATTTCTTTTTATTGCTGACCTGAGGCCATCTACTTAATGGTTACAACCAGCATACATTGGTTTGTCTTTGTCCTGCTATTGTTGGCCCTCCACTTTTCCCCTGTCTTGCCTGTCTTATTTGGTGACCCTCCTCTGCTGCTGTTCCTGGAACCATGGTCATCTTTATCGCTCTCTAGAATATTCTTCAGCACTCTCTCTACGGTTGGTCTGTGGTCATGAATTCCTTCAGTTGTTCTTTATCATGGAAGTAGCTTATTTTAATCTTAGTTTTGCTGGGTAGATCAATCTCGGTTGGAAATTGTTTTTTTCAGTTTGAAACACTTCACTCCAAACTTTTTGACTTGATGGTTTGTGTTGATAAGTCTGCTGTGATTCTGATTAGTTTTCCTTTATAGTTGATCTGTCTCTTTTCTCTAACAGCTTTTTTTTTTTTTTTTTTTTTTTCCAGGGATCAAACTCTTGACCTGGTGCTTGCCAGGCAGATGCTTATGCTACTGAGCTAAATCTCTAGCCTCTCTAACAGCTTTTAATATTCTGTTTTTGCACTGAATTTCTGGGACCTTAATTATTATATGTCTGGGTGTAGGTTTACTTTGATTATGGCTAGTTGGAGTCCTATATGCCTCACTTATGTGCATGCCAGATCCATTTCCCATGTTTGGGAAGTTTTCTTCTATTACTTTTATGGCTATCCTTTTCATTTGTGTTGACCCCTGCTTCTTCACCGATACCTATCACTCTTAAATTATGCTTCTTTGCATAATTTGCAAATAATTTGCAGTTATTGAGTTATTTCCTGATTCTGTGTTATTTTAAAGAGATCTTTCCTTTCACAATCACTAGCTGCAATCCTATCTTCAAGATTTAAAAGTCTATCTTCAGTCTCTTTCAAGCAGTTTTGCCAGCTTTTGATTGAATTTTTAATTTCCTGGATCTCTCTTTGAATCTGTTTCATGCGTTGTAATTCTTTTCTACATTCATTCAAGGTTTCCACATTTTCCTATGCTCCTCTTTATTGTCTCTGTCTTCTTTAGACCTGCTGAACAATTGTTTCAGTATATTTGTGATTTCTTCTTTTACCTGAGATATTATTTCTGATTTGACTGCTTTTACAATCTCATGAAGTTGTTTCCTGACTTCAGTTGCTATCGTCTCAGAAATTTCAGGTGTGTGACTTCCATTTTCTTCCATGACTGTATCATACAGACTTATTCTGTGTGAGCTAGAGGTCTGAGTTTGCCTTTTGCTCCTTCATCTTGACATTCTCCTTAGTTCCTCCCAAAAAGCTGGTTGTGGGGCCCCAGGCACTTCCCATGTTGGCTGCCCCCAGGTAGTGTAGGAGGATGGAACAGACACCTGGGTTCCTCTAATTCCATATTTACAGGAGATAGCAGGGTGTGGAGTGGGCTTCTCTAGACCTATACAGCTACTTGGGGCTTCACTGACAATCAGAAGTGCATGGAGGTAAGGCTGCTTCTCTCAGCCTTTGTGTCTACACTGAAACTCCCACAATGGTAGCAGACACATAGGCATGTGTTTGTCTGATTCTGCTAGTGGGTGATGGCTGTCTGAGGGAACCAAGGGCCTCCAATGGTGGCCTACGGATACACAGGGCTTATGTGACTGTGTGTCCCTGCTCCTGCTGGCTGCCTGCAGGAAGGAGCCTTCTGGTGGCAGCTCCCTGAAGGTGAAGGGAGATCTGCTGGTTCTCTCTGCTCACGCTCGCCTCCTACAGGACACAGCCCTTTGGTGGTGTTACACAGCAGGCAGAGTTGGTTGGATCTGTCTGTCTTCCTCAGCCCGTGCTGGGCGTGCTGAAGAAAGCGCCTTGCGGCAGGCAGAAGCAGATCTTCTGGCTCTCTCTGCCCATGTTGGGCACGCAGAGGAAAGGCGTCCTCATGATTTTTAAGCTCACATTTGGCCTGGGTCTTTGTATCCCTGCCTTTTCTGCCTTATCTCCATTCTGTCACCTAGAGACAATTATAAGGAGACGTATTTCCCAAACAGGTAGCAGCATCAATGCAGAGAAACCATAGGGACAGCAAAGTTATTGTGAAGAGAACTGATTACTGGACCATATTGAGGAATAGGCTCTCAGATACTTCTGTCCACAAAAATCTTCTTCTGTTCAGAATTTATAAAAGAAAAATATAAGACCAAAAGTCTGGCAAAATGAGTTTGAATTTTTAGTTTTATAATTCCTAGCGCTATGATCAAAACCAAGTCACTCTTTCTTTCCAAATAATATTTTTCCTGTTATAAATTAAGGTATTGGTACTGAGTCTGTAGGTCTCAGGTGGTAGATAAGTTGAAGCCATCGCATCTGAGAATAATGCTAAGAAAGCTGGGGAAGATGGGATAGTGTTGTGTTCTTGTTAAATCTTCCCATAAAAGAGAGACAGCAAATAACAAATATATACAAACTAAAATCTCACAAAAATCATATAGTCAATCCCCATGAATTCCAAAGTATACAAAGAATATATACTGTGTGTATCTCAAGAGGTATGTTGTATGAGAAACTGTGCAGGACAGTGCCAAGGGAGTACAAAGGAACTTTTAAGGGCTCTGAAAACCAAGGACTCCCTGGATTGCCAATAACCACTCCCTAGAAAGCTTCCCCATTGTTTGAAGACAGTAATTGATCCTGAGACCATTTGTTTATGGACTCAAATTCTCAGATGGATAGAAGGAGCTCACGGGAAGCTCCAATAGTGCCAGCATGTTTGGAAACCCATAACCCATTGACATGCACCCACCAAGTGGCTCTTTTAAGAAAAATCACAGAATTGAGGAAACGCTGCTGGGTACAGAATCTAAATCAAGCAGGATGGGGACAATGGTAGCAAATCTAAAATCGAAGAAGAGGGAGAAAAATCTGCAGATCTTAGAATCTCCTCCTTCCCAAAGTCCTTCTCCCAAAAACAAGAGTCTTCTAGAGCTAGGATGTTAGATAAACTCTCCTGACCATTTTCTTCTCATAACATAGTACTATGGCTTCCAATGCAGTAGCAATTAGCCATTTGCCACTATAAACTAATATTTTAGTTACTTGGCCACATTTCAAGTTCTTAGTAATCACACATGGTTAGTGGCTTTTATATTAGACAGTGCATATCATCTCTGTCATTACTAAAAATAATATGGGACCACACTGCTCATAACACATGTAACATAAGCAACAGAGAATTATTATGGTTCAGTTCTAACAAAGTCAAAGAATAAAAGAAAATAAGGTCCAAAATAATCTAGCTAAAGAATAGATCTGAGCAAACTTCTTTCTGTAAAGGTTGCAAATATTTTAGAATTTTACAAGGCTAAAACAGTATTTTAGATATCTAATAAAAAATTTTGGCATTATGTGTCATCTAATGTCAGAACAACAGTTTTGCCCATGTAGAGCAAAACTGGAAAAATAGATAATGCGTAAAGAAAGAAAAGAGGCTGTATTCCAATAAAGTGTTACTTGTAGAACAGGTTGTGGGTGGGGTTTGGCCTTCTAGGTGTATTTTTTCAACCCTGCTATAAACTATAAAATTATGTCAAAGAACATCCATAAAGCAAAAAAAAAAAAAAATGATAACAATCAAAATCAGCTAAAACAAAAGAAAATGGGGCAAGTTTTTATTCTGTAAATATAGTGAGCATGGAGAAGAGTTAGGAAAACTACTATTTTAGAGGTCAAAGAAGTAATAAATTTCAACAAAGGGAAAAACATAAACAATACTCTCTGATCACAATTTTTAAAAAATTTTAAAACTTCATTAAAAATAAGGCCTTCCTGTGTAGAAATTTTTAAAAGCACCACTAAACAATTCTTGGTTCAAAGTAGAGGTACACGCCAAACTGCATATTAGAATTTCTCAGAAAAAAATTATGTGACCATAGTACAAATCAAATACAGTTAACACAGTTACTAGAGGCTATTTTACAGTATTAAATATTCATATAAATAAAAATTAAACAATACAATAAGGTCTATTTTAGAGTGAAGTCTAAAAGAATTTTTAACAAGAATAAGACTAAAGGAAGAATTAATACAGATCAAAATGGAAATCAGTGAGATAGAAAACAGCAAATCAGCAGAAATAATAAATCAAGGTAAAATCTGGCTCCTTGGAAAATAATCAATAAAATGTTTAAATCACTAGCTCAACTAATTTTGTAAAGATGAAGGTATAAATATGTAAAATTTGAAGCAATAAAGTAAATAATAAACCAGAAAAACATGTAAAATGCATGAAACTGATTTATAAACACCATTTCAATACATTTGAAAACTGATGATTAAATCATTTCCTAGGAATTATGCTTACAAGTCCAATAGAGACAGCATGACTAGAAAGACCAATTACCACTAAATAGTAGGTCTACTCTCTTTGAAGTTTCCCTGGCTTTCTCTGTACAACCCTCAAAGTTCCTAGGAAGACTTTTAAACTTAGTGATCTTACACACCCACATTCTGGGTTTTGTTTACTCATGTGGCTATTAAATGCATTTTGTGAAATTAACCTTGGGTGGGGTTGATGTGGTGCAGTACTCACAGCAGGAGGGCTGGGGTGAAGGTTGCACCTGCCAGGCTAGTAGAAGCCATCAGAGAGCAGGAGCAGCTTAACATGGAGCTTCCTGCTGAGTTTGAATGTGGCTTCTTCATAACCTTGGGCAAGACATTTAACCTTGTTTAAATTTTACTTTCTCCACCTCTCAAATGACAATGATAAAAGTACCTAGCTCCAGCAGCTGATGTGAGGATTGAAGGTGAATAAATTGATGGTGTGTTTGGCCAAGTGGTGAGTGGAGTAAACCCTCAGCGAACCCCAGCTATTATCACCCTGACAGGGGTGAGAGTGAGAAGGAGGTGGTGTCCTCAACACTTTGCAAGCTCCACAAACTAGGAAAGCAAATTAAAATGTATGTTTGACCTCAAAATTTAATCCCTGTAAGCCAGAGGATATACTGTATCTGAGACATTCTGTTCTTGCCCCCAGTTTTCCTAACTTAAGACACTTTCCTCTGGGAACAATAGACACGTATAACAGGTGAAAACATGCATTTTGTTCTTCTCTATTGCCAAACCCTATGGCCTTATGACGTGTATTTTTAAAAGGCAAAAATTCTCAACAGTAGAGAAAGTAAAAGGAGACAAAAGTACATGCAACAAAATTAAATATCCTTAAAGGCTTATATGTTAAAGATTTCAGTTCAAATGTGTGGCACCTTTGGAAAGTAGTAGAAACTTTAGAAAATGGTCCATAATGGAAGGTATTTAAGTCCCTGTAGTGTGTCCAGGAAGGTGATATTGCGATCTAAAGTCTTACCATCTGTATTCAGGCAGGAAAGAGGTGAGCAAACTAACCCACCATGTATACCTACTATGATGTGTTGTGCTGCCACAGGCCTAAAGCATCAAGCCAAGCAACCATGGATTGCAACCGTTGACAACAGAAGCCAAAATGAACTTTTCCTCCTTCTAAGTTTATCTCAGGAGTTTGTCACAGTGATGCAAAGCTGGCTTACTCAGAAGGTGGAATGCATATGAATGCATTCTAACTAGTTTAGCATTCAAGGAAAGATGAATCTTAAACTAGGACTGGTAAAGATTAAAAACAACCTACCTACATTAGAAATGCTAAAAATCTTACAAATTCCCTTCAAGTTTCCTAGGAATTAAAAGTGCACAGCCTTGCTTAGAAATCAGTGTAAGATATCAGTGGATCCCCAGGTCTTATCCCCTTCTGCTTGACTCATAATTGCATAAATCATGGGGATGCTCCATGTCAGGTCAAGCCCCACCCCATTCTGATAGAAGCCAAACTCTGGATAGGATAAAATAGATGACTAGAGGTTGCCAGGCACAGTTCAGAAAGGACTTCCTTACTGAAAACAAGGGCAACACGCTTACATAGGCTCTTCAACATTTAAGTCTTCAGACAGCTTTGCCAGCAGAGCTCTAATAGTGCAAACAACCAGACTGTCTTCTAGTGAAAAATGGAGGATTCTTCTCCCTAAACATGATAGCAAGAGGAAAGACTTTTAGATGCCAGTATGAAATGACCCAAGGTCGCCAGTAAAGCCCTCCATCAACAAGCCTCAACCTTTGAGCCCAGAGCTTCTGATAAACTTTTTTATACCATGGTCTGGTTAGTTATTCTGGTCCTCCAAGGATCACTAATTATTTCTATCTTCAAATACAGAAAACAAAGCAAACACAGAAAGCACCATAGAGAACAAAGTTACAATGTTAGTAGAAGACAACTTAGATATATCTTTAGAGAATGAAAGAAATTGCATTGCACTCATGAGAAAAAAAAGAGGATACAATTAAAAAGCTGATGTGATAAAGAACACTTGGAAATTAAATCTTTACAGCAAAAATATAAAAATCCAATAAAGGAAATAGAAGTCAAGGTTCTAGATATATATTACAAAATTGACAAAAATAGCAAAAAATTAGGAAAGCAAGATGAAAAATAAAAGACTGCCTATTGAGTTTTAATTTCTCATAATTTCTGCAAGAAGAGAAGAGACAGAGAAGACAAGACGGCCAATCAGTGAGTAACAGAATACAAAGCCTCCTGGGAGAAACAATTCATATGCCAGAATAAAACACCCTGGAGAGACCCAGACAGAGGGAGATGGATCCTCTTGACACAGGAAGAAATTAAAACTTAAAAAAGCTCATCAAATACTTCAGGACTACAACTGAAACAGCTAAAAACTAAAGGGACACAGAGTTTTCGCGATGACCCGCCAAGATTGCACCAGCTTGAATCCGCACTGGCAGACAGAGCTGCCCAAACTCTTTCCCACCGCCACTTACACGAAGAACGGCAACGCCAAAGTCGGGGGTTGGTGAGCTCAACGGAGAGTGAAGAGTGGAGCCAGTGGAGGAACCTTCACTGATCCACGGTCAGTGCTAGGAGTGAGACCCCCCCACAGGAAGGGCACGACCAAATAAGCGACATGTTGGAATCGGGCAGGAGGAGCCTGAATTGGGAGTGACAGTGACGTCAGTTGGTTGTTCCCTTCCCAGAGCAGATTCGTGCAATTTGCTGGGACTGGGCTGCACCTCTGGCTGGGACCCAATGAGACATCCCCAATAGATTCCCTGTGCCTAGCAAGCACTGACCAGGTGATCGCCCCTGAAGCTTGGCTGCCCGGTGGGGAGGGACAGGCATAAGAAGCCTGCTTATACCTCAGTGACAAGAGCAGGCGGGAAAGGGCAGAGTTCCCTTGCCAGAGTGCTTCAGAGGAAACGTGGCCAACAGGGAAGGAGCTGGGACCTGAACTGTAACCTGTGTGGAGGAAGCCAGGGCCATGACAGGAGAGAGAGGCAGGAGGAGGCCCCCAGCCCAGAACCCTGAGAGCCCTGATCCAGGAGAAGGAAAAACAAGGGATACTGAGGGTGGCAAGCATGCAACATCAGACATGGCTTCAATGGACATTAAGAGATATCTTTGGGACCTTATAGATGAGCTCAAATCTGAAATATTAAATCAGGTAAAGCAGGATATGAGTAGAGTAATAAAAGAAATGCTCTCAGGAAGCATCTGTCAGGATGATACAGATGAAAGAAGGGAGGAACACAAAAAAAGGAGAGAAACATTCAATAAAGAATATAAAGAAAATATAGAATACATGAAGCAGATTCAAAGAGACTACCAGGAAATTAAAAGCTCAATTGAAAGCTGGCAAAATGCCTTAAAAGAAACTAAGGATAGACTATCAAAACTTGAAGATAAGTTTGCAGTGGGTGATCATGAAAGGAAAGATCTCTTAAAAATAACAAGGAAACAGGCAGTAGCAATACAAAGGCTAGAAGATGACAAGGGAATCTACAATTTAAGAATAAGAAACATGAACTAAGAAGCAGGAATACATACAGGTGAATTACAAAGGCTATTCACGGAAATAATTAAGGAAAACTTCCCAAGCATGGGAAAAGAAAATGACATTCGGTTGTGTGAGGCATACAGAACCCCAGCCACCTACAACCAAAACAGATCTACACCCAGACATATAATAATCAAGATACCAGAAATTCAATATAAAAACAATATTTAAAACCATCAGAGAAAAGAAACAGATTACCTATAAAGGTAAGCCCATCAGAATCACGGTTGACTTCTCAAAACAAACCATCAGATCAAGAAGAGCTTGGAGTGAAGTCTTCCAAGTCCTGAAGGAAGGTGGCCTCCAGCCCAGATTGATGTACCTTGCAAAACTGTCACTAGAAATTAATGGAGAAACAAGATGCTTCCATGACAAAGAGGAACTGGGCGAGTTTGTGACCACCAATCCAATCCTGCAGAAAATGCTGAAGGACATTCTAGAAAGAGAGAAAAAAAAAAACCAGGATTTTAGGAACAGTGGTAGAAAGGCCTCATTGAGTGGGGCAGGCAGTAGAATGAAGGAGAAAACTAAACAAAGGCAGAAAAGTAGCATAGCAGAAATGAGGCAGAGAAGGATAACTAGAAACTCTAACATAGATGGCCTTGATATGCTATACTGTTAATAGTGCATCAGGATTTAAAACCCACATTACTCACACTACTCTGCTTAGATGTATTATATTCTGTTCCAGTCATTCTACCTATACTAGATTTGAGGGCACAGACAGTAATCCTGAAAATAACAGGATATAGTACGGTGATCATCCTTAATTTCCTGTTAACGTAATCTAAAGCTCTGTAAAACCTACAGTTTTACCATGACTGATCATAATCAAATCTGGTTTGTTGGATCACTGTTTTGTATTGATAGATTTTATTCAAAGCTGTTGTGATTGATAGTATCAAGTCTGAGAGTTTAGGCAACTGCACTTAAGATGACAAGATTCACTAGAATATCCACTATGGTTTGATTATTACCTGCCTTTGGAGTTTTATACTGTCTACAATGTTTTATTTTACTAATATTGTTATTTACTGCTATACTCAACTATACTGTTATATTCAATTATGCCTGATGATATAGACATTCTATTGAAGATAATAAGAAACAACACAGTAATCGTTGTAGATTACCTTGTACTGTGGTTTATACGACTTTTGGGTTTCATGTTTTTATAGGAATTTGTTTTGCTTTGTCTTGCTAAGTTTTGTTTTTCCCTCTAATACAGAAAGGATAGAAATACATGTAGAGATTCACGCATGCATAACTGTTCACACTCTCACTGTTTGACTATTTACTTTGTATGCTTTAATTTTGTAACTTGAACAACTATTTCTAAGAGGATAATATGTAATTTATTAACTAGTGATTTCTTATTGTTTATCTTTTTTTTGGAATTCTGTATTATCTCTACCCTTTACATGCTTTTGTTTCTCTTTAAATAAAATCTTAAAAAAGAAGAAGAAGAAGAAGAAGAAGAAGAAGAAGAAGAAGAAGAAGAAGAAGAAGAAGAAGAAGAAGAAAAGAGAAGGAAGAAAGAAAAAGCACTAGTACTAGGTCAGCAATAATTTTCTCAACTGAGTGATACCAGTTTCTAGATTGAGAGGAATGCCCAATGGATTAAAATGCTGTAACAGTGTGGTAAGGGAGAGAGGGAAGGATGAAGGGAGGAAGGAAGGGAGGAAAGGAGAGAGAGAGAGGAAGGTTGCTTACACAGAAAAATGTGTACATGTAATTACAAGAGAACCACTAGCTCTTAAGAAAACAAAATAATATTCAAAATGGGAAAATGATCAACTGAATGAGGGAGAGAGAAAGAGAGGTAGAAGCATGGAAAGAAATGAGTGAAAAACAGAAAAACAGAAAAAACCTCAATAACACACCAAGCATCATGAATTAGAAGAGTTCCAGGTTGGGAGCCATTGAAGCTGAATACACGTGCAGGGCTGTGGCAGGGCCGGGGCACGGCTGAACTGAGAAGGAGGAGACACCTCAGGGGGCAAGACAGGCCACAGCTGAGACCACCCGGCTCAACCAAAATTAATAGGATGGAGATTGTGGCCGCAGGCATTTCACTCCTGTAGTGGGATTCACCTGGAGACTCTCTGCTAGGATAGTTCTCCTTAATTAGCATAGTCTGTTGCTTGGTGGGGTCCTTCAGCCCCTCCCAAGGTCCTACTCAGGTTTCCTGCATCTTCTACTCTAACCCCTCCCTTGATTGAATACTAAATAAATACGGGCCACCCAGAGATGTTCCCTGTCTTAGCCACAGAGTCTCGAACTCTGCTAAGGGTTTTGATCCTCCTGGAGCCATAAAAATCATACCACTTGTCTCATTTATTTAAGCCTTCACCGCACACTCAATTAAGATATTGGAGATCTTGGCCAGGTCCCCAATGAGTTCTTTCAACATTCATATCAGAAGCCAGAAAATCACGGAAAAGCTAGGAAAACTCTAAATGTATAGTATCATGACCAACCACATTATCAATCAAATGTAAGAATAAAATTAAGACATCTTTCAGAGATGCAAGTTCTCACATTTTTATTTGTCATATATTTTTCCTAGAGAGTTCTGCTCTATCAGACACACTTTGCTTCAACAAGAGAGAAAACCAAGAGTCAGAAAGATGTGAACATAGAAAACAGCAAATCCAATATAAAAGAGAGATGAGGGAACCCTAATAATGACAGAAAGGCAGATCACGCCACTAACAAAAAGGTCAAAATGACCAGATTGGAGTAAAATAGAAGACTTATGAGAGAATTCTTCAGAAAGATATCACCAATAAAACAACTGATACTTTCTATCTGGTCGGTTGGCGGAGGTTTGGATGAATTAGGTCACTTACACAGAAAAACATGTATATATACATACAAGACAACCATTAATGCTAAAGAAAAGAAAGTATTATTCAGAGTGGGAAAATTATAAGTTGAAATGATATGATTCGGTTGTGACTAAATTTTGCACAGTCATAAAAATAACAACAGAATATTGATCTAGCCCTAATTCTAACATAATTGTTTGAGAATATTTTGGTATTCTGGAACTATGTGCATAAATGAGAATGGAAGAGGAAGAAAACTAAAAAAAATTTTTTAAAAGAAGTATCATTATCTGAGAGTAAATACCAAATGAAAAAGAAAGTGATTGCATAGGACAGAACCACTGAGAGGCAAACTACTTTCTGAAACAAACATTGTGTGAGCATCAACTTTAAGTTGATATATAATTTTGATTGAAAAAGTATGCAAACTAAAAACAAGATAAAACATCCTCATATGAAACATAAACTGTCTGTCAGTGGACTTCACTTCTAATTCTGCAGGGTTTCTGGGAAAACCTAAATAAGGTCTATTTTTTTCTACCAATAACATTTTTTAAAATGAAAGAGTATGAGAAATAATGTTTTTATGAAGGTAACTGTACCTACCTAACCATGTTCTAGTAACCAATGCTGAAGAACAATCACAATTTTGTAGATGAGAATGTCACCATTGTTTTCTGAATAATCCCTCCCCCACTTTTTTCAGTCCAGAATTCCTACGCAGCCCCTGTGGATGGCTTAACTGGTGGGGAGGAGCAGCCTGCTCAGGGACAGAGAGTGGTCAAACATCTAGCAACCAGCTGGGTAGCAGTTAAGGGAGTGGAAACAGCCAGTTGTGGGAAGAATGTAAATGACAGCAATAATATCTATATGCGTGCATGCAAAGCTTGTAGTTTACACAAGACTCATATCCTTTGAAAAATGCCTCAACTGTGGAAAGTACCATCTAGCTTACTAAGACAGCTAATAGAAGGTAGGTAGTTTGGGTCCACAGCTCCCTTTGGTTTGCTGAACAGTGAGAATCACCTGTATGAGAGAACTGCCTTGGACCACCCAGCCATTCCAACCAAACAGTGCCAAACCCGGCTCCCATCTGACTGGAACCTTGTGAGACCCCCAAGGGAGAATCACCAGGCTGATCCTGGGCAACTCAAAAAAACATGAGAAGTAATAATTAATTTTGTTTTTAGCCATTACATTCCTGGGTGGTTTGTTAATGAACTAATAAACAGCCAGAATAGGGATGATCTACTCTAGTTCCATCATTTTGTGGACAGGAAAGTGAAGTCTGGAACATGGAGGGTTTGCCCAAGCTCTCAGAAAAGGGTGGTGGTTGCATTAGCAGCAGACTCAGTCCCCAAAGCCTTTCTTCTATTGACTGCTACCAGTGCTTCCTCCTCTTCCCTTCTGCCTCACTGTGCTCCTCCTCCATCTACTCTTTCTTCATCTTCTCTTTCTTCTGCTTCCTCATGTAATTTTTATCTTGGTATTTCAAACTTGCCAAAGCTTCAGGAATAGTGCAAAATCTCATGCAGTCTTTACCCAGATGTACTGCTCATTTGCATGACATCTCCTACCCCAGTATTCTTTTAAAGCAAACCTTTTTTTCCATAGGAAAGCTACCCAGAAAATGGGATCCCACTCTGTGGTTAGTCACTGTTCAGATAATCCCAGCAGGAATGAAAGAAGAAAAGGGCACCTGAGAACTAGAGGGATGTGGGAGGGAAACTATGGAAAAACGAGGACTATTAATCAAGAAGAAAGGCTATGGAAATGGAGCCCAGTTCGCTAATGACGCGTTTATCTCCATCAAGTATTTCCTCGGAGCAGCCCCCATCATCGAGGCTCATTACTGAGTACACAGTGAACTTCAAGTGCAGAGGCACAGTTTGGAATCTTGCACTAACTGGATGACCTTGGGAGAATTTCCTTTGTGGCCCTGAGCCTTGGTTTTATCTTTCTTTGTAACAAGTTAAAGTAAGTCAATCCAAGTGAATTGGCTTGGGGGATATTGCCAAGCTAAGGAATTTTAATCATCTGTATCTAATAAAATCACTCGGAGAGCTTTAAAACATCCTGATGCCATGATCCCATCCTTAGCAATTCTTATTTAAGTGGTCTGACGTGGGATCCAGATACTGTTGATTGTTTTTTCCAGCTCTTGGAATAATTGTTTAGTAAGTCGAGGACCATTGTGGTGGGCTAAAATACCACCATCAAATTCTGCCTAAACTCGGAGAATTTATCCAGAACAGGCTGGCTGTCTTCTTCCCTTTGCCCCTTTCCCATTTCTGTATTACCCTCCTCACAAAAGTAAAGCCTCATAGCACGAGTATCCCCAATTCTAAGCCTGGTGTTCTTTCCATTTATTTAATCCTTTTATTTTTGCATTGTCCTTTTTTGCATTCTCTGATAATTCCTGTTGGAATGACCGCTTCCTGGATGTGCCTCGTAGATTCTCGGGCTCTCTGTAACTACTTAGTGTTTAACTCTGGGCAGAGGTATTTTATTTCTACCAGAGATAAACATCTGTCATTCTTTCCCTCTAGCAGTTAGATGCCTAATTGCTACTGTGCAAATCTATGCAATTTGAGATTGACAGGAAGTGAGTCACACAAAAATACCTTTACAAAAAAAAAAAAACCTTTGAAAAGAAGTGTGGGAGGAATTTTAGATTTCTCAGTGGTCTTAACAGGCCAAAGGAATAATTTCTCAGATGTATATAACTCTTCTTTAAGTACAAAAACTGACCTTTATGTAACATTTGCTTCATATTTTACTACAAATATTCCTGGTATTAACTGTTTATACATTTTTAAGCTTAAATCCTTCCTTCTCTCTCTTACTTTCTCTCATTCTTTTCCCCTCCCCCCTTCCTCTTTTTGCACAAAACACATATCAGCAATGGCTTCACTAGGCACTAAGCGTAAAAGGATGAATAGAACTATGTTACTCCCTCTCTTAGACTCCTATTCTAGGGACACAGAGAGAAAACCACAGTGCAGTTTGAAGGGTACTAGACAGACTTACACTAACTTCTGCAGAAAGGTTGACCTTTTAAACAATATTTCAGAAGAGAGGACATTTCTCCTGAACTTGGAAGGATGAACTTGAGATTTCTCCAGCTGGAGATTTAGAGGAAAAGCATTCTGAGGAAGGGCATGGCATGTGCAGGTGCCAGACTGGGAAGTTATAGGAACAAGAGCATTTTTTTGTAGAAAGAGAGACAGTGAATGGGGATTATTGTTTCGGGATTTCAGCTGAAGAAATTCTTATGTGAAGCACCCATCTTAATCCACTTTGCTCCAAGATCTGGCTGGTCCTGTGTTTCTCCCATCTCTGCACTTTGTTTTCTTACAATCCACAGAGGCCACTGATTTGAATTCCTCTCACCTCACTTGTTGCTTATGTGTCCCAGGTACTGTAGCCTCCTCTCTGTTCCTAAACTCATGTCTCCCTGGGGGCTTTGCCATTGCTGACCTTTTGGCCTGGAATTCACAGATCATCACAGGATTTGGTGTTTGTTTGTCATTTCTTTTTTCTTTTCTTTTCTTTTTTTATTTTGAAGGTAGCAAAATACAACATAAAAAGATGGAACAAAGTCACTTGAGACAGTGTAGTGAAATTGGTACAGAACTTCACAGCAGATTGCTGGGGTAACAGTAATAGGTATCATAGTATATCTCATTTTCTTCACAATACTTGTTCTTTCAACCAGGTATAGCAAAATCAAAGGAAATACAGAACATTATAGAACTTATCAAAACAGAATAGTGAATAGAGCAGTACCATTAATCAGAACAAAGCAAAACAGTGATAAAAATATTTGCCTTCAAAGAGATAGTACAAGAAAATTCCCCTTATTTGCTATATTGCATACACTCAACCTTGCAAGCTATGCTCAGATCTCTGGCTCCCACTTGCCAAGGGGTGGAGGATGGATGTTTGAATAGGCTTATAGCTGCATACCACAGCAGCAAGCTGGCTACTTGGTTTCTCAGCATTCTAAGTTCCAACATGGTGCAGATCTCAGGAGACGCTGATGGTTCTCACCCTGGGATGGCCGCGACTTGCCAGGCCATAGCCACTTACCAGAGTGGCGTTGCTTGTCATGTCTACCTCAATTCAAACATCACCACCTCAAAGAAAGCTCCCCAAACCACTCCTTGGTAGTCACCCTCTGTGAACTCAGGCTGGCAGACATCCTATCCTTTACAGCAGTCTAGGTATACATATTGACCTTCTTGTTCACATACTGATTCTCTATTTCACGTTTTATTTCCCTGATGAACCTTTAGAACCAAATCTGCACATGGTATTTGGTAAGCGTTTGAAAATGTGCTGAATAAAACAACCTCATCCTTTTGCAGGGGAGAGTAATCCCAGGGTGCTCTACTACTAAACTACAGCCCCAGTCCCTTTTGTTTTGTTTTAATTTTTATTTTTGGATAAGTTCTTGCTAAATTCCTCAGGCTGACCTTGAATATGAGATCCTCCTATCTCAACCTCCCAAGTAGTTGGGATTACAGGCATGCACCATTGTACTGGGCCTGGAACATATCTTTGCTTGGAGCTATTCTTATCTAAGGGACCAGAATAGTCATATATTCTAGCCCCATTCTTAGTATCAAAGTATCTCAGAAGCAAGATGAGGATTGTTATTGATGGGCATAGAACTGAAACATAAAGAACTTGAGAGCCCTAAGCAATACCCTGGCTTGGTGAGGCTTACTGAAATGTCCCTAACCTATGACAGAAAATACTCATCCACCTGCACCCGGAGTGAAGTCTTCTCACAAGGCTACATCTCTCTCCCCTAGGCACTGCTGGAGGCTCAGTATGTCTCTACTCTCATTTTCCAGCTTACCACATCACTTGTCTTGGGAGATTTGCCTTTAGCTCTGTTGCTTCTAGATTCACATTGCCAGAACTGTGACTTGGAAAAGCATCACCTCTTTTACTATGAGAATTCTGGTCATGTGTGCAAACTGGACCAGACTGAAGAAAAAGCAAATAGAATTCCTGCAGGTCAGAAGAGGCAGAGGACTGGAGAGAGAGGAGAGAATGACTTGGTTGCTTAGTTCGTTGTTTATTTCTAATAAAACCTGAGAGTTTTAGATGTATCTTTTTAATGCATTTCCAATCTAAATAAATCCTACTAATGAAAGCATTTTCTAAAACCACTTTTTGGTTAAAATGCAAATCAATTCAAGAAGCAATTTGTATTAAAAGGCAGAAAGCAAAATAATCTGAAGAATGTGTTTGTTTTATCTTGCATCCGAGAAAGGAAGATTTTATATCAGCTAAAGACAGACTCTTCTTCTGCTGGGCCTTGAGTGCTCAAGAGAAAAATCCTATAGCTAAAGGCAAATTTTCATTTCAGCCTCCCTCGATGGCCTTAATTACCTGGCGGAAATCACAGGAGGTGATGCCAAGTGGTATTTGAACTTGTCATTTTCTTTCACTGTTTTGGAGACTGATATTTTCCACTCTAATGTGGCAAAATATTCAATCAGCTTAAATTATTCATGCACTCAAGATCAAGCCAGCCAGATGTCAGGAGCAATTCAACATTTTCTTGAGTTTGGGAGACCGAAAGCCAACAAGATAAAAGTTTAGAAAAACAAGTTACCAATTAACCTCATCGTCTGGAGAAAAACAAGTATAAAAGTGGGAAAATTTTTTTCTCCTCAGTAGAACCTTCTTTTAGTAATATTCCACAACATTGAACAGACAGAATTAATTTCCAGCACTTCAAAGACATGAAGTTTCTATGTCTCCTTCATGTTTTAAAATAAATTTCAGGTAGCATTATATTGTCACTTGCTTTATGATTGTGACAGTGTCATCACTTCTCTGTGTCATTACTTTCATTTTTCAGTGGAGAAAACTTTGTCAGGGTCATCTGACTCGGTAGAGGATGATACTAGCACTTCTGGTACCTTTAAACGCTTACCTCTGATAATTCATGAGACATTTATAAAACACCTACTACGTGACAAGAAGCTGAACAAGGGTTAATATGAATGAGTCACTGGTCCCCCGTGCAGTGCCATTCCTAAGCTTCTGACATAGACACCTCAGGAAAGAGTGCCAAGTGGAAGAGGGCCAGAGTGGTGGAGGCAGTGCCATCTAAGAGTGTGTGGCGGAAGTTGGGGAAAGGGGGTTAGATATGTGCCAAGCAGCCAAGCAGTTGGCTTTTAGCTGAGATGGTTAAGAATGTGTTGGCTAGTGTACCTCAAGGCAGGAGAGAGTGCTCCCGGTACAAGAGATAACTTGAGCTTAGACATGGAATTGTATAAAATGAACACCAAGTTACACCAGAGCACCAGTGACTAAATCAGGGAATCGGTGTAGTTGAAGCCCGGGATTTTTGTGGTTGTTTTGTGATTGAACTTCACACTGAGCTACACTCACATCTTTTTGGGGGTGGAAGGGGATTCCTTCCAAATTGCCCAGTCTGACCTCAAACTCGGTGTCTCAGACTGGTGGCTTTCAGCCTCCCACAGAGCTGGGGTTATAGTTAAGCACCACCAGGCCAAATTTCAAGAGTAAACACTGGGTGAGGGAAAGGGAGATGAACAGGACACAGTAAACCTCAAAAGGCTTCTGGCAAACTGGGAATGATGGATTAAAGGCTGTGATCAATGTTCAGAAGGTGAGAGGACGACTTGAAACTGCTATTATAGGTTATATGTTTGTACCTCTCCAAAATTTAAATATTTAAATCATAACTTCCAATGTTTATATGGCTCCAAAATTTACATATTCAAATGGGAACTTCCTAGAGATGGGCTATCCAGGAAGAAGTTAGGTCATAAGTGTTAGGACCTCACAAATGGTGTTAGTACCCTAATAAGAATAGATATGAGTCAGTCTCTCTGTCTGTCTGTCTCTCCCTCGCTCTTTTCCTCCCTCCCTTCCCTCTCCTACAGGATACACTGAGAAGGCTGTCCAGACACAAGGAAGTGAGCCTCCTCTGCACACCAGGGCTGTCAGTGTCTTGATGTTGACTTCCCAGTCTTTAGAACAGTGAGGAATAAATGTTTCTTGTTTAGGTCCCTCCTCCTGTGGTATTTTTGCTATAGCAACCTGAGTTTTGTTATAGCAGCTTCTGAGTGAGACAATGTCAGAACTGTTTTGGGAAGATAATGAAAGTTGCGGTGTCACAAGGGCCTGGCAAGGTCAGTGATTATGGAATGACGTAGAATGAAAATGTACCCTTATTTGTTTTTGTTGCTGTTGTTATTTTATTTTGTTTTTTGTGTTTTTGAGGCATGGTCTCACTATGCAGTTCAGGCTGGGCTTGAGCTCACTTTGTAGCCCAGGTTGGCCTAGAACTCATAGCATTCCTCCTGCCTCAGTCTCCAGAGTGCTGAGATTAATAGGTATGAGCCACCACACCCAGCCAACATGCTCTCACTGATGACTTTGCCTTCATCAGCACAGTTACTGATAGGACTCGAGAACAGAGAAATGAAACACTGACACTTTTCACTTCAGGAAATTTTCAGTGGACTAATCCAATATGTATTCAGCCTTGCTTTTAGGGATCCCTGTTTATACAACCAAGGACCTTCTGACTGTATCCTCTAACACTAAATACAAATTCTCAAGCAAAAAGTAAAAACTTTAGAACCTCACCAAGAATTGGTATTCGATAAAAAAAGACAACCTGGTATTATGAAAACTGAAAAAAGGAGATTATGATCTTTAAGTATTTGTGAAAACAAAGAAAGACAAAAAACAAACAAACACCAAACCCAATAAAAATGGGAAAATACTGTAGTTATCTTCAGTGCTTTGAATTTTAAAACCTGGGTTCCTGCCATGTAATTTACCCACCTGGACTTCATTGCTCTGAATTTGTAAATGAATGGAAATAGTCTGTGTGCATCAAGCAAAAGGATGAAGATTAAAGTACTAAACTAGCTGAAGTTATCAAGGAATCATCAAAGTTTTAATAAAATCAAAGCTCAATCTCCAGGTGCCCATAGCAGGAGATGAAGCTGGTTTCTGTTTCCCCTAACACCGGGCTGGGGCTCTGGACTGGGACACTCCTGATCACCCCATGGCTCTCAGCAATGTGCCACCTTCACACCAGCAGGAGCAGCGTCTGTGACTCACAAACGCCACACAGCAACTAGCATGCCTTCTGTCACCAGATAGGTGCTCAACAGAGATGGGCTGAGTGAAATAAATTAATGATTGCAGGTGCTTTTCCCCATAGTAGAAGCACTGGTCTTTCGGTCATGCAACTGTCAGCCTGTATTTACATCATCTTCCTTTTTTCTCATCCCATAAGGATAACTGGGTATCTAATATGTGGAAAGTACTATGCCAAGCACTAAGGATAACTGATAAAAAAATGACGTAGCATCTGTTTTCAAGGAATTTATAATATATTCATTTTTATTATAACCAACCTTATGTATCCTATATTTACCAGACTAATTCTATGTGTTATTATTTCTATTGAATGAAATTTAAAGTACTTGAAAGCATCTGGAATATTTTGGGATATCTCAGTCCAATTTAGAATTTTTTAAAAAAGGATTAAATAAGCTGTAGGGCTTTTTAAGTATAACAATAATAACTATTGATCCTTAGGAATAATCACATCAATGATTTCTTTTTTATTTAAAGAAAAAATTTTGAAACAGAAAGAGGGTAGAAACAATACAAAATCTCAAAAACAAAACAAAACAGAAAAGAGAAACAAAAATAGTAACCAGTAAAAAATCACTAGTTGATCATTACGTACTTTCCTCTTAGATGCAGTTGTTCAAGTTACAAAAGTAAAGTCCACAAAGTGGACATCCAAACAGTGAGACTGCAGTCAGTTTTGCTCATCTATCCAACTAAAACTTTAGCAACATGGTTATTAATTCCACACACTCAAACATACATGCAGTTACATCTTTTAGAATACTCTCTTTTCCTTTTTTTCTTTACAATAATTATAATCCATTCTCGTAAACTACTTAGAAGTTCTACACACGTATAAGTCTCTATACATATACCTAGCCTTTCTGTATTAGAGGGAGAAACAAATCAAAACAAGTCAGCAATACAAATTCCTAGAGAAACACTAAATGAATAGAACATACAAAAACACAACACTAGGTGATCTACGGTAGTCACTATGATGTCTCTTGTTATTTTCAATAAAATTGTCTATATCGTCAAATATAATATATACTTAGCATTGCTTTACACTATTAATAAAATCTAAACATTGGAGACATTATAGGACTTCAAAGGCAGTTAACAATCAAACCAGAATGGGTATCCTATTGAATCCTGTCATCTTCAGAGTAGTTGCCCCTACTCTCAGACTAGACACTCTCAAGCATCCCAGATTCAAATAAAATCAGTCAAGATAAAACAGTGATATAACCAATTTCCTCTGTCTTATTTCTGCCATGCTTTTTTTCTGTTGTTATTTGTTTACTTTTCTCCTTCATTCCACTGTCTGCCCCTTTCTTTGAGGCCTTTCTGCCATTATTCCCAGAACCCTGGTGATTTTCTTCTCTCTCTCTAGAATGTCCTTCAGTATTCTTTGCAGGGTTGGATTGGTGGTCACAAACTCCCCCAGTTCCTCTTCGTCATGGAAATATCTTGTCTCTCCATTAATTTTGAGAGACAGTTTTGCAGGGTACATCATTCTGGGTTGGAGGTTATTTTCTTTCAGGGCTTGGAATATTTCACTCCAAGCTCTTCTTGATTTGATTGTTTGCATTGAGAAGTCTGCTGTGATTTTGATGAGTTTTCCTTTATAGGTAATCTGTTTCTTTTCTCTGACCACTTTTAATATTCTGTTCTTGTGATGGATTTCTGGGATCCTGATTATTATATGTATGGGTATAAATCTGTTTGGGTTGTAGCTGGCTGGAGTTCTATATGCCTCATTTATTTGAATTTCACTTCCGTTGCCTATGTTTGGGAAGTTTTCCTTCATTATTTCTGTGAATAGACTTTTTATTTCATTTGTATTTATGGCTGCATCTTCATTCACATATTTTATTCTTAGGTTATAAATCCTCTTGTCATCTTCTAGTCTTTGTATTGTTGCTTCCTGGTTCCTTGTTATGTTTAAGAGATCCTTCCTTTCACGATCATACTTTGCAAATCTATCTTCAAGTTTTGAAAGTTTGTCTTTAGTTTCCATGAAAAGGTTTTGCCAGATTTCAATGGAGTTTTTAATTTCCTGATATTCTCTTTGGATCTGTTTCATATATTCTAGATTTTGTTTATATTCTTCATCAAAGTCTTCTCTCCTTTCTCTGGGTTCCTCTATTCTTTCATTTGTGCCTACTTGAGGATTACCCAGGACTTCTTTTATTAATCTTCTTATATGTTGATTCACCTGAGTTAGAATTTCAGATTTAAATTCTGCGATGAGGTCACAGATGTATTTCTTTATTTCCGATGAGGCTGTCTCTGACATTACAGGTTTGCTGCTCTCAACCTCCTCTGCATTTACCTCTGTTGGACTCACTTTCCCTGGCCCCGCAGTTGGGGACCTTTTGCTCTTTCTCTGTCTTGTCATGTTTCCAGCCCCCTTCAGACAGGTGGGCGGTGGAGGTCTCTGGGCCTTTCCTATTGCTTACAGTTTTTGTGCAATGCATTTGCTAGGGAAGTACCAACCCCCAGTCCACTGCGAATCTGTGAGTTGCACACTGAGAACTGGCTCCTCCCTCTACGCCAGTCAACCAGTTTATGCTTCAACAAGTTTGTATGTTCCCTGGGGATTCCACTGGCCCAGAAAAGCCTCCTCCCTGGCTATTGGGTTTCAACCAGGGGTGTGGCCCTGCCCAAGCAGATCCCACCAATCTGCTTTGGACTAGGAGTCATCAGCAGATGCCGCCTCGGGTTTTGATTCAAGCCAACCCTGCCCAACTCCAAAATGTCGCCCAGCCAGTCCTCCCAGTTTGGGGATTCCAGTTCCCATCACTCACCAAAGTTTGTGCAGCTCGACTGGCTGTTTCCACTCCCTGTCTCATTGCCTCCTCCAGCCAAGGGTCTGGAGCTCACCCACCCCCGCTCTGGCAGGGCCGCGACCTCAGCTTGATCCTGAGTCACCTGACTCTAAGACGTGCAGGTACAGTGACTGGGGCTTGCCCAGCTCCAGCCCTCTGTCCATGCTTCCTTTTCTTCTTTCTTTTTCTTTCCTTTTTTTTTTTTCCTCAGTTTCTTCCTGGGTCATGAGAATTCCTCTCCTTTTGTCTGGCTTTCTCCATGTTGTCAGATTCCAGCGTCTGAGTTGTTTTTATTTTTTTTTTCCTCAGAGAGGCTCTCTTGTGCTGCCACTCATTTGGCCATCTTGCAATCTCTCTTAATGATTTCTTTTTTAAAAAACACAAATTTCTGTTTTGTATTTTTTAAATCAATTTTAGTTACTAAAAGAGTCCTTGATGGTGGAGCTACTATATAACACTGAATTTCTGAAATTCAGCTTGTTTTTAAAATTAACTTCTGGCAAGTAAACAAACATGCAGACATGAGACAAGGAAACCAATTTACAAGTGCTCATTTTTAGTCAGACATTTTGGTAAACTAAATCAAAAATATAAGAAGCTTACAGAGAATGACAAGAGGTGAATTTATCAAGATTGTCAATAAACAACGCCTAAAAGAAAGGTCTACAATGTACATTTCATTGAAAGAACAGTTGCTAACAGTTACTAACAGTCCTAGGCATGGGTGGATGGATTGTTGGTACTGATTGCAAACTTACTCATGCCCCGATCAGAGAAAGTAATCCAAAATGCCTTCTAATCTATCAAGACTTCTTTAGTTCAGCATTTCAAAACTGATATGTATTTGCCTGTGTTGGAAGTTGTATATATGTTTTAGGTAGTCACAAACTTAGAGTTGAAATTTTATCAATATTTAATAAATTTCTTTATGTCTTTTTTTTTTTTTTTACCAGGGATCAAATTCATGACCTTGTGCTTGCCAAGCAGGCAGTTGTACCACTGAGCTAAACCCCTGGCCCATGTCTTATATTGTATTTTACCTCTGATAGTTGCTTTAACATAAGGTCTACTCTTTTTGAATTTTCCCTAGAGTTTCTTTTTCCATCTGCTTATTTTAATACTTTTGTATTTTAGTTGCTACTTTTGTAAATACCATGCAACTGAGTTTGTTTAAATCCAACCCAAAAAATCCTTGTCTTTTTTTAGGTGTCTCTCTGAATCTAGGTCTTTGCCTAAAAAAAAAAAAAAAGTTTTATTTAGAGGCAAGGTCTCTCTAAGTCACTAAGTTGTCCAGAGGGGACTCACACTTGAGATTCTCCTGTCTCAGCCTCCCAGAAGTGTATCTTCATCCCTAGGAAAAATCTTTGTCTTTTAACTGCAGTTTATTTTGTCCATATTGATTGTGATAACTGATACATTTGAATTAATTTTTTGTCTTAATTCATACTTTCCATCTGTTCTGCTTTTTTGCTTTTTGTTTGAATTATGAATGAATATTGAATTTATTATGTAATATTTTCTGTAGTTGGTATTATGGTTTTTTACCAATATGTTATTTGTAGTTATAATTATTAGTGCATGTTTGTATATGATGTTCTTTCACTGTCTCAATTTCCCCATCACTTTACCTTACAACCTCTTCCCCACCCCTAGGTTCCCCTCTTCCCTCCCTGGGGCTCCCCCTTTCCTAATAATTTCCTTTCCTCTTTTTTGTTGTTTTTTTTCACCCTAGATTCCATGTATAAGATAAAACAAAATTTCTGAGTCTGTCTTACTTTGCTTAGTATGATGACCTCCAATTCTACCCATTTTCCTGCAAATGATATGATCCTGTTCTTCTTTATGGCTAATGCTTCATTGTGTGTGTGTGCGCGTATGTGTGCATGTGCGTGTGTGTGTGCCCATGTTCTCCATCCATCTGTTGATGAGCAGTTAGGCTGGTTCCATAACTGGGCTACTGTGAACCGTAACACAATAAACGTGGGGTGTGGAGGTCCTTCTGTTATCTCCTTGCTGTGGTTCCTTTGGGTATGTAGCTAGGCATACAGCCAGGAGTAGTATAATTGGATCATATGTGATGGCTCTGTTTTTAATTTTTTGAGGCACCACTATACTGATTTCCTTAGTGATTATACTAATCTGTATTCTTACCAACAGTGTACTTCAATTCCTTTTCCTCTGCATCCTTGCCAGCATTCGCTATTATTGATTTAATTGATAGTAGGTATTCTGAGTAGAGTAAGATAGGCTCTCAGTGTAGTTTGGATTTATATTTATCTGAAGGCTGAAAGTTTTGATAATTTATTAGAGATTTATTGACTTCAGATTTCTTCTTCTGAGAAGTGTCTGTTCAGATCATTTGTCCTTTTACTGAATGGATTGTTTTTTTTCTAACATTAAATTTTTTAGTTTTTTATATACTCTTGAGTGTTGACCATCTATAAGATGAATAGCTGCCAAAGGTTTTCTCCCATTCTGTAGGGGTTTTGTTTTGTTTTGCTTTGTTTTACTTTGCTTTTGGTACTGGGAATCAAACTCACAACCTCATACTTTCCAGGCAGGCGCTCTGCCACTGAGCTATACCCACAGTCCATTCTGGAGGATTTCCCTTCATTCTGTTTATTGTTTTCTTTGCTATGAAAAAGCTTTTTAACTTGACATACTCCTACTTCTCAATTCCTACTCTTATTTTCTGAAATATTGGAATACTATCTATACCAATATTTTTGAAGTGTTTCTTCCATTTTCCTCAAGTGTCTTTAAAGTTTCAGGTCTTACATTAATACTTTTGATCCACTTTGCATTGATTTTGTTGTTGTTGTTGTTGTTGCTCAGAGTTAGACAGAGGGTTATAGTTTCAGCCTCTTATAGCTGAGTGACCAGTTTTCCCAGCATCATTTCTTGAACAGGCTTTTTGGTTTTTTCAATGTTTCTTTTCCACTCATTTTTCTTTTTGTTTTTGAACTGACCATGTACCCAACTCTGCCCCATCCAACTTATTTTTCTCCACCAATTTCAAAGTCTTACACTTACTATTCTAGTTACCTTTAACATACCAACATGCCCAATTATTTAACTGAATAATATCCAAAGTAAAACTGATATATTTATCTTTCTACTGAACAACAAAAGGAAATTAAAATGCCTTGAGGCATTTACTCCACTCACCCCATATGCCATTGTTGCCTAAGATAAAATTTTGTCTTGGTTTTTTAACACTGCAAATTGAATGATGTATTATTAACTTATTCACTGTTAACATCTGCTTAGTTTTATACAATCCACCTTTTGTTCAGTATTCCTTTCTTTTCCCAAAATTCCCTTCAGTGATTCTTTTCTTTTTCTAAAGAATATTGTTTAGATGTTTCTTAAGTGAGATTTTGTTGAAAATAAACTCTGTTTCTGATAGATGATTTCATAACATATGCAATATACTATTTCAAGAATTACTTCCTCATAACCATTTAAAGATATTCTTTTGGCCCCAAATGTGGTGATAGAGAAATAAATGACCAGTTTTGTAGAAAATTTCTTCCAATTGCTAAGGCATCACAATAACTGTTTTCAAGACATAATATGGAGCCATAGTAAACAAAACAGCAAGGCATTGAGAAATAAAACAGGTATCTAGACCGATGAAATAGAATACAGGACCCAGAAATCAACTCACCCAACTACAACCAAATGGTTCTCTACAAATGTACCAAAAACATACATTAAAGAAAGAATACTTCTTCAACAAATCATGATGGAAAAGTTGGATACTCAGTTTGACCCCTGTCTTGCCCTATTCAAAAGTCAGCTTAGATTCAATGACTTCAGTGTAATACCTGACAGTCTGAATTATTAGAGGAAAACATTTTAAGATATTACTATAGGTAATAACTTTCTGGATAAGACCCCAATAATTTTCTGTACAAGCAAAGAAGACAAAAACAAAAATGGACAAATGCAGTTACATCAAATTAAAATTTTCTAGCCTGGCAAAGGAAACATTTAACAGGATGAAAAGACATCCTACAGAATGTGATAAAAATCTATGCCAGTCATTCATCCAGTAGAGGTATAATAATCAGAATATATAAAAAGCTTCAAAATCTTAACATGAGAAAGTAATCCAATTAAAAATGGGCAAATGATCTTAAGTGATACATCTCAAAACATGTACAAATGTCCCACTAACAGAAGAAAAAATACTTAATATGATTAGCCATAAGGGAAGTGCACATCACAAGTATAATGAGATATGTTTTTACCCCAGTTAAAATGGCTATTATTTTTTAAAATGTCAACAATGTGGAAAAGAAGGAACCTCTACACACATTTGGTAGAAGTTTAAAATAGCACGACTCATATGGAAAAGAGTACAGAGTTCTAGATAAAACAAAACAAAACAAAAACCTAAAAACAGAACTATCAAATGATCCAGTTGTTCCATTCTAAAGTATATAGCCAAAGAAAACGTATTCAGTACGTAGAAGAGCTTTGTGCATGTCCATGCTTATTGAGGTACTATTCACAACAGCTAAGACATGGAATCAACCTAGATGTCCAACAGATGAATAGATAAAATGCGGTGCATATGTATGATGGGATATTATTCAGTTTTAAAGAAGAATGCAGTCGTGTTATCTGCAGAAAAATGGATGGAACTGGAGATCACCACACTAAATGAAATAATCCAGATTCTGAAAGTCAAATATAACATATTATCTTTCAAATGCGAAATCCAAAAATATACAAATAAAGGATACAAAAGAGGTGTCGTTGAGTGGTAGAAAGACTATTAGAGGAGAATAAGAACATATGGGTAAAGGGGGAAAAAGAGAAAGAAAGGTAATGAAGTGCTAAAAATAATAATAAAAAAAAAGTTACATGAATGCATGGAGATGCCAGAATGAAACCCGCTGTTCTGTTTAACCAATATGTGTTAATCAAATAAGAAAGACAAAGCCCTGTGATTTGCAGCAAAATGCATGAATCAGGAGGTCATCGCATTAAGAGAAACATAGCAGATACAGAAAGACAAATGTTTGTTTGTTCTGTCTCATACATGTAAGATGAAAAGAAAGAAAGAAAGAAAGAAAGAAAGAGAGAGAGAGAGAGAGAGAGAGAGAGAGAGAGAGAGAGAGAGAGAGAGAAAGAAAGAAAGAAAGAAAGAAAGAAAGAAAGAAAGAAAGAAAGTCAACATGAAAGTAGAATACCGATCTCTAGGGACTAGGGAAGGTTCTTTCGGGGAGAAGGGAAGGGGAGAGTGGAAGAAATGTGGAAGCAAGATCAATGCACACTGCATGCATGTACAGAAATATCAGTGAATCCCATTAACACTTACGATGAATACATGTTAACACACATATGTGTGAGTGTCTGTGTGTGCGTTTTCGACATTCTGTGTTTGCTCCCCCATTAGCTTATTGTGGATATCTTTTAAATTATTGTACTTGGGATTCATTGGGTTTTCTGAATATAAGCACTCATCAATAGCAGAAAAATCTCATCTGTTTTCCTTAAGTATTTTTTGCCGTCCATTCTCTTGCGTGCATTCCAGATGTGTGCTCTATCTAACGTGAGTCTACACTTTGAATGTCCATATTTTTTACTCTTTTCTATTTTCTCTACAGTTGCTTCAGCTTTATCTTCAAGTTCAATAATTCTTCTTCCTGCTGTGTCTAATACCCTATTTAACCCATCCACTGACCTTCTAATGCTAATGTTTACATTTTCAGTGAATAAACCTTCTGCAGTTATCTTCTCCCTCAGTTCGGATTTTCCACTCATTTTGTTCCAGTACTCCCTTTTATCATTTTAGGTATTTTAATTGCTTCTTTTATGCTCCACTTGTGGCAATTCCAGTATTGACTAAGATTCAGTCTTGTTGCAGATTCCCCCACAGAGACTAACTCATGTGGATAATGGTTTTTGCACGTGAGTTCACATCCCCGGAGTAGTCTGCGTAGAAATACTTGGGGCCCTGGATATAAAATGTATTTGTCCAGAAAAAGTTATTTTCTCTTTCCAGCCAAGAGGCCCTGTCACCCCAGGACAACCTTTGTTTTATATTGTTGGGTTTGTTTTGTTTGGTTTGGTTTTGGTTTTGGTTTTTGATGCCACAGGATAAGGTCAGTTTTGGCCTCCAACTCATTTGAATCTTGCCTTGGTTTGGAAAATTTCAAAGGAAATTTCTGTTTTATTTCTTTTTTTTTTTTCTTTCTGTTTTCCCCCTGCTCTATTCTGAGTCAAAGCAAGTCAAGCATATTGTGCATTATCTTCCCTTGCAAGTTGTGGGAGTTTCTCCCCCTGGGGAATCCAGCTTTGTAGGGTGGTCTGTAATTCTAGCTCCCATTCTGCTGGGGCTCAGCCTTTGTCTCCAGTAAGAAGCCAGATATTATACCACCCATGACCAAATGTCACACAAGGGCAAAGTTATCCCTAAGGATTCGTACCATCTTGTATGTCTGAGCTTCTCTACATACTAACAGCTCAGACAAAACCTGACTTTTACTTCTATTTTAATTATTTTATTCTATATTATAAATAGGTTACATCATGAGAGTATTTTTTCTAAACATCTATTTTACTCTCTTGCTGCTCGACATTTCCCTTCTTCACTTTTTTGTTCCACAACAGAAAAAAAAACAAAAAACAATAAAATGTATTTTTTATGACAACATTTTAATTTGTCATTTTCTGGGAAGAAATTATCCACTTTATCTATGTTTTTAAATTGATGTTCTGGTCTAAGATAACACTACTCTTTCATTGCCAATTGGCTGTGTTTACCCTGCAAGCTATTTTCTTTGGTAGCTTCAGTGAGGGGATCCGTAACGCAATGCTTGGCTGTTTAAGATGAACAATAATGTCGCATGGTAAATATGTGGCCTGGGGAGACACAGCCATTATTAATCCCAGTTCCAATTTTATGTCCAAACTTCTGGATGCCCTTGCTATTACCATTTAAAAAAAAAATTCTACAAGATTTCCTATACTAATTGGGTTCTAGGAAAGGAAGGTGGGGAGAAACAAGCATTTACGCAGTGAAACTCTTCACAGGGACTCCTGTTTCATCATTGAGCATCGGAGATGAATCATAAATAGTCTCTTCGGTTCTCAAATGACTAACATAAGAGTTACCAAACAGAGAGCTAACATGGGTATCTAAAAACTGATTATATTCATATTTACTCACTCCTCAGTTCCTACAGGAGGGAAGATGTGTGGAATGAACATGGAGAAGGAAATCAATAACGTGTGCTTGCTAAGGGCTGCCACTGGAATGTCTGACAGGTTGGAAGGGCCTCTAGCGAAAGACAACTGTGGAATGCAGAAAAATTAGAGTTAAATAGAGTCTAGCATGAGGGCTCATACCCATCAGCAGATCTCCCAGGATAGGAGCAAGGTATCTGGGGAACAAGCATGAGGTTGATTCTAAAATCCTTGCTGCTCCAAATGTGGCTCCATGCAGGCTTCTTACACCAGACTCTGCACATTAACAAGTTCTCTAAAGAATTCAAAAGCCCATTAAAATTTAAGTGACCACAGGGTGACCAATCTACCTGGTTTCCTCTGGATTGAAGAATGTGTGCGTTGGGGGGATTTCAATGCTAAAACTGGATCATCATGGACAAATGGGACCCTCGGTCATTTTAGAAACACAGCTTTACTCCAAATAGTTTCTTTAGGGCGCCAGTGTCCCGGGAAGGGCGAAAGACATGTGCCAGTGTGAAGAGTTCTATCTCCAGTGATCCAAGCAGGATGCGGAAAAGGGAAAGTGTATCTTCACTTATAGACAGAGCTCAGAGCGTGGACACTAAGTAGTGGACACAGCTAGAGCTCCAGATGGGAGTGGTGAGGGGAGCTGCTTCCTCCAGCATGGTTGTCACCAGGGTGTTGCTCATGACTGCCTAGTGGGAAGCATAGAACCACAGCAGGCTACCAGCAGTGAGCACGTCTCCAGCCCCTGGCCTGAAGGGCACTAACCAAGGGCAATTTCCAAGGTGATTGGGAAGAACACAGGCCCCACAGACAGATGGGGGCAACAGGAGTGTGGGACACAGCACTTGGAGCCAAATCATCCAGAGGTAGCAGACATGCCAGTAGCAGCTAATTCACACTGGTAACAAACTCCAGAATTAGATTATGCTCTTAAAGAGCAGTAACCAATCACTAAATACCAATCCTTGGAATAAAGAAAGTTTAACAAAGAAGGTGTCACCCAGTGGTGGAGAATAGTGAGCCTCACATCCACCTTTCCTCAGCAGGTATGATCATCAGTTATAGAAGGGACAAGGGTGCAGAAGTGGGATTGGGACGAGTGATAATTTCACATGTTTTGAAAACCTCAAGGTTTTAGACTTTTTGGCTCTTGCAGACACTTGATGGACCCTTGAGTAATCTAAGGTTCTGCAAATCAAACTGGTAAATCACCCCGTGTAACAAAATTAAACAAGATCAGCAAATGATGGTTATAGAAATGGAAATGCACACTTCAGTTAGCTTGACTAGAGGAAACAAAGAATGTGCTGTCTAATTACTATTATTTTATCTTTACTTTAACTCTGCAGAGAGAATGGTTTCATTATGGGGGCTCAACACCCAATATGTGAGTCATAGCCCCTCTTAGTTACTAGAAAATCACATAGTCTGAGAAGCGTGAAGACTTGTCACTCCTGAGGTAGGAGCTCAGGGCTTCTCTTGGGTTTTGCAACCAACAGTCAAGGAAGGGACTGGTAGGCAGAGTGTCCCCACCCTCAGATCACTGTTAGGAGTATAAGATGCTCAGCCCTTGCATCTGTCCTCTCCAGTGTAAATTTTCTGCTTAAAAACATAAGGATTTTACAAGGGCAAAACAGAAATAAGAGGTTTAATTCACCCTGTTTAAAAAAACAACAACAACAACAAAAAAAACATGAAAGGTTTCCCCCAGCCCCTTTTTAGAAGTATTTACCTTAGGAAACTCGTCAGTGTTTTTTCCTCTCTTTGAAATGTATCCTTCAGAAGAAGATGACATCCTTCAGGACCCAAGAGTCTTCCTAGCAGTGTTCTTTTCTAAGGGAAAACATCAGGGTGTTAGCTCCCTTATCTTTCACTTCCTGTGAGAAGGTAGGAATCTCTTGCTTCAATTTGCATAAAGATAGAAATTTTTTTTCCTGTCTTCTTAGCCCAATCACCATAACAAAGTTAGGATGAACTATGACTGACAACGGCTGCCGTAAAGTCCTCTCTTTTGAGGACTAATGATACATTAGCTACACCCACTCGGCTATTTCTGGTTTTGCCACCCTTCAGCACATTGCTTATGACATTCATCACATCCTGGCTTAAATGCTCTTTCCAGTGGTGACAGTATTTTCTTTCTCTCCTTCCTTTACAGACACAATTTTTCTGGGTTGTGAGGGAAACTTACTTGTAATTCCATTTCCCCAAAACTCCCAGCTAAATTCTGTAACCCTGTGTGCATCGGTTGGTGTCCTCCGCTGAGCTCCAGTCAACTCTTTCTTAAGAGCGAAGTTCCATTTGCACTGCCCTGCAGGGAACATAACCACTTCCTCTCACCTTGACATGCCCTTCGCAGGCTAAGGCAGGGATGGAGTCTAGCTATGTCCTGATTACTTCTCTTCACAGGTATTTACTCAATAAAAAAGATTTTTATCTTCCATGTACCTGACATGATGCTAAAACCAAAATATGGCCCAGTATATAGATTTGCTGATTCCTATGGCTAACTTTTATTTTTTCTACTGAGCAAAGCCCTGTCTGTGAATATCTCTGTTCTTGTGATCTGTATGTGTTCTATGCCAAATTAAGCAGATTTGCCATTGGCCGTGTTAGAGGAGGTTCCGGGGAGTTGTGTACTTTTTTCTCCAGGATTTTGTTATCCCATAAAAAGGATTGGACAAGCAAAAAACATAGCGAAGTTTTAAATTTATTAAAGGAATTAAAGGTAAGAAAAGGGGGAAACAGGTGCCCTGAAAAGGGTTCTGCATCCTGAAGGCAGGCAGGTTAAAGTAGAAAAAGAAATGCTCCCCGCAAAGGGTAGAGTGGCCAATGAAAAGGCTCACAGCAGCTCTAAGTTAATAGTCTGTCCTTCACACCCCAGTTCTGACATCAGATCTAGGCTATCTTATCAAAACCCTGCTTGATCTTGTGCCAGAAGAACTGAAAATAGCGTTCTCTGATTGGCGTCAGATGAAGGGCTTGGAAACTTCTGTGCATATGTCTTGGCCAAGATTGACAGGTCCTGACCACATGCACAGTTGGTTTGCCACATCCTAATCTCCTGTCTCAGCTGCATTACTTCTTTACAGTGATTACACAGGGATGTTTTTTCCCCCTCTTCTTAACTTTATTCATGCACATTATCTCATTTGAGTGTCAAAGACATACAGTAGGCAGGGTAAGAGCTATTATCCCTGTAATTCAGGTAAACACAAAGTTTTTAGAGAGAATAACTTCCTCCAGGATAAACAGAGAGTTAATATTATCACAAAGCCTAGCAAGCAGATCTAACTGATATCAGAGGACTGTGAGTTTTCAAACTCTTCCAAAGTTGGAAGCAACTCAGCAATGAATATGTGCGTCTCCATAATGACAGAGGAAAAGAATGGAAAATTCCAGGACACTGGAGCTATTGACAAGATTGAAGCTCTGGCTTTTCTAGTAGGCAGTGATATGTCATTAGCAGTGTTGAGATGGGATCCAAGATGACACATTTATGTTGCTTTTATCTCTATTGAGACCTTGGGAAGAGGTAAAGAGACTGCAGAAAGATTTCTAATTTCAAGAGGAGACTTAAGAATCTGCATTCAAGTTGGGTTTTTGGGCTCTGAAGAAATTAATCGTCAGGCTGTATTCTAAGCCTCAGGACTTGTGCTGGTGGCAGCTGCTAGATATTCAGTCTGGCGATTAAAAATGTCACTGTTAGAAATCATCAGTAAATTAAGACAAATGCTAGATTTGCTCCTGTTCTGCTGAGGGGCACAATTTTGCCTTTTCAGCTGGAACTAATTATCACACCTGAGAAAATCGCCATCTAAGTGATGCTCTGCCTGACATATCTGAACTGCCTTCCAGAGCTTTCAATTCTTGGCTGTCTTTATTACCTGGCCAACCACAAAGAACTATAGATCATGTGAAGACCAAAATGTAAAGCAATGGCTTTCCCCCAAGTGCCTGACTTAACTCATACATTGGGGATTGTTGGACAGTACCAACCGATGTCTCCAGCAGACTTTGGTGAAATGCTTCTCTGAGTGATGGATTACAACCTGGCTTCACTGAACAGATGTTGTGGGCAGAGTTGATTGCCTGAATCCAGGAGCCTTGTTTGCCTCCATGAAAACTGCAGTAGATCTGAAATTTGCAGTGAGATGACCTCCAAGGAGATCATAAAAGTTTGAATCAAAATTTTGTTAAGGTTTAATTATATTCTACAGATAAATGTGGCTTTGGCTCAATGAGTGAGTGCAGGATCTGGGTCTTATCTACCCATGGGCAGCTCTAGTGGCTTCAAGGTGGGTTTATCGTTGAATATTTAGGGAATGGGGACCATACTCACAGTAGCTGGCATAGGGTACGCAGAGGAGAGAGACAAAGTCTTTGGCAAGACTGAGATCTCTGCAGGGCTCACAGAGAAAGGCGGTCTGACAGTAACTTACAAGGTGAATGATGGAAGCCCAGGAGTCAGGCCTGAGGGTGACTGGAGAATCACAATGAAAGAAAGTGGACTGGAGTGGATATTAGAGGTGGGGTAGACATTGCATACTCAGTGGTACCTTGGTACTCATTGATCATTGATTCTGGGAGGCACAGTGAGTACCAAAAAGTACTTATACCAAACAAATTGAGTGGCCGGAAAGGATAGCAAGTCACCAAGCAAGAGACAATGACAAATTCTAGCTCGCAAGTACAAAGCAAATGACAAGTACCTGGATAAAACTTGCACTGAATACTAAACTCAATGGATTTCAAAGCAATTGGGCGCTAAGGTATGACCGTACAGCTGTTCTTCCCCACCTGCAGCAAGCCCTTCTGAAACCCGCTGCTCCAACCCTAGAGGTTCAGTGGTCTTTCCTAACAATGACCACCTTCCATATCCTCACAGGGAACCCTGGAGACCCTCTGCTTATTTACTATTTTATGCAATGTGAGCAGAGAAGTTTGCCAACCATGAAAGATCCACAGTTTGCACAACGGGCTGTACTCCAAGAAATACTTGCTTTCAAAGCTACTTAGAGTCCTACAGCAAACTTTCTAAGCTGTGATTCTGGGCCTCAAAAAGGTACTATATGAGAAGGCTGGGAACGTAAGAGAACCCATCTTCACCTGTGGAAACAAAGCACCAGCTAAGAGCTGAGACACTGAGCAGCCCTGAACTGCCAGCCGTGGGCTAGGGCTGGGGTGAGAGCTGGCTGTGGAGCTTACAGTTTAGCAGAGTGTGTGACATGCAAAGCAGATAAACACAAGCTAAGGCAGAAAGCAATGAGCCCATGAGAAATAGGTAAGAAAAATCACAGCGAGATGTTGGCAGAGGAAGACGGTAACCCTGAGGCCCCGTAGGAGATAGTGTATGTCAGCCAGGCTTTAAACGGTGGAGAGAATTTGGACAAGCAGCTTTGGGAGTAAGAAGCCAGGCGATTCCAGACAGGAATGAGAAAGAATCAAATCACTGAATTGAGAACGCGCCGGCCGTGCTCAGGGGTCCACAGCAGTTCTGTTTGACTGGAACGTGTGTCAGAGGATGGCGAGTACTGAGAGACAAGATCGGGAGGGTTTCAACACCAGAGGGAGGAAGCCAGGCCTTTTCTGAGGTACAAATGGAGGCACAAATGGGAATGGTGGCCGGTCAGTGTCTGTAACCACAGGTAGAAGATTACCAGAGTGCGTGAGGAGCTTGGTTCACCTTAGGAGTGAGATTTTCACCGTCCTCTTTGATTCTTTGCAAAAAAAGCAGAGACTGCGATTAAATTTTTCTCATTTCAGCTAGGAAAGAAATAAGGTAACCTTTGGGCAAAGAATATTAGGCTCCAGTTAATTATCAGCGCAGGGCCTAGCAGCTTTGCAGCCCAATTACAATTTATGCTCTGTTCTTAAGGGTGGCAAAGCCCTCATTTTTAGATATGAGACCATACAGCAACCGCTCCATTCCCAGCGGAACACTAGCACTGAAATTCAAGTCGCATCTACGATGATTTTTAGGTCAAGTTCTTGGACAGGAAACTGGGGCAGCTGACCTAACAGAGTGGCAGTAAAATTGGAGAAAAGGAAACAATTTCAAGAGAAAGTTTGAGAATAGACTCAAGAGAATGCAAAGACTTAAAATGATGGGAAGAAGGGAAGGGGTGTGCAGGTCACTTCAGCTCCTCTAGGAAGCAGAGTTGGTCAAGACGGAAGCAGAAGATATTGGTCAGGAGTGATGCCTATGGGTGCTAAAGAAAACTGGGCACAGAAGGAGGTAGGAAAAGCCTTCCAGCCGCAGCGGATACCTGTGGCCTGTGAAAGAAGGGGAGGAAGGAAAGACAGCTGGGCAGGATTGTTATTACTCTGTGGGTTCTTGTGACTTTTGCCAGAAGAATCCATCAGAAGCATCTTGAGAGAGGAACAAGGTTTTTATTCTCATTCTTGAGTGCAACAGAGAAAGCCCTGGAGCACCAAAATCTCATGCTGACCCAAATGACAGACAAAGGTGTCCAGCTTTTGTAACATCTGTGGAGTAGGCTCTCGATGTCATCACAGGTAGAGGTGGAGATTTCTTTGTATCTGTGTTCTTTTTTATCAAGCCTGCTTATGTGACCTGTGTCTCATTGCCATGTTCAGTCTTCACATTAGGGTATGAGTTTTACTTTGCTAACAAGGTAGGCATAATAACTATAGCTTATATTAGTGACTGTTTTTCTATGCATCGGTCCCTTAGCCCCTGGAATTTGTGTCATATCATCTGGGGAAGTTCCTAACTGGGTTTTGGAGTCATGTAGGTCATCCTCTTGCGTTAGTGGGTTGGATTTTAATGATCTTGCTTTCTTTTGCTCTGGTTTCTTGATATTTCTGCTGACTATAGAATCTTTGAAGCTTGAGCTCACTTCTCACCCTCCTATCCCCAAGAGTGTCCCTTAATTTCAGAGTCTTAAAGACTGGTCCACATTTTTTTTTTAACTCCCAATTTCTTGGTACATTCATCAACCTCATAAGATTGAAGGCTAGCCTAGCTGTCTCAGGAAAACAGTTTGAAGCCCTGAAAACATTTTGTCCAAGTCATTAGAAAGCTCCGATCCTGTATTGGGTGGGCATGGTAAAGCTCACTCAGTGAGGATGTGATGCTGGGGAGAGAATGATGTCTGCTCAAACACTGTGATGGACCTAAAGGCACCATGGGAGGACACTGTCAGCTGACTGCCCTCCTAGCAGGAGACCACCTCTTGGCATCTCTTCCATGGCTGCCTCACAGAATCATGGGAGATGGAGTTGAAGATGCATCTAGGCCTCCTGGATGAGTGATTAGACATTTCCTGACATTATGAACACAGTTGAGAGAAATGCACCACAGAAGAGCTCTTTTCTCCAAATGTCCCTGAAATAGACTCTGCTTGGAGGCACAGTATGTGCCAGGGTGGCATTTCCAAGCCCATGATTTAGTATTCTTCCTTTTTGTAACAAATAGAAACATCAAGTATTATGGTGCAGCCTAGACCCTAAAAATATTTCTTAAACCTCTTCTGGGATTATCTCTTCCATAAAGCTAATCTGAATGGACCTAGGATTTAAGAGATATTTGAGCTGATGTTTTGAGTCAGTGGTTTTTGCCTAATATATCATGACTGTCCCATCAATTTTTCTTTTTTTTCTTATTTGCTTCTCATTGAGGAATCTGAGTCCCCATTACAAACTTTGAATTCTCTCTTTCTTTTCTCATTTCTTCATTTCTATGAGTATTTGCAACTTTATTGAAGCATAATAGATATATTATCAAGTGCATATGTTTTAATATGTAAAAGTGGTCAGGTTTTGGCTTATGTATATACCTTGCAATTATAACCCAATTAAAATAATAAAGATTTCCATTAACTCAAAGTTTCCTTATGAAATTTTGTAATATATCCTTCTCTGTCTCCTTATGACTAGAAAATCATTGATTTGCTATTACCATACCATTAGTTTGCATTCTGTAGAATTTATACAATGGAATCATATAATATGTATTGTATTCTTTTTATCTGGTTTCTTGTAATTATTTTGAGATTTACTTATGTGACAATAGCCTGTTCCTTATTATTACTGAATTGCATGGATTTGTCACATTGGTTTACATTAACCTAGTCATAGACAGATTCAGGTGGATTTTTAATTTTTGTCTACTACAAATAATGCTACTTTAATTATTCATTTGCAATGCCTCTTACTTTCTTAGGCACACAAGCTTTTATTTCTCTTGAGTAAATAGGAATGGAACAGTTAAGGTGTATGGTAGGGGAGTATTTAACTTTTTAATAAGTGGTTAAACAGTTTTCCAAAATTGTTTCAGTTTACATACTTTTGCCAGCAGTAGATAACAGTTGCCTTTACTGCACATCTTTGTCAACATTTATAATCTTCATTTTATTTTGTTTTTAAATATAGCCATTCTGGTCACCAGATATTTGTATTTCATTGTGTTTTAATTTGCATTTAGCTAATAACAAATGGTCATAGACATTTCTGCATATGCTTATGGGCCATTTGCATGTCTTCTTAGTGAATTGCCAGGTAAAATGATCTTATCTAAAAGATGATGTTTTTTCTCTTCTCATTATTGAGTTTTGATAGTTTTTTTATATATTCTGTGTAAATGCCCTTTACTAAAAATACATTGTGAAAATGTTTTCTTTTCATCTGTGACTTGAATTTTATTTCTTTAAGACTTTAAAAGAGAGTTTTACATTTTTGGTATAATTCAATTTATTCGTTTTATGCATAACACTTTTAGTTCCCTATTTAAGAAACTTTTGCCTAAATTTATCTTTCACAATTAGGTCTAGGTCCCACATAAGCTAGTTTGGTGTTCATTGTGTTATAATGACAGAAGCTGATTGCTTTCTCCCCCCTCCCCTCTCTTTTGTGGTACTGGAAACCAAACTCAGGATCTTTGCGCTTGCCAGGCAGGAAGAGTGTCACTGAGCCACGTCTCTGGCCCCTGCTTATTCTCTTTTTACCTATGGTTACCAAATTGTGCCAGAACAAGTGGGGCACAGTGGTGAATGCCTGTGGTCCCCATACTCAGAAGACTGAGGCGGGAGGATTGCTGGAGTCCAGGAGTTCAAGAACAGCTAGGACAATGTAAAGAGATTCTACCTTGAATAGAGATAGAGATAGAGATAGAGATAGAGATAGAGATAGAGATAGAGATAGAGATAGAGATAGAGAGAGAGACAGAGACAGAGACAGAGAGAGAGAGAGAAGTTAGAGATATCAGAGCAATCTGTTGAATAGATATACCCTTTTCCTGTTTAATTTCCATTCCCTTTTCAAAAAATCAGTTGACTATAAATCTGGACTAGTATATATTCTTTTCTACTCCCTTTATGTTTTTGTAACTTTGTGCTAATTCCATGCTATCTTGAGAGTTGTAGACTTACAAGCTTTGAAATCAGGTAATATGAGTTCTGTGACTTCGTTTTTGTTTTTCAACTTTGATTTCACTTTCACTTTAATCCCATTGTTTTTTAATTACTGTAGAGACCAGGGGAATCAGTTTAACAGTATATACATACATAAACAATATCCGTTAGAATTTGATTGGAATTGTATTGAAACTGTAAGTCAGTTTATGAAAAACTAGCTTCTTAAAATATTTAATCTTTTTTATGTGTTTGATGAATATCTCTTCCTTTAGGTGTTGTTTCATATTTCTCATTAGTGTTTTATAGGTTTTGCTGGACAGAGCTTGCATATCATTTGCTAAATTATCCCTATTAATTTTATATTTTGATACTATTCTAAAGGTCATTTTTAAATTTCACTTAATGGTTGCTTATTTCTTGAATAGCAAGACAATTAACTTTTGTGTTCAGCATGTATCCTACAAACTAAAAACTCGTTTGTTAGTTCTTATAGTTCTTATAAGATTACTTATGACTTTCTGTAAAGATATGTACTGTTAATAATAGCAGCTTTATTTCTTCTCTTCTAATTTGTATGGAGATTTTTCTTGCCTTTTTGTAGTGGTTAGGACTTCCCATACGATTCTGCATGAAAGTATTGTACACATGTGCTCTTATCTTTTTCCCCAGACTTAAAGAGGAGGCATTTGACTTTTCTCTATTAAGCATGAGGTCAGCTATAAGTTTCTCATTGATGTTCTCTAGCAAATTGAATAATTGTTTATTGTTTCTAGTTTGTTGGGAATTTTTTAAAATCATGAGCAGGCACTGAATTCTGTCAATTTTTTTTCTATTTATATTGGCATGGTTATGGGGTTTCTTTTTTACTCTAATAATGTAGTATATTCCAGCGAACCATGTTTAAATATTAAAGTAACTTGATATACCTACTATAAACCTCAATCACGATAATGTTAATTTCTTTCTATATTGTTAAATACAATTTTCTAAAATTTTGTTAAGAAATTTTGCCTGGGTTCAGAAAGAGTTCTGGTTTGTGATTTCCTTTTTATGTAATGTCTTTTTCTACTTTGAATATTAAGAGCAATGCTGGCCCCATGAAATGAGCTAGGAATTGTTGCCTCTTCAATTCCTCTATATTCCTAAAACAATATGATTTAGCATACCTTCATCAAATCTTGTTGGAATTCACCAGGGGCTTGGAGTTTTTTTTTTTTTTAAGATTATTGCTTCAATTTCCTTAGTAAATATGAGACTATTCAGATTGTGTGTGTGTGTGTGTGTGTGTGTGTGTGTGTAAGAGACAGAGAGAGAAGGGGAGGCTTGTTTGTATCTTTTAGGGTATTTACCTATTTTAAATAATGTGACGATTTATTGGCATAAAGTTTTTTGTAATATTCTCTGTTTATCCTTTTAGTGTCTGCAACGCGCAAGACCTATGGCAGGTGTGCCTCAGTGCACTGTTTGTTATTGTTGGACGTTCTAAAAGGGTTCTCCTTCACTGGTACAGGATCAGTAGTGATGCCTTCTTTCATTCATTATCCGTCACTTCAAATCATGAATTTTCTCTTATTTTCCTGTCTTCTATTTTACTGACTTCCACTTTAATCTTGATCATGTGATTTCCTTTCCTTCACTGATTCGCCCCCTCCTTTTTAATATTTGTTTCAGGTGGAAAGGTAATTATGTCCCTGTAACTCTATCATGGCCCGAAATAAAAATTCCTTGTTCAGATTTACACCGAAGCTATCATCTTCACCTCTCCTCTGTCTGCAGTTGCTGTTTGTTTTTATCAGTAGTAATACTCTCACTTGCAAGCCTTAAATATATTGGCGTGTAGATAGAAGCATTTTGTAGTGTTCATGCGGGAAGCAAGGGCAGGTATATATGGAAAACCAGGCAAGTGGTTTAGAGAACATGAGATCAAGGGAATAAGAACCATAACAATGCTCCCTTATCTAAAGAATTATGCATAGAATAAGAACTAGTCTTCTCCTGGGATCTCAAATCACCCTGGGATCAGTGGGTACAAGAGAGAGAGGGGCAGACTTTACCCCATCCCAAGCAGAGGTTTCAAAACAGAATTGATTTCTAGTGATGGATACAGGATCCCAGTCCCTGCAAGAACCAGACACAGCAGACATGTGAACACATGCTAACATTACAGTGTCATCTCTGAAGGCACACAGGCACACACTCACATTCCACTGTCACCACACACCCGTCCTGTGACTCTGGGCCAGTGACTTAACCCTTGTCCCGTTTTTCTTATTTAAATGTCAAGGGTGTACAGATCAAACGAGATGCATGAAAAGTGTTTATCACAGTGTCTAGCATTTAATATGCACACTGCACAATGTATTCATTAGCAGCATCGCTGAGGTCGTATGATACATATTTAGGAACAGGGGGAGCTTCATGAGTCCTTTAGCACTATTTCATGGACAGGGAAGGCAAAACAAGGGGAAGCGCTTCTCCCACAGTCAGTTTGCCATTGGATAAAATGAGTTGCGGAGCCTGATACTCAGCCTCTGTCCCCACAGCTCCCAAGCCTTCTCCTGAAGTAGACGCAGGAGACTGAACTCAGCTCTAGATTCTGGTTTTTCCATTGTGTGATTTGGGGTAAGTTCTTTTCTCCTCTCCCAGTCTCAGTCTCGTCATCTGCACCTTGAGGCATGGCAGTCTTTCTGCAGGCCTTTCAAGACTCAATGTTTTGTGTTTTAAATGGAACGGAGGCTGATAGGGAAGGAATGGGAATTGTTTTCCTTCAGCAGACACTGCTACTTCTTTGCTAGCAGTGATAAAAAAAAAAAAAGGCGGAGGGGGGTGGGGCCTTTTGTTTCATGTTCTATTCTAAAAAGGAAATCTATCATTCATTTCTAATTTTGTTTGTTTGCAGCTGTGTTGAATTCAATAGCACCCAAGCTTAAGGCAGGCTGCCTTCCCAGGAGAGCAGCAGGAAGCTTGTTACTTTGTTTTCCTTATCTCGCTTCACGGTCCTGATAACAGCCTCCCTCAGCCTGTCGGGTCTGCGCCTGTACCTGTCACAGGGCTTTACAGAGCCCCACTGTGCTCCCTCTCCTGGGACCCTCGCCATCAACTCAGATAATTACTCCTCCTGCCTCTATCTAAGTTGATGGGGAACTGGCTCCGCTTGCTCGCCTGCCTAGTGAATGCCTATGCTCACCCACAAAAGAGAGGCGACATCTGAAAGGATCTGTCAATTAACATGCATGCCTCGCAACTTTCCTTGGATGCAGTGAAAAAGAAATGTCTCCTTTTCTCCTGCGATGCTCATTTGGCAAGGTTTGCTCTGTTAACATTTTGAATGGATATGCAGCCATGACTTGTGTCTTCCTTCCACATCATACTGAGCTCTCATTTCAGACTTAGTGCTCTGGTAAGGCTCAGGTGCCTGATAGACCAGAGACAGGGCAAAATGAAGACCTCCCGGTCAATATTTTCAGGAATGTAAGCTGAGAACTAAAAGAGCATGTTGTAGGGCAGAGATCACTGCCTGGGATGCAGGAAGGGCAGCCCAGAAGTGTAGAATTATGGCTCAAAAAGATGAACAAATATAAGTGAGCCAAAAAGGGTGACACGTTTCATACCTGTAACAAATTTCAAAACTAATATTAATTGAATGTCACCTTAGTGGATGTCCTAAGCTAGTTAGACATTAAGAGCTTGCTCCCTAAGAAGAGCATGAGCTTGATGGTCAAAGACGGCCTCCTTCCTGGATGCAGAGATGTTCATTACATCAGATAGGCAACTGAGACAACCTAGAGAAGCCGGTTAAGTGAGGTTTTCTGGTGGCAAAGAGGAAACAAAAAAAATATAGGAGAAATATTCTACCTTTCTGATTGACAAAGTAGGAGTCTTAAATTCAGAACTGCTGACATTTTCATTCAGGCAGTTCTTTGTCGTGAGAATTGTGTACTCTATGGTTAGCACCATATCTAGTATCTACCCACTGGACGCCAGCAAGTCCCTGTCCAGTTGTAACAATTGAACATATCTCCAGATGTTGCCCAGTGCCCCAAGAGGGCAAATCATCCAGGGTTGAGAACCACTTTGATGTATCTTGACATGCTGGAAATACTGTAGGAGAAATAGCTTCCAGCCCGGCTTCTTCATAGGTTTCGACCAATCACTTCCACCTTTTGGGTTAAATAAGAGTTGTACGAGGTGCACTCACTCATCCTTCATCACTTTGGTGTTCCCTTAAGTTCCTCATATGTTCCAGGTGGTCTTCTAGGTAGCACAGATGTAGCAGCTAACAAGGAAAGTAAGGTCCTTATCCTCAGTGGAAGAAGGCAGACAAAAAACAAAGAGACATTCAAATGAAATAAAATCCCAAAGCATGACGCATTCTCTGAAGGAAACCAAACAGGACAATCTCATAGAAATCATCCAAAGGTAGGAAGTGCTCTCTGAGAAATGATTCTTAGATCTCATATGAATCAAAACCCAGATGACAGAAGGAACCAGCTACAAGGAACTCCTAGGAAAGAAAGGGCAGAGAGAGCCAGAAGGGCAAAATCTCAGAGCGGTGGTTGAAGTGGTGTGGGTTTTAGCTGATGTGATTTCTGGGAGAGGAAGTCAGAGGGACAGATGAGAGCCAGTTCCTGCAGGGTCTTGTAAACCATGTAGAGGAGTTTTAATTCTATTTTAACAACATTGGAGATCATTAGAGCTTGAAGCAGTAGGGTGATGTCTTATGATTTATTTTGATAAAAAATGATTCTCATTGCTTTTGGGGTAATAGATCTTAAGAGGCAAAGAATGGGAGCAGAAAAACCAACTGATGGGTGGTTGCAGTAGATCAGGAGAGACAAGGTGATGGCTTAGTCCAGGCATATGGTAATAGAGGTAGCAATGGAAAGAGCCAGTGCCATAGAACCAACTGGATTTGGTGACGGAGTGAATACAAAACAGATGGAAAAACAGACGCTAAAACAGAGGGAAGAATCAAGTATGATCTCTAGACTTTGGAACCAAAGAGCTGAGTGGATTATTTTACCATTTGCTATCAAATAAAAACAGATATGAGGGTGAACTGCAGTAGTTCAAAATGAACCTAATTTCTGATTGGACAATTAAATTCTAGAACAGAATTAAGTATTGTGGTTGTTTTACTTTATCCAGAGACCTCAGTCTACTGCCTCCCACTTCCATATATATATATATGACAGATTTAAACTCAACATCCTCTAACAAAAACAAATGTATGAGACAATGACATAGCAGGAAATCAGAGAGGTTTTCAAATTACTCCATGCATGGAGATATAGTCCTGGGTCTGACAAGTGATAAGGGACTTTGGAAAATCATATTAGATGAGATCTTGTCACTGGAATGTTTTGCTATCAAGAAATGTAATGAGGCTTAAAGGAAACGGATAATTGATTAGCATTCCTGAACATGCCCCCACTTTGCTTTGTGTAATTATTGAGTAGCTACAGACCAGCTCAGAAATATAGTGACAAGAGAGACTGCCACATCCATCAAATCCCAACAGCTATAATCATCTAATGAATGCTGCATGAATCAAACAGTGGAAAATAGTAATAATGTCTTGGCTTCACTGTGAGTCTTTCAGCAAGGTTTTCAGCACCTGTAGTGAACAGATTTACGGAAACTAGCTCCCTCTAGGGAGCAAGGCCACAGTCCTCTAAGAGCTGCAGGACAATGGTGTCCCTTAGACCCGAGGTCAAAGGAGATGAAAGGGAAGATATCTTTCAGCTGAAGAGAAAACCATTTTTCATCTTAACTCTCACAGGGCAGAAAGAAGAGGAGAGCAGTCAGCTCCAGGGGAGTGCATGCTTCTCACTGAACTACGAACAAATGTCTCCCACTGTCTGAAGTCTTCATCTGAAAACAAAAATGGGAATACTAAAGTATATTCTTTATTCCTAAGCTGCTAGAATCATGAAACTGCATAATGCTCTAGAAATACTCAAAGTCTTAAAAACAGAGGTTTTTTTTTTAATAATCATAGTTTTTTAAAAAAAATGTATCACTGAGTCACAGCAAACCCTTGACACAAAAATTTTACATGTGCATTCCCTCAGTTTATTTTGTTTTCTATTAGCTGAACACTGAAGTCCCTAGTTTATATCACACTGGAAAAAGTGTACAAATTGTGGACTGGGAAACTGTATTTTTGTAAGTCCTTATTATGAAAATGTTGCCTTACTATGGGTTATACATTAACCTGATTGCTGCTTTCTCAGCTTTGGGAGAAGTGAGTTTCTCAGAGAACCTGGTCAGTCACCCAACAGATCTATCCAAAGAGGCCCAGACATTAAGTTAGAGAAGGGAACTGCATCTTCTCTCTGCCAGGGATGAAACATATGCCGCTGTGTGGTGCTGAGACAGCAGTGCGGATGACCAGAGGCCTTCAGAACATGAGTACCAGGCCCTCGCTTCTTCACTGTGTGCTGTGGTGGGTCTGGAACCCCTTTGCCTTTTTGCTTGGAGACCTGGCACATTTACCAGGAGACGTATGCTGTGGTTTCTCCTTCTTACACTTCGTAATCACTGTGCCTATGTGGACTCTGGTCTCTCACTCAATCAACAGTCATTTCTTGCTTTCTTTTGGGAGGCTGTTTTCTTTTAGTTGATTAGGTTGATCGGTACATTTTAGGTATATACAATGTCACATTCATTATAGGGATATAACTTGGTTCTTTTCTTCCCATGGCCCTGCCCTCCCTTCAACCCTCTTCTTTTCCTTAGTTACAGAAGCTTTGTTTCCATTTTTTCCTCCTTTTCTCATCATTTTTTTCTCTTCTCTTCCTTCCTTTCTACCTCTTTCTTGCTTTCTGTTATGCTTCCTTAATCAATATAGAGTTTTCTGCCCAGAGTGTAGTGTTACACTGGCCATTTTGACTAGGCTTAGATTCTCTGCTGGTGTCTTGTGAGTCCCCTCTTATTTGGTCATTGGATCCTGTGTCTCTTATCTACTCCCACTTACCCGTAGAACCCTGTTCAAACACGCTGCTCCTCTAGGCCTTGCCTACTATGCACTCCTGCTTCACTCTCCAGACTAGAGTTTTGCTCCGGATTGCCCAGCTCACATGAGTAGAGTTCTCACATTCTTCTTGGATCTTGCCATTGGCACTGCCATCCATGCAGGCAGAGTCAGCTTGCCAGGCAGGAAAGTGCTCCTGGTCCTGGCCTGACTGTGGTCCCTCCATCGCGAGCTTTGTGCAGGGAAATCAGCATGGAATAGCAAAAGATATTACTCAAAAACCTGGCTTTTCGGAAAAGTTATTTTGACTATTTTACTACTTTTTCTGAAACTGTCCTCTAAGAATTGCCATGCAAACAAATTGCTCTCATAATTTTAGAGATACGCCTCTTCTATGATAGAAATAAAGTGTCTCGGTTTTCTCAGCCCACATCTCCCTTTGCACTTGTCTCCTAAGCCTCAGAGAATGTGGGTTTGAAGGTCAACTCAATGCATTATCAATTCTCCAACATTCCATCATCATTGTTCAACAAGCTTGCATTGTATTTAAAATGGTTAATGAAAGGTTAATTTGATCATGGTTGAGCCTTTTATAGAATTGAGCTGAGCGACTCAGTGAGTTTAGCACTGATAAAAAACATTATTCAAAGCACCAGATAATAAGAAAGGCATAAGCAGAGACTGCAAAGAGCTATAGAGTCATCCATACTAATACCTTTGAGATAAAGAGATTTCCTGCAGAGCGTTCAGCTGGAAGATGTACTCAGTGAGTGCGCAGCAAATGCTGCTTACAGCGCCATGGGGAGCAGGTGGCATTGCAATTCACATTTCAGTCATTCCTCCTTTTGTGTGGAATGCAACAACCCAGTAAAGCACACTGACCATTAAGCTTGGTGCCATTAAATTTTTCTACTCATTAAACAAGATGATTATAACAACTCAGGGCAATGTCCTGTGACTGAGTCACCTGCAACTCCCCACCCTCTGTCCACTTGAGTTCACTCATATAGAATGAAAGCATTGGGAAATGTGATCTCTTGGGTTCTTCCCACGCAAGACATTTTTTGTGCGTGGATCCATTGTCTGGGCATTGAGCAATCTTAAAACTTCAGCCTGTCTCTCTCAGTTGGAAGCAGACATGCCTTCAGAGTACTCTTGTCTGTTTCCCAAATTTTAAACTGTTTATTCTTAAAAATTATTAGACTCTTACTATGTGTAAGGTATTATTTTTATCGAATCTTTTTTAGAGAATTATTGTTGAGGTGAATTTTCATCAGGTACCTACTGCCTCAGCCCTCTGACACTGATCCAGCCACCACCTTCACAGGACAGCGTTTCCAACTCAAAGACACATCTCCTGCCCATCCAGAGAGAACTACAAGGAGATAAGGCCCACCCAAAATTCCAGTCTGGTCTGTTGGATTTGTGTTCTTGAAAGAGCTGAATGAAGTCATATAATCCATCATTTTACAGAAAACCCTTCATTTTACAGGAAAGAAATGAAGGCTCATAAGCAGAAGTGAGATGCTTAGAGTACTATGAGTAGTACCCAGCTAGCTGGATGAGACAGACCTGTGCTTTAGTGACAGCTCACTGGTTGTGTGACCAGTTAAATCACACGTCATGTGCTTCAGTTTTCTCTTTTGTAAAAGGGTGATTGTAACTAATGATTTCGCAGTTTTATACAGATGAATAAGAAACTTAAACTAAGCATGTCATCGAGTGCTTACTAAATCTCAAACACCCAGTTGAGGACAACATATTTATTGCAGTGTTTTGAGAATAAACTTCTGCCTCCTGCTCTCTTCGATGCCATGGTGGGAGACTGTTTTGCAGATTCCGAAGAAAGAGATGAAACAAAAATGCCACTGTCTCGAGTGTCAAAAATGGTTGATTTTCCTGAGATAAAATATGTAACAAAGGAAGAGCAATGGCTAGAAATTGATACAAATAAGCAGTCGGAGCGTGAAGTCTGCTGACAAATTACTGGTAATTGCAGAAGTTGCTGGAGGAGACATCAGGATAACCTTGCAGAAACAGGCACAGAGGACGTGAAAGCTGTGAGAAGTGCAGCACAGGAGTTGCAGAATGTGCAGACAGATGTCCATCCTGGAAGGTGATTTAAGGAGGAACGTGGTGAGGAATGTCCCCAGACAGGCAGGCCATGCTGGTGACATCCATTAACAGGTCTTGAGACCTCAAATATAGGACTGAAGAGAGGGTGAGCAATAAAAGAAGGCAGAGTTTGTCTCCGTCCTAAAGGAATACAAGGCTTTGAGGCTTGTTTAAAAGTCCTATTGGAAGAATGTCTAGATGTGATTGGCTGAAAAATGACCCCATCCCACAGAGAAGATCATCTTCCTGTCCTGGCATTGGGAGAACACGTTTGAAATACCAAGGGGAGAAGGGACCACCTATTGAAGTAGTCCAAATGTACAATAAGCTTTGAGCTTAGATAATTCAAATTTTACAGCCAGACCCCTTTTCTCATCCCAAGTAGACAGAAATCAGTGTACTTTCCAGAGAGTTGAGTCCAATCAAAGCAGAGGCTGAATTTACAGAACAACAACAGGAGATGAAGCTTGACTGAAAGATTAAGACAAAAGATAGCATGCAGAAAGCGTAGACCTATGTAAGATCAGCAGACAGGACTTCTTGATACTAAAGAGTCCTGAACTCCTGGTATAGGAAGGCACAACACTTACAACCTCCCATGAGAGATAGGAGCAGTCTCTGAGTCAGACATGAGGCTAATTCTGCAGGGTCTGCTTTGAATAGTGTATGGAGCATCAGGGATCATAGCTGCCAGCCTTAGAGACGGGACCCAGATAGGAGAGAAACCTGTTCAGACTCTGGCGTCTACAGTACATTGTTCTGTAGTGCAGCAGTCACATCCCATAAGTGAATGTGTCTGTCTGGCCTCCTTCATTACAAACTATGGTCAAGAGCACCCACGCTAGAGCAATGCAGCACGGCTTCAAATTTTAGCTCTAACAATTACTAGCTGTGTGCTATCAGGTAAGTTTCTTAACCTATGTTTCAGTTTTCTCATATGTGAAATGGGGATTACAATAGTCCTTTTATTTTTAGAGTAGAGCTTAAATTATTTAACAAAGCATTTAGGCCAAGGCATATCACATAATGAATGCTGCATAAATTCTTCTTAACCCCCAAACCTCGTCATCTTGATCTTGGAATGACGTTTGTTTCCAGGGTTCAATATGTTTTTTGCTAAAGTGAAAAAAAAAATCAAATGATCAGACTGAACATACTAACCAAGTCTGAGCTGGAAACCAAGTTGCAGACCATACTCTCTGACTGCAGCTGTGTATCTCGTCAATTACTGCATCCCACCAGGCCACCACAAGAGACAGTGGCTACAGGTCTCCCAGCTCCTGCCCCACCCACCGATCTTTTCCTGATCAGTTTATCTGAGTGTGGGCACAGGTAGAATCTCAAGGGCCCTGGGAGGAGAATATCAGCAGTGCACAGCCTTGGGAGCACAGAACGCATTCATGACAGAATATAAATCTGGAAAATGAATTAATTAAATGTCAGTAAATACTAAAGCACAGAGGTAAAGGAAACCATGCTCTTAAGCCCACTGCTACTCTAAGCAAGTTCTCACCTTGCCTCAAAGAACTTGTTCCCTGCTCCTCCTCCCCATGCCTGTGTTCTCTCCTCCTCAACCTTCTTTTGTTTTCCTCTTCTCTCCCAACACACACCCACAACACCAGCCACCCTCCAGCACCCGCAGACATGTTTTTACTCATTGGACCTATTTCCAAGTGGACAAAGCCTCAGCCTCCTCTCTGTATTAAATGGAGAGAGACCTTTACTTTATGGAACCCTGGTAAGCATAAAAAAGGGATCACATGAAAAAGTATTTAAATGAGTTCTCTGTGTCGTACAAAATACCACAAACCATTTAACATTGTACTGCTTGCATAGCCAAGAGTTCACTTTTCTTTACTCATTTATTTTATCATAAACGTCTCCAAGACTTCATCTCAGTGGTTTTGCATGAAGTTGACAAGGTCCAACTGCATCTTGATTCAGTGTATCTACATCCTTATATTATGCAAATCAACATAAAACATTTTAACTGTGTCTTACACTGGTAATCACTGTATGATGAACACTAAGATATATGTGAAAATGCCAGCATGACAGTGTAGAGGCAAGTTCTGAATTAGAGGTTCCTGAGCAGACTCTAGACCAATTCTATTCTTTTGTTCCCTTGTTTTAAAATGTTGAAATGTCTGCTTACTCTGCATACTTGATACATGCTATGTTGTTGAGAATCAACACAGAGATACTGGTGGGTGAAAATGATTTATAAACTGTAGTAAACTTCATGTCTTTCAGAAATAATTAATAGTGTGTATCTGTCTGTGTTAATATGCCCCTGTATTCACTACCTTTCAAATACTTCTACTTCTCATTTCCTTTTTCTTTTTGAGAATTAGTACAAAAATATCAATCAGGGAGAAGACAAGATGGCTGATCAGTGAGCAACAAAATACAAAGCCTCCCGGGAGAAACAACTCATATGCCAGAATAAAACACCCTGGAGAGACCCATACAGAGGGAGATGGATCCTCTTGACACAGGAAGAAATTAAAACATAAAAAAGCTTGTCAAATACTTCAGGACTACAGCTGAAACAGCTGAAAATTACAGGACACAGCATTTTCACGGTGATCTGCCAAGTGTGCACCAGCTTGAATCCATACTTGCCGGCAGAGCTGCCCAGACTCGTTCCCGCCGCCACTCGCAGGAAGCACAGCAGCACTGAAGTTTGGGGTTGGTGAGCCCAACGGAGAGCAGAGCCAGCGAAGGGACCTTTATTAATCCATAGTCAGTGCTGGGAATGAGACCCCCCACACACCCATGGGAAGGGCACGACCAAATGGGCGACATGTTGGAATCAGGCAGGAGGAGCCTGAACTGGGAGTGACAGTGACTTCAATTGGATCCTCCCTCCCTAGAGCAGATTCGTGAGATTTGCTTGGACTGGGCCGCACCCCTGGATGGGACCCAATGAGCCATCCCAAATTGATTCCCTGCACCTAGCACTCACTGACCAGGTGGAGGCCCCTGAAGTTTGACTGGCCCAGTGGGGAGGGGCCAGGATATGCAGCCGCTGCTTACACCTCAGTGACAAGAGCAGGCAGGAGAGGGTGGAGTTCCCTCGCCAGCGTGCTTCGGAGGAAACGTGGCCAACAGGGAAGGGGGCTGGGACCTACACGGTAACCTGTGTGGAAGAAGCCAAGGCCATGACAGGAGAGAGAGGTGGGAGGAGGCCCCCAGCCCAAAACTCTGAGAGCCCTGATCCAGGAGAGGGAAAAACAAGGGAGACTGAGGGCAGCAAACACGTAACATCAGACATGGCTTCAATGAACATTAAGAGATATCTTCGGGACCTTGTAGATGAGCTCAAAACTGAAATATTAAATCAGGTAAAGCAAGATATGAGTAAAGAAATAAAAGAAATGCTCTCAGGAAGCATCTCTAAGGATGATACAGACAGAAGAAGGGAGGAACACAAAAAAAGGAGAGAAACATTCAATAAAGAATATAAAGAAAATCTAGAATACATGAAACAGATTCAAAGAGACTGCCAAGAAATTAAAAACTCCATTGAAAGCTGGCAAAACGCCTTAAAAGAAACTAAGGATAGACTATCAAAACTTGAAGACAAGTTGGCAGTGTGTGATGATGAAAGGAAAGATCTCTTAAAAATAACAAGGAAACAGGCAGTAACAATACAAAGGCTAGAAGATGACAAGAGAATCTACAATTTAAGAATAAGAAACATGAACAAAGAAGCAGGACTATATACAGGCGAATTACAAAGGCTATTCAAGGAAATAATTAAGGAAAACTTCCCAAGCATGGGAAAAGAAAATGACAGTCAATTATGTGAGGCATACAGAACCCCAGCCACCTACAACCAAAACAGATCTATACCCAGACATATAATAATCAAGATACCAGAAATTCAATATAAAAACAGAATATTAAAAGCTGTCAGAGAAAAGAAACAGATTACCTATAAGGTAAGCCCATCAGAATCACGGCTGACTTCTCAACACAGACCATCAGATCAAGAGGAGCTTAGAGTGAAGTATTCAAAGCCCTGAAAGAGAATAACCTCTAGCCCAGATTGATGTACCCTGCAAAACTGTCACTAGAAGTTGATGGATAAACAAGAAGCTTCCATGACAAAGAGGAACTGGGGGAGTTTGTGACCACCAATCCAACCCTACAGAGAATACTGAAGGACATTCTAGAGAGAGAGAAAAAAAAATACCAGGATTTAAGAACAGTGACAGAAAGGCCTCAATAAGTGGGGCAGGCAGTAGAATGAAGGAGAAAACTAGACAAACAAAGGCAGGAAAATAGCATGGCAGAAATGAGGCAAAGAAGGATAACTAGAAACTCTAACATAGATGGCCTTGATATACTATATTGTTAATAGTGCACCAGGATTTAAAACCCACATTACTCACACCACTCTGCTTAGATATATTATATTCTGTTCCAGTCATTCTACCTGTACTAGATTTGAGGGCACTGACAGTAATCCTGAAAATAACAGGATATAGTATGGTAATCATCCTTAATTTCCTATTATCTTAATCTAAAGCTCTGTAAAACCTCCACAGTTTTAACATGACTGATTGTAATCAAATCTGGTTTGTTGGATCACTGTTTTGTATTGATAGATTTTATTCAAAGCTGTTGTGATTGATAGTATCAAGTCTGAGAGTTTAGGCAACTGCACTTAAGATGACAAGATCCACTAGAATATGCACTATGGTTTGATTATTACCTGCCTTTGAAGTTTGATATTGTCTACAATGTTTTATTTTTGCTACTATTGTTATTTACTGCTATACTCAATTATACTGCTATATTCAATTATGCCTGATGATATAGATATTCTATTGAAGATAATAAGAAACAACACAGTAATCATTGTAGATCACCTTGTACTGTGGTTTTATATGACTTTTCGGTTTCATGTTTTTATAGGAATTTGTTTTGTTTTGTCTTGCTAAGTTTAGTTTTTCCCTCTAATACAGAAAGGATAGAAATACATGCAGAGATTCATACATGCATAGCTGTTTACACTCTCACTGTTTGACTATCTACTTTGTATGCTTTAATTTTATAACTTGAGCAACTATTTCTAAGAGGACAATATGTAATTTATCAACTAGTGGTTTCTTATTGTTTATCTTTTTTTTTTTTTTTTGGAATTCTGTATTACCTCTACCCTTTACATGCTTTTGTTTCTCTTTAAATTAAAAAAAAAATGAGTCTTCAAATCCTCAGACATGATATTTATTTAGGTATTATTTTCTTTATCTCAGTAAGATTTTAAAGCTTCAAGTTTATAGAAATACATGTAGAGACTCATGCATGTGTAGCTGTTTAGAGTCTCACTGTTTGAATATCTACTTTGTATGCTTTAATTTTGTAACTTGAACAGTTATTTCTAAGAGGACAATATGTAATTTATCAACTAGTGATTTCTTACTGTTTATCTTTTTTTAAAATTCTGTATTATATCTACCCTTTACATGTTTTTTTTTCTCTTTAAATAAAAAAATATCGATCAGGGTGACTAATCAATTTCTAGACAATATTTATAATATTTGCTTTAACATTTACTATGAAATCACTAGGAGTTAAAAATAGGATGCACACATAAGGATGCACACACACACTTTTGAAATTCAGATACCTGCTATTCTGAACAGTGTAATCTTTGCCTTAGAGTGTTTACTCTGACCTGCCATGTAATTGGACTTTATCAGCTGAGTTGGAAATAGGACTTATCCTTTAAGAGGATTAGAAAGATTATCTAAGGCTCTGTTTCATAACCTGAATGTTGAAATCTGTATTGGATTTTCAATGCTGAACTTATAGTGATCCTTCACTGCCCATCAGAATGATTTTGTGGAGGTTCTCAATTTATAGCGGAGTCAGACTGTATTCAGTACACCCCTTAGCACTTATGCTAGTTTGTTTTCTAAGGGAAGTGAATATATTCAAGGTTGAATGATTAGTGTGTGCCTCTGGTCAAGGGATGCTGACATGAATAAAGCCTTAAAGTGTGGTGTGATTGGAGTAGATATCTGGACACCACGGTCTCATTCAAGTACAATCATTCCTTAGCTGTATAAATCACATAACTGCCTTAAACTTTACACAATTGTTCACCCTGTGATATGGAAATAGTAGTACCAGCTACCTTCTTCAGTTTTGCTGTGAGTACATGAGGTACACTGTCTATTGTTAGGACAGCAAGCCCTATAGAAAAATCCAAAAGTTACTGACTTACCTACACTTGCTAATAAAGTGATTGCATTGAAAATGATCTTATTTGAAGAACGAATAAACATAATGCATAATTCAGTTTTCAGCAAAAATGAGAATAAATATTAATCAGTTTCTGTCTTGAGGTCAGCTAGACTATTCCCTCAGAAGAAGCACATTCTCAATTTTTCTCCAGCTTTACATGTTGATCAAGAATATTCATTCTTTCTGAGGTTTTTTTCCGTCATGCATTTCATGTGTTGAGGATAAGAGATGTCTGTTCACAAAACTACAAATAACAAGTGTTGCTTCCTGAAACTTGAATAAGGTAGCAGTCATGGTGGTTTTTGCTGAAACATTCTCCTGATTTTATCTGGATTATAAAAAGTAAAAACTCTGAAGGTTTTATCTGTAGGTGAGTTGGATTGGCAATGCTGTCAGATAGTTTGGCTTTCTGAAAGGGTCTCTCCTGGATCTCTTTTCTGTCCTTTGTCTGAATCAGATATCCAGGCCATTGTCACCTGTGGTAGAGCCTGCAAGTTGTTTTTCTACAGGAGCCATAAGGAGAGCTCCCTCCAAGAATTTCCTCTGGTGCTGTACCTGCTTTTTTGCTCTTGCCACCTGCTCTGCTGGGCCTAAGTGCTGCTCTGAGTGGCTACCTTGGTGCATACTGTTCTCAAGGGAGTTTTCAGTACAAGGGGAAGAAAGGACAGGCCTGTTGCCAAGGGTGGTCAGTTGGCTGCATGACAAATGTCTATACTGGTGCAAGCATACGTAACAGGAGAGTGGCAGGCAATGAATTTGTTAAAAGATAAACCTCCATCACTTTTCTTTCCTTTCAGCTTATCTTGGACTCCTTTTAATCATTTCTTTCTACCTCCCCTGTCTCACTCCCAAGAGGAGAATTCAGTTTAATGGATTATGCACACTTTTAGAAGGGAAAGAACTGCATTTGAATCTTGGCTCTTACACATTACCAGCTCTACATCCATGGATAATTCCTCCAAGTTCTGAGTCTCAAATTCTTCACCCACAAAACATCAATTGTAAAGATTAAATATGAACACATAGTAAAACCTCCTGTGCCATGATAAGAACTCAATAAAGCTTAAAACAACAATAAAAAAGTTATCCTCCAGAAACCCATCATTAGAGTCTAACAACCCCTTATACTCGCAGAAATAATAGGAGAGCTGCTCACCCATCATCCATAGAGGTGGATGGATGCTTGCATCAGCCCTTTGCAAACAGACTGATCGATGGAGCCAGTGATCAGGAAAATTGAATTCTGCAGAATACACATCGCTGTCTGCCTAGCATCATCATATTTCAAAGAAGCGAAATTGTAAATAGTGGGAGGCGTTTCTGATGAGCTATGTGTTTGGGAGTAGGGGATTTCAAAATGCCATTTTGAGCTCAAATTAATCAAATTTTGAATAACAGAGTTTGGAGAAACAAGTTCAATAGCATCTAAGTGGTTATTGAAGGAGAATTAAATCTGAGTCACAAAATAGAACCAACCAATAATGTCTGTTTGGTGCTTCCTTGACCTTAGGAGAAAAACCTATATTATAGTTTTCCTGCATTATTCATTCTCCAGACATTTATCAAGAGCATCCCATGTGCCAAGAATTGTGCTAGGCATTAGGAAAACTCAGAGATAGGGAGAAAAGCCCTGACATCAGGAAACTCAGTGGATATAGATGATGCTTAAATGGAATCTAGATGTCAGATGAAGCCTCTCTGCTATTTAGAGGTCTAGTTAGGCCTGGCCTTTACCCACATCCCACGACCTATGCTATCCCACAGCCCTCCATGGGATTTCTGCTAGAGGCCTTGCTTACTGCTTGTTTCTGTGGAAGTGCTCATGTGACCTACCCTTCTCTCCATCATCCCATACACAGACTCTTTAGCAATGATAGCTACTTCTATCAAGCATTTTGGAGATTTTACAGACTTTGTTCTTAGGACTTTGAGGGAATCACAGTGTGAGCATGTCACAGAGCAAATAACTTTCTTTCTTCTCCCAGGGATCCTAAGCAATCCCTCTTTGCTTTTGAGTAAAAAGACTTCTTTCATTGCTCTTAATTTCTATGAGTATGAACCTTTGTCTAGAGCACTAAATGCTATCTTTTTTCTAAATACAAGTATAGTGTCCTTCCCATAGAAAGTGTGACATCTTCCCCCTCTCTATACATACACAATTTATTACCCTGGTGAAATAGCCGAACATTGGCTGTTGGTTCTACTGGAGAAATGAAGGAGAGTCTCTGTCTACCTTGGCCTGGGATACTCAGAGTGGCTTCACTGGGGTGAAGAATTTGCTGGAATTTGGCCAGGATAAGTAGCAAGAGTAGCGGGAAGGTGCTAGCAAGAGGAAATGGCAAAACCATTTGGAAGACAATAGTAGGTTTCCACTTTATCATCTCCTCTCAAGGCAGCGTGGAGCATCCCCAGAGCCACCACATGCCGCGTCCTGCAAATCTGGACAGGGTGGTGAACGGCACATGGGTACACACCAAATGGAGCCAGGTAAGTGTAAATGACAATAAAACTAGGAAGTCTGTTAACCCAGCCCAGAAATTAAGAAAAGAGAAAACTGTGAAACATAAGATGAGCTGGAAACTAGATTGGAGAAGATCTGATGAGATTTTGGGAAACTGGATTTAGAAGAGCCTGCATGTGGTAGTCACCCAGCAAGCTTTCCCAGTTCCATGGCTGTGTCCTCCTGGATAGTCTGACTTAATTGGTCTGGGGAGTAATTTGGGTACCAGGGTGGGTGAAGGCTCTCAAAGTGATTCTAACTTTCTGCCAAAGCTGACAGTTGCTCTTCTAGGAATATCCAGCGGTGATCCTAATATAGTGGTAGTTGCTTATTGTAAGCACCTGCTCTACCATGCTTACATTAGGAAAGAGGGTAAAAATAGAGGAGCTAACACATATGTCCAGATTAGAAAACACTCCATGAACCAAAAAGTCAGGTTTTCTGTCTAAAATATCATCCTACAGAAATATTTTTCGAAGTAAGATCATTAAATCACCCAACACTGGTAATTAAAATGTGTGCTTCAGGACCACACCTTTTGAAATAGCATAGGTCTGAGAACCCACATATTTAACAAACTCTGTAAGAGATTCTTATGCATATGAGAGCTTAACAATTATTTCTGTGGCATATTAGTACAATTTATATCATGGAGGCTAATAAATGTCACTAGGAAAAGTAAAGCCATTTTTAACTAAACACATACCATGTCCAAGTGTTGTATAAATAGATTATTTATCTTATCCTCAGGTGAGCACACTGAAGTATTGTTGTTGTTAAGCAAACAGAAAGTCAGAAAATTTAAGTAAGTTACCCAGAATCATGGAGCTAGTGTAAATGGCAAAACCAACCATCAAACTGCCATATAAAACCAAAGCTACGATAACTTTACCCATAGTCCTAGTCCTGTCTCTGTCAGTAAGACCCTAATAAGCACAGGTGAACTTTCTGATTAGGGAACACGTTGGTACCCCAGGAGTGTGATACATCCTGATTATACACTTTGTAATAACCCTTATGTTCATATCAGCATATAAGACCCTTGTATATCTACTCTCTGGTGTGTTCTAGACAAGATAAATGCTTCCTGAGTGTCTGCTGAAGATGTAGACAGGCAGATGTTTCCAAGTCATTTGAATTTTTCTGAAAGAACCCATCTTTCTCTCTAGCTAGGGAAAGCCAGAGATCTGCTTTTATTTCAAGGTAACACATTTTTTATAAATGCACACATCATCCCTGACCACAGCAGCAGATACTCTGGAGTCCTGGCTTATTTGCTTGAGAACCCAGCTCCAGGCACAATGGTTGCAGGAGACCCTGACCTGTGACAGGGTAGCAGTGGCTGTCCTGCTTTAGTTCGCAGCCCTTTCTTTATAATCTCTATGTCTTTATGGGAGGCCAAATCCTGCTTTTCATCCTTTGGTTCAAGCCATTGTTATTTTGTTTATTTCCTCTCTTCTGCCATCCCTCCAAAGACAGAGATCCTGTCTTTTATGTTGAACTTTTCCCCAGATGCTGTGTCCACCTGCTATGACCGTGCTACTATCATTTGTCTAGATGATACCTTTCACCCTCACCTCTAGTGAAATGGAAACAACTCAGCATGTGGTGTCAGAAGATGCACTTGTGACTTCATCCTGCACTAAACAGTTTGCTCACCTCACTGAAGCATTTACTTAGAAATAAGAATATTAACTATATTTTCCAAATACAATTCTTTCCCCATTCAACTGAACTTTTTATGTAAATTGAAATGGGATGGACCCTACTCCTAACCCTGAATCTGCCCACCTCTTAGCTCCTGCCGGAGGAGGGACTTGTTTACTCATCATTGAGACACAATACCTGACACAATTTAAAGAGAGGTTTATTTGGGTTCACAGTTTCGGAAGTGTCAGTCCATGTTTGGCAGGTTTAAACACAGGAACAGCATGGCAGAGGGCCTGGGATGGGGAGGAAATCTGTTCATGTCACGGTACCTAGGAAGCAGAGCGAGGGGGAGGAGCTAGGGAGGGAGATCGACCCTTCTTCACCACACCCCCAATGACCCTCCTCTTCCAATCAGATCCAACCTCCTAGCAGCATGTTGGTTATATTGCTCCCATGATCCAATCACCTTCTGAAAGCCCCACATACGAACGATTGAAGACCTTGGAAAACATTTTTGTTCTAAACATAATAAGAACAGAATGGTCTCGCTAGTCCCCTAAGTTCATTCAAGCTTTATCAGATCAGTAAATTTTCCTGCCTTAATGAGGCTGGAGGATTATGGAGGAGCAAAGCCTCTCCAGCTATTCCTACCTCCCTAAACAGGAGAATTTACTAATTGACCAGAGGCAGGACATTCACTGAACTCAGTTTATCTCTGGCATTTATTACTGCATTTTGTTTGAGCTGGAAAGTATGCTGTATTATTTTTTTCCTTATTTGCCCCAAATCTCAGGTCAAATTAGTATGCTTTGTGGACCTCCAGCTTCTGCTCATGACTGATTGCATAAGCAGGTTCAAGTTCCTCTGGAGGTCAGTTGTCTTTCTTTCTCTCTTTATGGGTATTTCTGAATGTGTGAGTCGTAGACAGAGAAATGGCACTTAGAAAGACCGAAGTCATGTTCTTGGGATTAGCTTTTACCAGACAACCCTAATCAGGTTATCAGGCCTTAGCTTCAGTGACAAAGTGGAAGTTTTAGTTTTAAGTTGCTATGGTTTACTATGTATTTAGCAACCTTGAAGAATCCTGTGTTGGATGTAAGAATCAGGCGTTTCTGGGGCATGAACTGAACATGTCACCCTTATGCAGCAAAGGATTTCATTAACCATGCCCATATTTTTTACCCACTTAACACCTAAGTCTCACTTGGGCTACAGACTCTAGATCCTATCTCTTTTTTAATCCTCCTCATCCCCAACTGCTCACACCGTACCTGTTATGTAGCAAGGATTCAATTGTGCTTGAAGAATGAAATAATGTCTGAACCCATCAGCAACTCTGGTGCACACAGCATGCTACACACACACACACACACACACACACACACACCATTAAAAGACAAAATAAAAAATATTGATGCTAAGAGAATTTGATCTTAATGCTGTCATTTCTTAAGTCGCTGATTTTGGCTGATTAAAATCATGAGGAGTCCAAAAGTGGAAGAATTCGTCATGTTTGACGTTGGTACATTTTGACCAATTTAAAAAATTGCTTCCGCATCAGCAACATGACCAATTTACATGTACTTAGCTAATGAGAAAGAAAAGATGCAGACACTGAACGTGAGAAGAAGTATAACCACGAGCGAGGAAGAGGAGGGGACACCCACAAAAAGGAAGAAGAAGAAGAGGAGGAAAGGGGAGAAGGGAATTAAGACACTGAAAGAGAGAAAGAATAATGAAAGAAAGGACAACAAAGTCGGTAAAATTCCTCCCTTATTCAAACTTACAATATTAGGACAGCCAAGGAATTTTAGATTTTCAATGTGTAGGAGAAGAACCTAGAGCTTGAGAGAAAACACGCTGTCCGAAGCCACTCACAGTACAAGACGGACCGCAGTTCTCCAGGTTACACAGTGTAATTTCCTAAACCAAACCAGCTCCATGATGCATCACAACTTTTTCTGGGCAATCAATTCCCTGCACACATTGAACTCACAATAATTGCCTGCATATTGGAGAACACACCACAACATGCTTATGTATTCTGAAACCATTTGTGTTGTTGACCTATGCATTTGATTTTTCAGAGGGAAGAGTTTTTAAATGTACACATATTAATGCCTTTCCACAGAGCCTTAGCATGCACCCCAACCACTACCTATATCACAAACTTCCTAATCTCCCCAAACCCCTTATTTATTTCTCTTTTTGTGTTTATGGCAATCACTTCTTACTTTATGGAATCCCTCATTTTTGTTCATTCGTTTGCTTATTGTATCTTATTTTCCAGCCTAGACTTCAAGCCCTTGGAAATCAGTCATTTTACCCACCACACTAGCCCAGCAAGACCATAAGGAGATTTGTCTGTGCTGGGAGTCCTTGCCCAACAGGAAAACTTTCTATGTATCTGTGCAATGCAGGAACTTAAAACAAAATACATACATTATGAAATTGTCCACATTTAAACATTTGCACTAAAGTATTTCTGAGGTTGTGTGATCTCTGGGGTACATTATAAAAGCAACAGCAAAGGTTTTGTGAAGGATACTTCTACAGCTCACATCATATATAATTCATACTCATCCACAAATTGTCTTTGAAAATGTGCTGAAACTCACAATTACAGGATATATGCCCACAAAACTGAGAATAGGCCTGCAATAAATAGATGGATTTGTATGTTAAGAATGAAGGATAGAGATATCTAAAGGAGACTATACATAAATGTTTAAAAAGATTAAAAATTAAGAAATTACAAGAACAAATAACAGTCAATGAAAGAATAGGAGAATTTGAGAAAGAGCCAAATGGTACTTCCACAAATGAATAAACAAAATCATCGAAATTAAAATTTGCTAGAAAGTTTAGAGAGCAAATCAGACACCATTAAAGAGAGAATTAGTGTCTGGCAGACAGATACTTGAACTTAAGAATTCAGCCAGCATTCTTTTAATAGAAATTCAAACAGTAGAAAATGAGAACCAACATTGAATGAGATAATAGTTGAGAATTTTCCATAGTGAAGAAAGACATATGCCCTCAGATTATGGATTTGCCTACTATATGTGAGATCTGGGATCCTGTTCCTGTCCCCCATATCTCAAACAAAACAAAAGTCATAGAGAAAACAATGCTAAAATAAATTTGGAACCAGAAGAGATGTAGAATAGCAAAAGCAATTCTGGGCAACACAGGAAAGGCCTGAGGCATAACAATCTTTGACTTGAAACTATATTACAAAGCTATGATGTTTAAAACAAACAACAGCATGGTACTAAAAAAAAAAAAAAGAGAGACCAGAGGATCAGTGGAAAAACAACTCCAAACATATATATCTTATATTTGCCCAAGGAACCAAACTCCTTCACTGGAAGAAAGATACCCTCTTTAATAAACTGATGGATAAAATGCCTTTCCATATATCCAAGATCAAAACTAGATGCATATCTCTCACTATCCACTAAACTAAAATCAAAATGTATCAAAATCTAAGTATTAAAACAGAAAATAAATAGAACTCTTGAAGTCATAGGTATAGGCAAATGTTATGAACAAAACCCTGAGGGCATGGTAAATATTACAAAGAATCAATTACTGGGATTTCATCTTATTAAAAGTTTTTGCACAGCAAAAGAAACCACCAACTAGGCTGGGGATTTAACTCAGCAGTATAAGTGCCTGCCTGGCAAGCATGAGGTTGTGAGTTCGATCCCCAGTACCAAAAAAAAAAAAAAACCACCACAGATTGAAGAGACAACCCATAGAGTCAGGAAAAAATTTTTCCAGCTGTTCTTTAGACAAAGGACTATTATCTAAAACATATAAAGCACTAAAAAAATCAGATTCCCCAAATTTAAAGACTCAATCCAAAAATGGGCATTTAAAATTTCAGATTAAGTAGAGGTACAAATAAATGTATGAAAAAAGTGTTCAACATCACCAGTCATTTGAAAGTGCAAATTAAAACTTGAGAAAGAATGGTTATTATTAAGAAATCAACCAATTACAAATTCTGGTGGGACTGTGGTGAAAAAGGAAACTTTCTCCACTGTTGGTGGGAGTTTAGACTGGTGAAACCAGCATGGAAATGAGTGTGAAACTTCCTCAAAAAATTAAAACTAGAAGTTCTGTTTGATCTAGCTATTCCTCTTCTGGGTATCTTCCTGAAAGAATTAAAAGAATCTGTATGAGTTACTTCTTTTTATTGCTGAGACCAAATACTTGACACCTAATGTTAAAGAAAGGAAGGTTTCATTAAATCATAGATTTATGAAGATTTCAGTCTATAATTGCCTGGCTCCAAGGCTGGAAGGCATCACAGAGGGAAAACAATTCACGGCAGGCAAAATGTAACAAAGCAACAAGGGATGCTACATCTCCTACCCCTTCTATATTATGCAGGCTACTTAGGGCAGGTAGCACTTGCACCCTTAATCCTAGTGCCTTAGTTCTAGCACTGCACTATGAGCAATTCAATATCACACAGTCTAGATACATCCACTTCTGAAAAACTCCCACCTATGATCACAGAAGGCTTTGAGGGGAGGTCTAAACACAAACCATAACATTCTGCTCCTGGCCCCCTCAAATCTCATCCACATCCCTTTATGTAAAAGACATTTTGTCCATCTCCAAGAGGTGCCAAAGTCCGGACACTGTTGAAAAGTTCAAGCCCAAAGTCTCCTCTAAGATTGAAGACAAACTCATAGCTGCAAGCCGCTGTACAAATGATAAAAAAATTAAACACTTCCAGTATTCAATGGCGCAAAGTAGCTACTTCCATTCCAAAAGTTACAAACAGGGGAGACCAAGGAGTAGGAACTAGGTAAGTCCAATATCCAGCAGAGCAAACATTAATTTCCACAGTTCTACTTCCAGCATCTCCAACAACCTGTGGCAAATTGCAAACTCCAAAAAGCTGAGGAGTCTCTGCCCCTCTGGCACTGCTGGTGGTTGTAGTTCCCATGACTTCTCTTTGAGGTTGACTGCTCCCTCCTTGGAGTTTTCCTCATATGATCCACATGCCTGACTTCTCTAAACTTCTGGGTTCAGCTTCACACTCATAGCTTCATACTTACTAGCACACATTCTGGCCTCCCATGATTGTTTTGAAATCTGGGCAGAAGTCCTCTTGCATTGTGAATGAACCTAAAACCGACACTACATGGATTATACCAACGTCTTTCACACTGGTGCAGTAACCAGACTTCCTTCTCTCTTGGCTGTAGGAGTTGAGTGCCTATGAACCAAATCCTGGAGAACAACTTCCCTAGGCTGCCACAATTCTGGAACATAGTGCTCAAAGCAATCTTTCTCAAAGCAGTCTTTCACCTTTGGAACTCTGAGGCTGCAGAGGCTGGAGTCCTTGTGATGTCCTCAGGCCATCTTTTCTGTTGTATCCTCCTGTAACACATGGCCTTTCCTTTCTAGTCTTTTCAGTGGTCAATTTCTCTACTCTTCTTTTTTTTGCAGGCCATTATTTCATTGGCCAAACTCAAAGCATTTTAAGTCATTCTACTGGGCTCTTTGCTCTTGATTCTCAACATAAATCTGGCTAAGTCTCCAATAATAGCCATGCCACTGGTTCAACATTAGACCATCTTGAAATTTCTGCTGCCAGATTAATTAGTCTGCTTCCCTTGATCTCAATCTCAGGCAAATTCTCTGAATACAACACACATAATACACATCATCTGGTATCCAACAACCAATGCAGTCCTTCCCAGCAGAAATCTCCTGGTCTTTAAAAGCATAATTTCTATCATCATTCTGGCTTTTCTGAGCCCTGACCAGAATCTCCCATTAAGTATGACTCAGGTATTACACCTGTGCTTTTTTCAGCTGTTCCATTCTCTTCCCCTTCCCATAAGCTAGCTCCAACGGCTCCTAAACCACATGGTCAGGTACAGTCATGGCAATAGCCCCACTTCTCTGGTATTAAATTCTTAGTTACTTTTCTAGTTGCTGAGCCCAAATGCTTGACATCCAAAGTTAAAGAAGGAAAGGCTTAGTTAAGTCACAGTTTATTGAGGTTTCAGTTCATGATTGCCTGGTTCCAAGGCAGACTGGAATCACAGAGGAGAAAAGGTTCTTGGCGGGCAGAAGGTATCAAAACAACAAGAGATAACCACAACTCTTTCATCCCTTCTATCTTATTCAGTCTACTTAGGGTAGGTAGCGCTTACACAATTAATCCTAATGCCCTTGATCCTAGCATCGCACCTTGAAGCAATTTACGGTCACACACTCAAGATCCAGCTACCTCTGGAAAACCCCCACCTATGGCCACAGGAGGCCTTGAGAGCACATCTAAATTTAAGCCTTAATAACATCATACCACAGCAATATATGCACACTGTTGTTTATAGTAGCACAATTTGTAATAGCAAAAGCTTGCAAACAGCCCAAATGCCCACTGAGCGATGAACAGATAAAGAAGATGTGAGTATTTTTACACCGTGAAGTACTACATGGCCATAAATAGGAATAAACTTGAGACATTTCTAGGTAAAGGGATGCACCGTGAAACCATATTGTTAGGTGAAATATATCAGACACACGTGTTTAAATATCACATTGTTTCTCTGGTGTAAGAAACCCAGAGGTAATTAAGGATCTTGTGAAATAGGAAGAAAATATTCAAATGGGAAGAGGAACTAGGGAGGGAGGAGGGGAGAAAGTCAGGAAAGAGAAACTTAGAATAGAAGAAAAGATAAAACAAAGCTTTGTTAAATAAGGAGGAGAAGAGGGGTTGAAAGGAAGGGAGAGGAGTGAGAGAAAAAAGAATTAAAACATACCATGTACAGATATAGATCCCTTATGATAAATGTTATCATCCTGTATATCTGTAATGTACCAATAAAATTAAATTTTTAAAAATTTTATCACCAAAAAAAAAAGCACGTAGCACCAGACCAAGAACTAGAAAGCATAGATCAGATAGTCAGGCTCTGCCCCTAAACTACCTTGTGGTCTTGGCTGTTCCTACCCTGTTTGGTGTGTCCCATTGGCCTCTGTTGTGGAGAGAATGCACTAGAGTAAGTCACCTCTTAGTTACAGCTATACCTTTTCATGATTTTCTAGTCATCTGTCAATTTTTATTTGTTGGTTGAACCACAGGGATTCAAAGAGAGTGTTCATCTCATCTAAACTTCTTATTTCAAAGAGGAAAAGCTGCAGCCCTTGAAGGGACATGGCTTTTCCAGAGTCACTGTCATCAGTCGCTGTGAACAAAGCCCTGTGATCCCAAGCACCAGTTCACTCTGTTACTTTAAGCTCCACGTTTCTATCTGCCTCTCAGTGGTAGTGTGAGGACAAAGGAGAGAATGTCCACAGTGGGGAAGGTACCAAAATAGCTAAGGACAGCCTATTAAGACTAGACGGTGGCTAAATGAGACCTGATATTATCCTTTATGAAGTCAAGCTGGGAAGCTGAATGCAGGGGTGTTTTATGTGTCAGCACCAAAGCAATTATGAATGAGCTGATTAATAAATAAGCAAACAAATACTAGGAAATCGGACCTGTTTTAATGCTTCAAATTCACGGTAACACCCTGTTAACATGAACTTCGAGTATTAACACTAATAACCACACTAATCAGAGGGATGAGGCTTCCAAATTAATTCGAATGCTGCTCAATAGACCATCACTGTGTCATCACCGCCTGGGACTTTTCTATCTGTGCAGACCTCCACGCAGTAATTAAATCCATTAACATGTAAAACTGGCTTTTGTTCTCAAGGGGGAAAATGAAAACAGGAGCTGACTTGCATCCTTGGTGATAAAACTCTGATTTCTCAGAATTTCCATTATGTCCAAATTCTTGTCTTTTCTTTCTGAAATAGCAGTTCTCCTACTTTGGGGCTTTGCAGCTGGATCTACAACATTTTTCGCCAAAAAAGAAGGCATTGTTTAATGAAGGAACTGAGTATAGGAGTTAGAAATAGAACATTTAGGCTGAGGTCATGGCTCTGCCTCATATATAGCTGTCAAACATTGGTTTTATAAAGCACATGTCTTCTCTCACCTTCATTTTCCCCATCTGTGAAATGGGAATGATGTGTACTCTTCCCAAGCTGTTTGTTGGTGTCAAAGAAGTAATGAAAGGAGAGATATCTTGCAAATACTAAAGTGGTTTTCCAGATGAGGTTATTCCCCTTACTTTTCAGAAACCCATATATTCTAAATGTATTCATTGAGTCAGATATGGAAACAAAAAGGCAGGGTGCAAAAATAAAGCATGTGTATTGTTTACATTAAGATCTATCAAAGGCTGTATTTTAAAGGAGAATATAATCATGACTCTAATACAGGTGCAGAAGATTTTATTAAACTCATTAATGAGTTAGGAAACCAGTAAACTGTTAAACTGCTACAATAAAATCAAAAGTGAACTCTTGGAGTAATACATTGTTAGTCAAATGTTCTGTCTTGATTACTTTTCTCTCCTTGCTGGTACAAAACCCTTAACATCCAAAATAAAGCAAGGAAAAGTTTATTTAGCTCACTGTTTGTGGAAGTTTCAGTCCATAATCAGCTGGCTCCAAGGTAGGGTGGCGTGGCACTGGGGCAACACTTCAAGACAGAAGCCAGAGCAAAAAAGGGCAAGAGCAAACCTCTTTTTCCTGTTTATATTCTACACAGGTCACATACACACACACATGGCAAGTGTAGCATTCACAAGTTGAGGATATTTATAAAGTAAGAATCCTGGCTTCTGGCTGAGTCTCTTGGATAAACTTCTAAACTTCTCAAGTTGCTACAATGTATCAACCACAACATGTTTAATGCTGAAATTAATTTACAAGACGATGTAAAGGTGGTCACTATCTGCTGGGAATCAATAAGTTACAGTTCATTAAAACCCAATTTGCATTTATCTGCACAAAAATTATTTGTATTATTAGTAAGCTATTCTATAGCTGATTTTCTATCTCTGTGGAGTTGTAAAGAGTATAGCAGAAGAAGTAGAGATAATCCAGGTGGGTGAGCTGGTCAAGAAGAGATAATCCAGGTGGGTGAGTGGGAGAGCCACTAAATGTCAGTCTTTCACAACTTTCCTTTACAGATATTTGATTCAAATAATACCAGACCTATTCAATGCAGTTGCCTGAACTCCGGCTTCTTTAGCTAGCAGTTGGGCAAACCTTGGGATGATAGTTATTCAATGGTCCTATGGGATAGCCTTGGGTGCAAGCCTGTCTCCTCTCCCACTCAGGTCTCACTTTCCCTTACTGAAAGATGAGTGCACCACAATTCACTGTAGTCCAAGATACGCAATCAGTCAAGATATCCCCCATTGAATGATTGGATCGTGAAATGTAGCATATACACAGTGGAATACTATTCATCCATAAAGATAATGAAATCCTGACATTTGTGGCATAACAGATGGAACTGGGAATGGGATTTGAAAGGTAAGCAGCTAACTACCTGAGAATGGTTTGGATGGGGGTCAGCATCTTTGTCTGCTCCTCCCAGAGAATAGCAGTTTCTAATTAATAAATGATGGTCACCAGCAGCGTGTCACTTCCTCCTAACTAAATCTTACCAAAAACCTAAAAGAGTTATGCTTGTCTTCCATGCCTCAGCCACCTCAACATCACCAAGAACAGAGTGGCTTCGTAGGGACTTTAATTTGCTAACAATCACATACCATTTCAGAGCATCCAAGACATCAATAATTCATGACCATGCTCCCAGATACCAATATTTCTTAATAGAGCTCCTTAGAGATGTGAATGAGGTATATGAAAAGCAATGAATTACAAGATGAGACTTCCATGAAACGTCGGTTGGGTGGAAGAAGTACGCAGGTCTAGATGTTGGGAGAATAGGATATGGACCACCATCTCCAACACTCTGAAGCTGTGTAGACAAATCCCTTATTTTTCTGAACTTCTGAAACCATAGATGTTGCCTTAGATCTATCACAACTGCCAAAAGCATTTCAGTGGGTCACACAGTCTCTGTTGCAACTGTGTAACTCTGCTATCATGGTGCAAAGGCAGCCTTAGACAGTATGTGACAAATGCTGGAAGAAAGCTGTCCTGTAGACTTGTGTCTCTTTTTTTCTGAATGGTAGTGATCAAGAAGAAAGAAGAGGATAGACAATGCTGGAAATGCAACATCTTGAGATACTGTGTGAGATACTCACAGGATTTTTTTTTTTAACACTATGATTCCTGTTGTGAGGGGCATAAACCCAACACAGGCTGCTTTGGAGGGTACTTTCTGCTGCAGGGAAAGTCAGAAACAAACAGAAAAGACTCCATTTGCTATGGAACCTTTCCTGAGCTTTGGGGTCTGGCTTGTAATGAGTCCTAGATCTCTGTTGTCCCTTGATGCCTATAGGTAAGCGATGAATCCACTTCATGCAGCGTTTTACATATAATGTGTTCTGTCTCCCCAAACTCAAGACAAATTGCAAACCACTACATGGTGAACCTGTTTCATAAATGAGTGCAGCTGTGTGCTAATAAAACTTTATTTGTGGCTACTGAAGTTTATATTTTATATAATTTTCACACTTAAAGAAATATTTTCCTTTTTCATCATTTTTTTTCAACCACTTGAAACCAGAAAACAATTTTAGCATTAGGTCACACGAAAATGAGTGCAGATCAGCTAGGACTATTAAGCAAGTCTCTGCTTTCAAGTGCTGTACAAATGTGGAAAGCACAGCAGAGAAAGACTTTTTATATAAAAAAGATTAAAAACATAACATCTTTATATAATGACATGTGGCTTTTAAAGAGAAACTAATTGTCAAAAGTTGAGGCTTTAACATTCAGCTCTAAAAGTCTGAGGAAGAGTGACTAGTTGTGCTAGCTTTCTGTGGGAAAATCAACTTAAAACAAAACAAAGGGTTTATTTTGGCTCACCTCTTTCAGTAATGTCACCAAATTCTGAATCCCTCAGTGCATCAACCCACTGATGAAGTTAGAGCCCTCATTATTCAGTCACTTTCTCAGAACCCCGCTTCTGAACATCGCTGTCCTGGAGACCAGGCCTTCTACACATAAGTCTTTGGTACATTTCATATCCAAAGAATAACCCTAGTGTAGGCTCAGGGGAGTAGGGCATTCAGGTGAAAGTAGGGCATCTAGTGTAAGCTGGAAGAAGGGTGGCATTTCAATGAGTGGAGCAAAGTTAGTGGGTATTTAAGGAGGAGAGAAAGTATAAAGACACACAGGGAGCATAAGGCACCTCGGGAGAGTCACCCAGATGGGTGGATGTGGGGCAAACGGACAGTATCAAGGCTCCAGCCTGAGCCTTCTAGCTTCTATCCAAGTACTCACTGTATATCCCAGATGTCTGATGATCATGTGGAAATCTGACAAGGCCTGGCTCTAGAAGAATTTATGACTTTGGAAGACAGAAAAACATCCTGAACGAAGTTATGTGAAAATATCCTAAGAATTTATATTAGCTGTTCTGCACATATTGTCTCACTTGGGACTCACAAATGAAGAAAGTCTTATTCTATCCATTATCATCATTTTACAGATGAGAAAACTGAAAACACAGGAGAGAATTCCCCATGAGTTTCAGTTTCCTTAACAACAGTCAACATTTCCATATTGATTTCCAAAGACTCTCAGAGGGGACTGAGAGAAATATGGTGAATAATTATGTAAGGGTTATGGTCAGTGGCGTCCACGGCAGATGGACATATGGTATATGTGAGCAGCCAGAATATCCCAAGGGGGATATGGAAGTCCATACAGATGATTGAACACCAGCCTGTCTGGAGTAGTTGGGGACTTTTCCATCTCTTGGCAAGCTGGGAAAAGTTCCTAAGAATCTCTAGGAGTGAGTGCCATGGTGAGACATAATTAAATAACATTTTCAGCTTTCCTGAGAACCACTGGATTAAAAGAGAGAAACAGGTGAGAGAAGGAAATTGAGGGTTATTTGCATTTTGTCAATAGGCTTTTAATCAACAGAATCCCCCACCCTCCACCATCAGCAGCAGATTCCTGCAATCTGGAAAGACTGTGTATGCACAAAGCACTCATTCAGAAACCCTGAAAGCTGGCACAATGCAGCAATCAGGCAGCCTCTGGCTTCTCCATGCTGCTACACCTGCACCTGTTAATGCAGGAACTTCTCCATCAGCCCTTTGAAACTTAAAAGTGGAGGAGGTTGTCGCTCATCAGTTCCCTTCCAGCCTTTTGGGGGGCAGGGATATGTAAACGAATACCAAAGGCTAATAGGTCTCCTCTGGAGAACTAGGACCTCGGGGTCTGGCCTGCTAAAGGTCAACCATGTGCTACCAACATGACTGAGTTTCTTACTCTGTAAACTAACTCTCGCTCTCTGGGTGAAGACGGGGTAGTGTCGATGGCTATAGCTTGACAGAGGAAGGAGCTGCATTAGATAAGCATCCACCCCAGCCCTGGGGGAGAATGAATCCCTGAGCTGGCTTTCAGGTGCGGAAGGAGGCTGAATGCTTTTTTGATTGCTATAATTGCGGCAAATTGGATGCTTGCAAGTGCCGGTTTAACAAGAAGAATCTCGTGGATGAGACTTGGGGGGAAAATGCCCCTCTTCAGTTCCCTCGCCTTTTGAGATAATTCTCCAGCCCTCAAAGATTGTGAATAGGCTGCTAATTTTAGTTGTGCAAGCCAAACAAAGGCCCTGGTTGGTAGAACCGGAAGGTGATTCATCCGATATGGTATTTGCATGGTGGAAGTTTAAAGGTCTTGACAGGAGCCCCTGACTATTTCAAATTTTCTGCACAAAGAACTGGATGATTGTTTAAGTGGCTATCTCAGCACTGCCAATCTAACACAGACTTTAATGTCTGCTTTCCTGCAGAAGTTGCCACTTTAGTCTTGGGAGTGCTGTGTGCTTTGAGTTTTTGAGGACTTCTTTGGGCCTTTTCTTACTTGGACAGTCAGAAAAGCAGCATTGAAGATAAAGTCAATGAAATATTCAAAGTCAAGAGCTGTTGAGACCCAACATAATACCGAATCCGGCTATCTTTGACTCCTTCAGGGAAAACAGAAGCGTGAAAAGGATTTTAGAAACTAAGTGGGAGCAGAAATTTAAAAACTGTTAAGGAAAGTTGAGGATGTCCTGGTTCTTGTGTTAGCTTGCTTGAGAACAAGTGGTACTTGGGCTTGTTAAACTGAGTGCTACTGGGTATGTATACTTTTTTGGAGACAGGATCTCTTTATGCAGTTTCAGGCTGACCGCAACTGACTATGTAGCCCAGGTTGGCCTCAAACTCATGGCAATCCTCCTGCCTTAGTCTCCAGAGTGCTGAGATTACACGTATGCACACCCAGCATGGGTAAGTGCATTTTGAAATAGTCCATCACAATAGCCAAGAGAATATTACCCATCTTTCCAGTATAATAGAATGGCTTTGGCATGAGACTACCATACCTGATTTTACCATAAAGGCTGGCTTTGTGTCCTGCTTTCTTATGCAAAGTAGGTCACTCTGCTTTTTTGAGTCTTACGAATAGCAATTTGTCACAGTCTGTCTGTCTGTCTTTTCCTGTGCTAGCACTCCCGGTTCTGCATCCTGGCAAAACCCTCACTTGTGGACAAATCAAGATCACTAGTCATCCTCCTGGGCCTCATGTTTCCACCTAGGGAATGAGATTGGCTCTTTTCTAAAGATTCTTCCAACACTGACATTTTTAGAGTCAGTGAGCCCTTGGTCTTATTACTCTCCCACCATATTCTAAATGTGCCCCACCATCTCAGTCCTGATACATTCTGTGGTTTGTTTGCCTTTTCTCACTCTGTCCCTCCTTCCTAAAATTGCTTTTTCTATCTCTCTTTCAGGAAACTTTAACTCATACTTTACAGCTTCAAATATACATTTACACCTATTGGTGAAGAAACAGCATAAGGTATTTAAATGACTTGTCCAAGACCAAACGATTGGTAAGTGGAGGAGGTAGAATTTGAAGTCAGATGATCTAGCTCCAGAGTCCATACTTTGAACAGTTCCTCTGTGCTGCATTCTGTACGTACTCTTTCTGTGGCATTTGCTACATTATACCAATTACTTTTTTGTCCAGTGATTTTTCATGTGAGACTATAAAGCACTTGAAAACAGAGTCACTTTTTACTTTGTATCAGGGGCATCTAGCACACTGCTGTAACATGATAGATAACCAGTAACTGTCTGATTAGTGTCTGAATTATCCACATGAGAGCAGGGAACTGACAGACCAAGGCTAGCTTGGTGTCACTGCGCTATGGAAACTGTGTAATCCTGATGAGGGAGCCTCAGGATCTATAATCAAAAGGCTATTATAAACACAAAATATTTTCTCAGAATACAGACGGATCACAAGCCATCACTCATGATAGTATTAAGGACCATCCTACCCCATATCTGTGTAGTCTCAAATACTGGACCATTCATACCTGTCTATACATTGACACAAGCAACCCAGAGCTAGGAAGAATTATCCTAGGCTCTGAATATGGATGGCAAAGTGTTCTTGATGAATGAGATCATTGAGTCAGTTCTTGAAAAATATGTAAGAGGTTTCAGGGAAAATAGAGGGAACTGTTATTTTCACAGAAAAGGAAAGAATCTCAACATCTTCAAAGCACACATATGTATGAGGATGCTTTCAATCACAGATATTGCAAAAATCCAACTCAAGCTGTTTCAAATGAAAGAGAATCCACTGGCTGATTCGGTTAACTAAGAATCCAAACCCAAGGCTTCAGCACTGGCTGATGGTTGATTCATTGACCCAATGGTGCTTCCCCATTTGGTCATGCATAAAGTTGATGCCATCTTGCAACTGGTTGGGCTAGTGTCTGCATGGCACCGACCTCAGCAACTGGTGCTATAATTCCTCCTGGTACTAATGGAATTCAATATGCACTTTTCTACCCATTGAATAAAAATCATAACTTTCACCTAATTAACCCTTGCGCCCCCATGGTCAGTACCATGGTATGTGTCAATTGTCTCTGGTCTGAGCAACTTGAAGTGACCACTGTCTCAAGGAAATTAAGGTTAGCCTGATTTATTTAGACTGATGTGGATGAAAAACCACAGTATCCATTCCATCATGGCAGCAAATAAATCATTCTGTAATGCCTGCGTCACCAGGGTCAAGGGATTTGAGAAAGGAGAAAAAAGAGCTAGATGGATGGTTTTTGGATATTAGAGAAAAGATACTCAATGCCACTCATAGACTATCTTTGCTGACTCCACCCAAAATTAACAACTCTTTCTCTCTCTCTCTTTCTCTCTCTCTCTCTCTGCTTGTGACATGGTGCTCAGACTACCTCAGCCTCCCAGAGACCTGGGATTACAGACCTATATCATGATGGCCAGCTCATTTCCTCTCTGCTTAAGCCTGTATCTCCTTTTTTGTGATTCTCAATGCACTTGTCTGCTCTGTGAGCAGTTTGAAAGCAACGAATGTATTACTGAAATCGACCCATCACTACCTTGGCATTTCTCTCTGATAGATTCAAGAAGCATTTGGAGGAATTTTTCTTAAAATTTTCGTCATAACCAGGAGACTAGAATGGCAGAAATGGAAAAACATAAACCCAGCCCTAGTCTCACACCTGCCATTTTGCTGTGCGAACTTCCCTCTGTGTTTTGGTATATTGTTGCTTATTAAGAGAAATTGGTAATGTGGTGGTTTTAGATTGTATCTGCTAAGCTAAGTTAGAAATAGAAATTCTAGAGTTCCCTCCACTACATAGTTCGGAGCTAGGGTTGGTCACCAGTTAGTGTTCCAAGTCATGTGAGATTTGGAAGGAGATATGATCGAGTGGTTCTATTTCCTTTACCTACTAAATGGTAGTGACAAGAGGCACAGCACAGGTGATGCACCGTGTTATTGGCTTGTTTTCTTGGTTTGGGGTAGAGTTGGGATTGCAGTTCCTCTAGGTTTTTTCAGATCCTCTCTTGAAACTTCCTAAAGGGCTGGGCAAAGCTCAAGTGCTACTCTGTACAAGGTGCCAGCTTATCTTGTAGGTCAATTGCATCATTGTGACTGAGGAGATGAAACAGGCATAGTCTAACTCTCGGCAGGTTCTTGTCTGTCCTGTATATTCCTACATTTTGTCTGTCTTTTCTTTCACATTCCTAGCTTTGCAGGCCCTATACCAAAATCACAAAATACAGCCTTAAATATCTAACATAACCATCTTCTCACAATTAAGAGATGTATTTCACAATTTCACAAGTAAGAGATGTATTTCAAGTATATCATCTAACACTTGAAATACATCTCTTATTCTATGTCGCTCAAAATGATCTTATTTCTCTGAACCCTGAATGACACAAATAATATTTGTGGAATTCTTACTATGTACCAGGCATTTTCTCCATATTTTGCCAATGTTATTTCACTTAAACCTCGCAAAAACCCTTGCAGGTAGTTATCATCCTCATTTTATATTGTCTCTTTTATAGATGAGAAAATTGAAGCACAGAGAACTTAGGTAATTTACCCACAATCACACTTGTAAGATTGTCAGAGACTGATCCAGGATTTTTACTCAGGAAATCAGCTAAGTCTGTGATTTTATCTACTTTGTAGAATGAAGGCTTATTCTTGAATTCTAGTTTTAACACTCTTAGGAATGTGTTGTATATGTAATTTTTAATGCTAGAAAATGCATCTCAAGCCACACATTTACATCAGAATCACCTAAAAAACTGTTTGGGACACAGCTTCCCAGATCCCTGCAGGAGATATAGCAGGGGTCTTGCATATTTTTAGTTTTCGATTTTGATGCACAGTGAGGCTTAGGAAACACTCATTGCCCCTCTCCCCAATCATGGGAAAATAAATTGTGTATGAGGAAGAACATCTAAAATGAGTTCATTTGGAGGTGAAGGACAGTCCCGCAACCTCAGTCACAGTCAAGAAGATACATAAGGGCAAGGATATAGCTCAGGGGTGAGTGTCTTACCTAGGATTTGATCCCAAGCAAAGCACACACACACACACACACACACACACACACCACAACCCTGTGAGAGTTGGTATCAGAAAGCTCTACCTCTGCTCTTCCCAGAAGCATCTCTAGAAACTGTTTCAGAGATTTCTTTGATAAGTCAGGTTGTCATCAACCTGTCCCATGACAGTGGCAAGAAACAATTACAGTCGTGGCGGGCAAAAGGACAGCAGCGCCATTTGCATCCTACTTTCTCAGAAGCCCCCACCCCACTCCCGCCGTCTACCCCAGGCTGTTAATTAAAGTATCTCTCCATGGGCTTCTCATTCTTTATCTTCTCTTGGGAAGGCAGAATCCTGCTGCCTGCTGGCTGCTGGTCAGAAGGAGCAGAGGCTCACGCTGGCAACCTTGCCTGTTAGCTGTCGCAGGGGCACCTCCCTGAAGCAGAGCAGCTTCAGGCTGCACAGACTGGCTTGGAAGAAGGCAGGCATGTTGATGAAAGGCATCTTCTAGGCTCCTCATGGACATCATTAGCAGGCACACAGGGCTGATAACGAGGCCTCTGCCATGTAGTGGTGCCAGCCGAGGGGCAGTGGCACTCCCAGTTGAAGAGAAGTGGTTCCCTCAGGCTGCAGATGGCACTCACAGGTGGGAAGTCTGCAGTCATTTGCAAAGGGCTTTCCTGTAACCTATCTCATTTGAGCTCCCTCTCGCCAGCCCCGGTGCGAGTGAACTAAAGGACTTAGAATCTGACTGGATAAAATGTCAATAATTAACAATTTCCTTTTATCTTCCTTTCTGAACTTCTCTCACAAAAGAAAAACGGGATAAAAAAGTATTTTCCTTTCCCTAGACGTGAAGGTGTGAGGTAAATTTTAGGTGCCAGCCAAGTACCAAGATGCATGTTTGGTAAATTATTTTATGTGGTACTATTTAATCCTTACAATGCCTCTAAAAAATTCATCAGCCTCACGGTACAGATGAGGGAACCGAGGTTCATGCTACCCTTTGTCAGTAACAATCTCACAAGTCTTTGTGGGAGGGAATGGCCTTAGCTATGAAATGTGGTAGAGACCCAGGCTAAAGAAAAATTCTGGTTTCTGAGAATGTACTTTTGTACCAGCCTCCCAAGATGGAACCTCTCAACCAGCAACTGGGCCTCACATTTATCTTTTCCAGAGTCCTTTAAATGACGAAGCTCAGGAAAAAAGAAAAGCAATCATATTCTTCTAGAGTTTGTAACCAGGATAAACCTGAAATGTTGCTCTTTTTCCGGAAAATAATTCTCACAATGCTTGTAATCTGAGCCAGCTTTTCCAGGAAAAATCTTGCCTGTGGTTGCTCTACACCACATTGATTTTGTGCCACCTTCTTTGCTTCCTCTCCAGAACAATCCTGACAGAAGATTCCATTACAAATGTATATCTATGTATTGTGGTGAATCGGCAGATTGGTTCCAGGACCTCCTATGAATTACAGAATTCTTGCATGCTCAGATTCCTTATGTATAATAATGTAGTATTTTTGTGTGTCCTGCACATATTCTCCTATACTCTTTACATCATTTCTAGATCACTTATAACATCCTACCACAATGTGAATGCTATATAAATGGTTGTTATACTATGTTGTTTAGGAAACAATCCCAAGAAAGGAATCTGTCTGTTTCTGTATTGACTTTTTAAAAATTAGAATACTTTCTATTTGCAGTTGATTGAATTTGTGGATTATTGACTCCATGAATGTGGAGGAAAGACTCTACCTATAAACATGAATTCTAAACCATCATATTTTCTGTGCCAGAAGATAATTTAACAGGCATTTAAACCAGTGTTGGGGACCACAAATTAACAATGGCTAAAATTACATACCTCCCTAAGGGATGAACAGAGGCTTGGGATTATTGGTATCCCCCTTTTTAAATTTCCCATTATCTCATTAGAGGTGGGTCATTGTCTTCTACCTACTAAGACTAAGACTAAGACTAAAGATGCTCCAAGGCACACTCTTCATTAGTTTACAATCACCACTGCCCTCTAAATCATCCGATACGCTCTCTGATTATTGTGTGCATCCAATAAGAAGTGGCTAGTTCGGAGTGTCACTGTCTCTGTCCATCTAGGTCATTGACCTCCTGGCTCCCCTTTTATGAATTAAGCTTGTTTCTGCTTTTTCTTCATCCTTTGCCATACCCCTCATACAGACAGTTAAGAATCTTGATCAGGTCCCCAAATCAGACTCCCACTTTGTGCAATAATTATCTCCAAAGTCAAAGAGATGGCCAGGTAATCAAGTGTCTTTCCTTTCACTGAAAATCTTGAATTCTACAGTGTTCCATTACCCTGTTACATTGGATGATAGCATTAGAATTATTCATTTCTGAGAGTGATTGTAAATTACTGGAAGTAAGGAATTATGACTGGCTTGCTTCTGATTTCCAGTGCTTTAACCTACAGAATAGCACATGGTAGATTCTTGCTCCTTAATTAAGTAAATAAACAAATAAATGAATGAGAAGTGAATAATTAGATTAATAAATACCTTAGATTTCCAGAGAACCTTCCCATCATTTTTTTTTAATGAATCACTTTTGTTTTTAAGCACCAGGGATTGAACCCAAAGCCTTTATAGTAAACTACGTCCCTGTGTCTTGTTTTATATTTTTATTTTGAGACAGGGTCTCACTGTGTCTCTGAATTGTTCAGTCTCGGCTTGAACTTGGAGTCCTTCTGTCATCCCAGACTCCCACAGAGTACCAGAGGAAATGCAGAGGCAGGAATCTTGTGTCATCTCTATCCCACATAGTCCAGGGACCAAGACACGTGCACACTGAGTTTAGTTAAAGTAAGTACTGATATTGGTGACAAAATATCAGGATTGGCTCTATACTTCCTAGATGTAAAAATATGGTTTTACCATCTAATATCCCCAAATTCTAATTTCCTCATCTATACAATTAATACCTCCTTTACAGCATTGTATGAATTAAGTGACACCTAGCATTTATCCGGCAGGCATTTACTGAGGGATTTCGAGGTATTGGATGCACAGTGTTCAATACAAAGTAGATGTTTGATAAATATTCTGTGTTATTATATACTTATTGACTGCATTTGTAGTACTTGTCCAATTAAAGATGAGAATAATTAGATTAAATGTAGGATAGGTTTTTATAGTCTTTTTTTTTACTCTTTTTAAACTAAGTGCTATACACAAAAGAACTGAAATAGAAACAGAATTAACACTTTAATATCCTTTTGTCCACACCCAATCCATCATCCATTGCGTATTTCCAACTATTTGCATTTCTGCTGGATGTACAACCGTAATATCTAGAATAAAAATAACTGGTATGGGTGTAGGTTTGCTTTCTTAACCTCTTTTGCATCAATCAAGTAACATTTTTCAGGTAACATTTTATTGAGCCAATCTCAGTGTCTAGTTAAGAGTACAGTCTTTGGAAAGACATAATAATTATCTTGAAATACACAAAAGTCTCCCATAAAAGGATGAGTTAACTTTGTTTATATGTTGTCAGCAGAAAATCATTACTTGTTGTGATTGCATTGAGGTTATCAGAAGGTAGATTTCTTTCAAGATACAATACAAACAGCACATCCTTTCCAAGATACGTTTGTGTCTGTATATATTACTGGAATTGATGACCACTGAATTTAGAGCCTGGGTCCCAAGACTTATTATTCTGACAGAGACTAAAGCAGGTAGGAAAGACACCAAAGTTTTCTTAGACAATAATGAGCATTTCATTTTAAATTGACAAGCTGACTCTATTCTAGATTGAAAAAATACATTTTACTGAACATAGTCCCACTCTCCTAAATATACTCAGTTGAAACACACACTCAGATGCACACAAATGATATTTGTTCTTGGGAATTAATCTTGTTTTAGTGGGTCCCCGGAAAGATGTACTAACAGCTTCAGCCTTCACAGGGCAATATCAAAACAGAAATCCACAAGAGCCTCCACACTATTTCCCTTAGAGATCTAGAGCTCATCTTGTGAAATTTACTGCTGGTTAAAACCAGCGAATGTTTGGGATTCTGGGGCCATATAATTCAAGCTTGAGTCATTTTATATTAGGAAAGGATGCAGAATTTTTCATAATGAGATAATGTTTCTAGAAAGAAATACTGAGTGGAAATATAGATAAATTCTTAAATAGCGAGACACTAGATAAGAGGGAGGAAGTGTTATGGTTTATATCTAGAATTCCCCCCAAAACTTCATGCACTCATAGATGAGACTTTTGGGAGGCAATTGGACCAGGGGATTGTGAGACTTATAAATGGATTAGTCACTGATGCGTTTATAGCTAAACATGTTGTTGGAAGGTGAAGCCTGGTTGGGTCACTGGGGACATGGCCTAGAAGGTTGGATCTATTTCTCACTTCCCTTGATCACTCCATAGTTCCTGCTGCCACGCCATGACTGTTTCTCCTCTGCCATACTGTCCTGACTTGGAGCCAGCTGACTATGAACCAAAACCTCTGTAAACTGTGAGCCAAAATAAACCTTTCTTCCTTTAATTTGTGGGTGCTGGGTAGTATGTCTCAGTGGTGAGAAAGTTAGTAAGATGGGAGAGAACTATGGAAACTGAAGCAGATGAGGGTTGGGAAAGTGACCACAGAAGATCTCTTCAAAGGTCTTTAAGTTCCTTCATCCTTGAGATTCAAGGCAATATTCATGTCTGCTACTGCCTTTGTATCTAATAATTACCATCCTGAATCATTGAAACATTTTAGACCAGGAAAGAAATTTTCGTGAAACCATAAACATGGAGATACTGGTCTTTAAAAATGAAGAAACAGGCAAACAGGAGAGGAGGGCCAAGGCTCTGTGAACCATCTGCCACAACCAGTCAGAGAGATGGAGTCTATTTCTCAGGTTGAATCTAGGCTGGCTTTGACATTGGCTCTGACTGATAAAATGTGGAGGAAATAACACATTGTTTTCAACTTAAGCAGACTTTAAAGCCCTGCCTTTGGCTTCGAGGAGACTGCCTGGAGACTACTGTGAAGAATTCCAGCTTGGCCTAGGGAAGAGTAAATGGCCATTTGGAAGAGAAGCAAGGAATCCCAGGAAACTATTGGAACCAACTGCCGGACATGAGAATAAAGCCATCTTTCTCCTTCTAGCCCAATCAGTCTTTCCAACTAAATGCACTTCCACAAAGGATGCCAGGTAAACTCATCTGAGCAACTCCCCAACTATTGCTCAGGATCATAGCAAGAAATGAATCTTAGACCACTACATATGGGGATGGTTTATTAAGCAACAGTCCATTTGTTGGGGAATGAAATCCAGATGATGATCCAGAGAATACGAAAGACAAACATAGAGAAGCCAGAGCAATGGGAGAGCTCCCAGCTCTAGGGATTATTCCTCAAGGACAGAACTCTGAGCCAAGATAGGAAGGAAACTTTTCCTTTTCTGCATGGGTTAGAAAATGCTACTCTCTAAAAGAGAAGAGAGGAAACCCACTGGCCACCTAGGACGGATAAAGGGAACGTTCTAGGGAGCACTCTAAGAACTTAATGATCCTCTGCAAGAGGTGCTCAGCACACCAATATTAGAAATAGTCAAACACAGGCAGAAGGTGGTAGCAACAGGCAAGACTTGAGCATGATCTCTGAAGCCACCTGCAACCATAGGTTCTCCAAGTCTTATTTGGAAGATGACAGCATATGCACAATTACATTCAATCGGTCACATTACCTTGAGAATAGGCCCAGATTTATCAAAATTAGGAGGAGAGTGCCTGTGAGGGAGAATTCCCCTGTGTACATGGGACACTGATGAGAGTGCACTGGCACACACTCACAGCAGGTACCCGAGGACGGTGAGAACGCATTATTTGAAAAGTATCCTGTTCAAAATTGAAGGCTTTGTGCAGATATTTTATCTTTTTTTTTTTTTTAAAGTTTCATTTTGGGGCCTGGCCCCGTTTTTTCATTAAGGGAATGCATGACATGATCTAACGACAACAATGACAATAACAATAACTTTATTAGGCAACACTCCAGCTCCCCACTGCTCTCTTACTGTCTGCAGCAGATCTGCTGTCAAGAGAAGCTGTCTTCTCTTCCCTTCAGAAAGGGTCCTGAAATGCCACGGGGTGTGTTTGGCCTGGTGGCAAAGTGCTGCTTCCTTCTAGGATCAGTAGATCTTTTTTGGATTTCCTTACAAGGCTGCAGGTTTCAGGTATGTTCATTACACTGCCTTTCACAACACTCTAAGGGAGGATTAAGCCTGTGACATGATTTTCAGGGGCTGTGCTGGTTTGTCTTTTGAGGGAACACAGTGAGTCTTCCAAGACAGAATTCATTCATTCTGATCTTCATATTAACAATCCCACTGGAATGAGGAAGGCCCTAAAATAGAAAATACTTGGAAAAGAGCAATTATAAATTGTATTAGCAAATTCACTAGGGTTTAGCTGTAGTCATGATAATGACATTTCAACCACAGGAGGCATGAATTAAAAATATAGGGAATGTTTAAGTTAAATTTTAAAAATTTACTGTAGTAAAGACACATGGCCATTACTTCCTCTCAAAATATCCTCCTCATTTTGAACACGCTTAGACCATTGTTCCTGACAGTTTCTTTAGAAGTTCTGAAAGTCCTCCATCAAGAGTTGTGCTGTCTTGTCTGCCCTGATGTTTTGAATGAATACAAAAATTTACCTTTCATTGTCACTTTGACTTTAGGAAAGAGCCACCAGTTACATGAAGTGAGCGAGGACCCATTGTAATGTTTTTGGAAGGTTGGCATTCAGCAGCAGCATTCACCTTGGCTTTGAGCTCACCTTGTAATGACACTCATGAAAGAGACTTCCAGAATGATGGGAATGATGACAGGAATGATGGGACAGGAAAGATGGGATCAGTGTGTTAGAACTGAAAGAAGAAGCTCTAGACAGTTCATAGACTAAGCAAAGCAGTCACCGTCTGTGGTAGATTGATAACTGGTGGTCAACTTGTGATACCAGCTGAACTGAATCAGCATGGTGCCGAGCATGGATGGCCCACCTGAGGATTGTTGCCAAGAGGAAAAGGAGAGCTGGAGAGGAAGAGTTTAGTGTTGTTGGCTCTCCATGGTATTGCTGCTTTTCCTCTTGTTGATTCTCCTGGAGGAGCTTGTTGAGCTTCTTCCCTGATATGAACTTGGCTGTTCTCATTGTCAGAGGAGCTTGGGACCTTGTTGTCACTGAGAATGGCTGCATTTCACTTTGGGGAAGCTCTGATCCTTACTTTGAGCATTGCTTCCTGGCTCCAGAGAGGAAGATGGTGTGCTGTTCAATCTCCAGGAAAGCTTGTCACACTGGTTTCCTGATACGAACTTGGCTGTTCTCATCATCAGAGGATCTTGGTACCTCAATGTCACTGAGGATATCTGTGGTACTTTTGGGGGGAGCTCTGGATTTTACTTTTAGCATTGTTTCCTGGCTCTAGTGCAGAACCCTCAGCCTACTGGCACAGATCCTTCATTCCTAGCATAGACTTTCTATCTTCCACTCCTGACCTTGGGGCCTTTCCAGTACAGATCCATGAAACAGACTTTCATGAGTCATTGTCACAGGCTCTTGGCCTCCAGTTGGACTCATGGAAGGCACTGTCATGAGTTCTAGGTCTTCAGCTGAATTCATGCAGGTTATTGTCGTGGAATCTAGCCTTTGGCTGGATTTTCTAGGTCTTTAGTGTGTGAACAGATTTCCTGCACTTTCTTTGTATTTGACTCCTTGGGTGACTATTATAAAATAATTCTGTAAATTATGTGTCCTGTATGTAATTGTTTTCCTTAAAACCCCTAACTACAACTATAGTTCTGTCATGATTTCAACTTAATTCTATTGACATAGTTCATACGATTTTTTAAAAATTTAATTTAAGAAGGCCTAGAAATTTGTCCAACCTGTGAGCTGTCATGGTATATTTGGGAAAAAAATCTTATATATTCTAAAGTTGCTAAGTAAAGTCTTCTGTAAATGTCAATTAAGCAACCTAAGTGAGTTTTGCTCAAGTCTATATCCTTACATGCTTTCTTTCACTTGTTATATCAGTTATTGAGGAAGGAGTTGTGAAATCTCCAACTTCAGAAAGCCCTTTTGAACTTTTTTGCTGTCTAGAGTACACATTGGTCATCCCAGGGAAGAGTTATTGGGATTCCAATAAGTAATTCCAATCTAACACCTCCAGTGTAATCCATGAGAGTAAAGACAATAAGGCCTATTTGTAGTTGTGGGGAGCCAAGGGGGTCCTAAATCCAGCTAGAACGATGGCTACCCTGAACAAAGGTGGAACCTGGGTTTTATTCATTCATGCAGAGGAGAGTGGCTGAGAGATGAGTGACTGAGAATTGCAGGGATCTGGGCTCCATAGGAGGCGAGATTGTTCTCTGCAATGTGCAAAGAGTAAAAACTATGCAGAAAGAGTAATCTGTACGACACAGTTCAAGGGAGGGTCTAATATTTTGGAGTCAGTGCTTTAGCTTTGATGTGTATTCTGCCTTAAGAGGTATCCTGCCCTATGACGTCATAGCCTCTGTTCTCAAGACTCAGTCTCAGCCAACAGTGTGACTTCGCTAGGCATAGCTCACTCATACTACTTGCGAGGTGCAGGCAGCACATCACTGATCTGCACATTGCTTTAAAGACTCCCCATCAGCACCTTGGCTAGATCCATTTGCATCGCCTAAAACCAATTGAGGAGATAAGGAAATATCCTAGCCAGCTCTGTACATATCAATACACAGAGGTAGGGCTGAATACTCTCCTATCAGAGAGCTGTCCATGTGGTCCTCCACATCCAACTATGGTGAATCTTTTTTCTATCGTTCTGTTGATTTTTGTTTCATACGTTTTGAAGTTCTAGTTTTAGATGCATGCCTATTTGAAATCATTATCTCTTCTCAATGTAGAGATCTTTTATTATTAAGAAATGTTCCTCTTTATCGCTGGTGATACTCCTTATTCCGCCTCTGCTTTGTTTATTTTAATAGCATCCCTTTGGCTTTTATGATTGGTGTTTTTCTTGCATATCTTTTTCTATATTTACTCCTAACCTTTTTGTGCTTTTATACTTAGCCCCTCTCCTGAAACTCACTAAGATGTGAATCCATAATTATATCAGTCCCTTTTGTGGGGTCAGAATCCTCATGTTTCAATCACCTGCCAGTGGCTCCATGGTTGAAAAATGCTACACTGGGGAACTGTCCTTCAACACATGAGATTGTGCTTAATATTTAAGATCCAAACAATAACAATGGGAGTTTTGTGTTTTCTATGTCTTCACTATTATTTGTTATTGATTGTATGACAATAGACATATTGACTGCAATGTTGACTTATGCCCATTAAGCCTGGGTGGGCTTATTGAAGCAGAAGTGAGTTATATGACCTGAGTCTAGGCAATCTGAACCTATGGATACTTTTTCTTAGAAGTTAACACCATGCCATGGATAAGCAAAGTGGCCATTTGCAAAGACCATATACATACAGAATGTTTGGGGTCCCAAAATTAGTATCAACCTTTAAATACATGAATGTCTCAGGCTTCACATGACTCCATCTCCCAGGCTTCAAGCAACCTGTGCTCTATTATGGGAAGCAGAGATAAAACTGTCCCTGACAGTTCCTGCTCTAATGCTAACTTATGAGCCAAGTAAATGAATACTTAAAGCACTAAGTTTGAGATCGTCTGTTGAACACTAACGAATAACAAGAACTCTATTTTCATCCTGTAGTGGTTACTAAGAATACAACTAGCACTTCAGTCTTTCAACTTTTTAAGAAATGTACTTAAAATGGTCCTTATAAAAATGTGAATATCCACTAAGTTGAGAATTTTAACCAAGGAAGAAAATATAGTGGAGGCCACTCTATCAATGATATTGGCTAGTTTTGTCTAATATAAGACTATTCTCTTCCTGTAAGAACCTGAAAAGTGTTTGTTGAAACCAGATTCTTGCATAGCAATTATTTTGACAGTAAGCTATAATTTCCCATGATAATGCATTTATTTTCTTGCCAAGGCATAACTTATTTTTTAAAAACAAGAAAATTATGCCTGTTTTTACGTAGACAAAATCAGGTGAGTTTAAGTAATTTGGAAAACAAGCATCTTTTAAAAAATTTCAAGTCATTCCTGCCTATTTGCCTTAGCATCCTGCCCACACTTTCTCCACACGGTTCCTTGAACATGTTCTTAAACACGGTCACAACAGTTGTCAGCAAAAACAAAAAGCAAAGACTCAGCTTAGTACAGGAACAAAGATTGAAAATTGGAGCTGGAGACACCTCCAGTGGTTTGTTCCATTCTCCCGGAGGATAACTCATGCAGAGTAAGGTCTGCTGCCCATGGTTTGAGATTAACAGCAGATCTCTAACAGAAAATATTTGGTAAGGGCTTGCAAATGGGAGAGAACTGTGAAGTCTATGAGGTACCACAGACAGGTCCATCATTTTCAAATAAATACCAGAGCTTACTAATCCAGTGAATGGGCAACAGTGGAACAAAGCATTTGAATTCAAGACCTGTAGCATGTTACAGTATCCAAGAAGGGCAGGAGAAAACCTTCAGCAGAAGCTCAATTGTCCTGATCCATTCAGGAAACATTCCTCTCCTACTCTAGCATGTAGCATAAATTCCCCAAACTGGACAGGACTTTTTTTTTTTTTAATTTCTACCCAAATACCAATACTCTTTTCTGTGAGACCTGAGAATTTTTGAACTCATGGTTCTTTATCTACTGAAATTCTTTTGTTTTCCTGTTATTTATCCATTTTGCAATATCATTTTGGAAATTGTAATAACTTTCCCCAAATGATCACTGTACAAAGACCTGAAATGTGTTACCCCAGATGGAGATGAGATACTTTATAAGTATATGTTGATCAATTATTGAAACTTGTAAGTAATGGTCAACAGTTATGGTTTTAAAAAAAATAATAAGATTGAATAGCTAATCTTTTAGGGAGTCTAAGAACCTAATTAAATATGAGACATTTGCTCCAGAAAAAGGCACAGAAATACAAATTTTATTACAACTTTCCAGAGATCACAGATTTCATTTTAAGAAACCCTGTCTGATACATTGTTTCATGTGAAAAAGAGCTACTTTGTTTGCATTTAGAATCAATCAACATTTATTATAAGCTCACTATATGTTGTACTCTGAGCTCAACACTCTCACTTGTGTTTTAACGTGGTCCAGAGAAATAGATATTGTCTCATTTTACAGACCAGGAGCCTACTTTCTTCTTTTCTCATTTTCCTGTGACAACTGTTAGCATTTTAATAATTAAATGTCCTTCTGTCTTAGTTACTTTGTCACTGCTAGCACAAAGGATCCAACACTTAAAGTTAGAAGAGGAAAAGTTTATTTTGGCTCACAGTTTGCTGAGGTTTCAGTCCATAATCAGCTGGCTCCAAGTCAGTGTCACATGAGAGAAGGGCATCACAAAGAGAAAAAGTAGTTCATGATGTGGAAGGCAGGAGACAGGAGCCAGAAGAAGCAGCAAACAGCAAGTGGTGACAGCCGCTTCCTTTCTGTCTTTGACACCCTTAGGGCAGGTAGCATTGACACCCATGGTGGATTTCCCATTATCCACACTCAAAACTATGCCAAACCAATCAGTGGACTAATTTAGTGATCACACACCCTTAATCCTAGCACCACACACTCTAGATCCAACCACCTCTGAAAAGCTCCACCTATGACTGCATGAGGCTTTGGGGAGCATCTAGACACAAGGCAAAATAGCTTTTAATGAGTGTACTTTGAGAAACGTTTTATTTTCAATGAAAGAAAAAGAGAGAGAGAGCCTAAAGGTAAGTGGTGAGTTGGTACAGATTGGAGTTAGAGCCCCAGCCTGTTTCCCAGACCTGTGTTCTTCAAATATATTCCTCTTCAATAAGGAAACACTAGCCCAGTGGATGATGGGTCATCATCGTTTGGGTTACTTTGGAATCTGATCTTGAGACAAAGATAGGGTATCAAAGTTGTTTGTATGAGAAGTAAAAGAAACACTGGCAGAGGAAAGAGGAAACAAAATAAAGAAGATAATCAACATATCCTTTGTTATCAAATTAGTTATTACTGTGGAGGAGTAGAGCATAGTCCTATTGGGGAAATTCTGGGGAGGAGTGTAGAAAAGTCTTTACCATTATCCTATATTAGGGATGAGAGAACTCTGTTATATATACACCAGTCTAGTTACTCTAGGTGAGGGCTGTGTCCAAGATTGCAAGATGCACCAGTTCCATCACTTTCAGTAGATCTTGTGACAGGCATCAATGGTCAGTGATGATTTTTAATCATAGAAATGCAGGCTATGGTAGTTGTAAGGCTTCTGACATACACAGATGTGAAGTATCATCAGGTCTTTGGAATATATATTAAGATAGATACACATATACCTGGTCAAATCTGTTGGCTAGTGTCTGATGTATTTGTATAAAATTTAGGAAACTTCACTCCTCATTTAATAAGTTTAAGTTCCACTTGGAAATCCACAGCTAGACACTATTTGGGGATCCAAGGATGTATTGGGTAGACATCAGCCGAGACAATGAAGTGTTTGGGAAATAGGTAAAGTTGGATGATGGTAACCTGCAGAAGGGAAAGTTGAAACAGCTTAACTATAATTCACAAAATCCAAATATTTTTCAAGTTCTTCTGTTAATGCTGTATTCACAATGACTTTATTTTCTACTCTTCAGGGCTTTTTCTAAATTCTCAGTATTTATCGTCTATACTAGTCATCTTTAACACCATCAGAGAAAATGTTTCTTTTTCTAAAACAAATTTAAACAAGAAAAGAACTCATATTTTGTGAAGCCTCATACAGTACCTGAAAATGAAAACAAGTAGAATAAGCTATCAACATACATCATTTCACCATTAATAATATAATGTTCTACATTTAATAAATGAATAAAGGAATGTAGTTTAAAACAAAATAATATATTTTAACCATGTAGTTACCAGAAAAATGTACACTAAAGTCTATAAGCAAGTAGTCAAATGCTTCACTTAGAATCCTCTGAGAAACAAAGCTCCAAATGCAGACACACAGGTATGTGCTATTTGGATTCAAATACCATTAGCACTGTGAATATATGTAAAATACAGTTAATTTCTAGGCTTAGGCTATTTTTAAAAAGTATATTCTACTTTTATTGGGAATGCAGGACAATTCTGAGTTGTTTGGAGCTGCGCTATACAGTGCAAAATGTCTATCATTCTTGGTCCTGTTTACTAATATCAGTAACAAATCAAATAACCCTCAAAAGTTCAAAATATGACCTCTGAGCAGTATTGCCTCCAGTGAGAAGTAATGACTCATTATAATAAAATGCTGGTTGCTCCCCAACCTCTATTTCATATCTTCTACAAGGTTACTAGAATCAACTTTCTAGAATACAGGATGGACTCTTCTCTCAAACCCTGCACAATTCCTTCTAACCAATTTTCTTTTACCAGGTAGAGCCCTGAGGGTTGGTCTGGCTGGCAAGAGCTCCAAAAATCTGAGACCAGAGCAACGGCATATACTGGTGTTGGATTTAATGTGATAGTGAAACCAAAGAAATGCATCTATCCTAAAGAATATAAGCAAAGCAAGGCTAACCTTCTACTGAGTATTCTGAGAAACTTGATTAAAAACAAAAAGCCACCAAAGAAAAGGAAGAAAGCATTGTTTAGTAAGGCAAATTGGCTATGTTACTTGTATGAGCAGAGACCTCCACTTTAAAATCTTGTTGATTCTGTCCATGGGTCAATACCGTAGTGAAAACAGGAGTTCACCAATTCATCAAATAAATATTGAATCTTTGCTTACAAATGATAGCTGTAATGAGAACCAAGATAGATGAGAATGTGGAAAATTTTGAATCCCATCCCTGAAAAAGGGGGTGAGCCATGGTAAGAGAGTTTATGGTTATGAGGAAAAGAAATGGTGAGTTTTTTGGGAGGCGAGTGTGTGTGTGTTTATGAATAAGGTGATGGTGGCAATAATTGGACCCTAGAGCAGAGGAGACTAGATCTACTATGAAATTTTTCATGAAAGGTTGCAAAAACTTGAGGTTTCCTGGGATATGCTTGACCATAAAACCTAAAGCCTGGAAATGTCAGAACTCCTTTCCCTGTTTAGAGTTCATCACAGCAGCCAATCATCCAGGTGATATACAAAATTGAAAGTTTTCAGCTATAGACAGACAGATATTCCACTGAGCAGACCTTGCCTATGAACCACTGCCACCTCTAGGACTGTAGATGAATCCCTCCATCCACAGCCCATGGGATGGAATCACAGCAGCATTCTCCGTTTATATTGTTCACAGCTGGGAGGGCATTGCCAGACTTGCCTCAGGCCTGGAGAAACAGCCTCCTGGGAAAGTTGCTCTTTGGCTTACAAGTGATAGAGAAAACTACCTTCACTCTCATGGTCTTCATCTTCTACACATACTCCACCTGAATTTAACCAGGTTTCTATTTCCAAAACTCTTACCAAAACTGCATTCCAAAGGTCAACATAAAGCCCATACTGCAAAATACCAGTCCTCATCTAGCTGGCCTCATAGAAGTTGACAGTGCCAACCAATTCTTGACTCCTGAGCTTGGCTCCTTGGTCACCACCTTTGATACTTTCACATTCTCTTGCTTCTCTGGTTGTGCTCTTCACTTTCTTTTTTCTTGCTTCTTTTATTCTACTTGACCTTTGAACAAGCATATGCGTTTTTGCGGATCCTCTGTTTCTATAACAAAATACCTGAGATCGAGAAATTTATGAAGAAGTTTAATCTTTAGCTACCAGGGAAAAACACATCAACTGTATATTGAGACTCCCTCTCACCCCAGTCAGAATGGCTACCACAAAGAATACAAAAAACAAGAAATTCTGGCAAGAGCAAGGAACAAAAGAAGTACTAAATACATGGCTGGTGGGAACATAAATTAGGATAACCAGCATGGAAATGGATTAGGGGGCTTTCTCAAAATATAGTATTACTTTATGACTCAGTTTCCCCAGTCCTCAGCATATACACGAAGAAATTAAAGTCAACATACTGGAGACTACTTGTATTCCCATGTTCATTATGGCCCTACTTATAGCCAAGATGTGGAATCAGCCTAGCTGTCCATCAATGGAGGAATGCATCTGGGAAGTTGGTACTTATACAACAGTGGAGTATAATTCATCCACAAGGGAGAACAAAAACATGTCATTTGTAGGAAAATGGATGAAACTGGAGATATCATGCTAGGTGACAGGAGCCAAAAATACAAACATCACCTGTTTTTCCTAAAATGCGGAATCTGGAAAGACATTGAAAAGAGGACATGAAAGTGGAAGGGGCACTACTAGACAAGAAAAGGGGATCAGGCAACAGGTGAAGTAATGGTAAAAAAGGGTCAAGAAAACGACAGATGCGTATAATAAGCAGGTCTGAAGATGACACAGAAATGGAGCATGCTGCTGGTTCAGGTCTCTCCTCCTCGTTTAGAAAGCTACCAATGCCATCGTGGTTTCTCACTCTAACCTCCTCATCTAGTCCTAATTACCCACCACAGATCTAACCTCTACACATCATTAACATTCGAATTTGGAGGTCAGGTTTCTAACACAGGAGCTTTTGGGATACGGACCCAAATGAGAGCAATGCCTAAGATACAACCCAGGCATCTCTTCCTGTTAACTGAAACGGTGTTGTTTAGCTCATTTCAGAGCTTTCTGTTTTTAAATTCCGATGTAGTTTTGCATGCTCAGAGAACATACTCTTTATGACTCCAGTCCCTAAAAACATGATATTAACCAATTGAAATATTCATCCTGCTTCTTGTCCTATGCCCAGTGATTACAATCCTGCTATGTTTATTGTCCAACAGCTGAAAGCAGTTTCTCTCACACACCTACTTTGCCTAGTGCTCTACTCACTGGCAGTAGAAGTTCAACTCTCGTTATTGCTCCTGTTGCTATTATTGTCAGGATGCAAACTTCTTGACACGTTAAATCTGACTCGCCATAAACACTTTCCTTCACAGTCCTCTCTTATCCTTCATCTCTCAACAAAGGTCTCATTTTCTTTAGAGATCTCTCCTCACTGATCTCCTTCCTGAAAATTTGTTTAGATTCCTCTCTGAGATCTTCATGTTTAAGAGTGCACAGTGCTTAGTGCTCATGAAAAGTATATACCCCACACTCTTGTGTCTGCCTGTTACTTTTTTACTTAATTCCCATAAAGAATATTCATTTTATATATTAGTTTGAACCATATAAAATTTAGGGCTTTTAAGCTATGCAATTGGCAGTTTCCCTGATTCAAAACCATATTTAAAAAATAAAATTGTTTGTATATACACAGAATAGTTATGAGGATCTCAGTGTAGCCTCAGTCTCTCAGGAACTATTATTAATAAGAGCATTCTCCCTTTTAGAAGCCTTTACCAGATCAGAGGGCCACATTATCCGCTTCAGTTGCAAGTCTATGGTGAGAATCAAATAATCTGCAGGCAGAGCACTTAGAAAAGGGTCTGCCATACAGAGGCTTTCAGCTGGGTTGACAGCTGTGGTTTTGGCTTGGCTCTGTCTTTGCCAGGTAACAAGCCCCTTTTTACACTGCAATGTTCTTGCCTTGAGACCACTACAGCTTCTCAGCCTCCCTTCTAGTTCCATACTTTTAGTTCAGCTCAAGAAAAGGGATCTCTTCTTTGGAGACAGTGACTAGGTAACCTGTGCTTCAAATTAGGACAATTTGTACACTTGATTGCTTCATTTCCCCCAGAGTTAGTTGCTCCTGTCCTTAGGATAAACTTCTTGACCAGCTTTTCTTGTTTCTAAAATGATGGTGGTGGAGGATCTTGATCTCCCAAATTTACTCACCCTTTTAGTATTTTGTTGTTGTTGTTTGATATTTAATGTCCTCAGCAACGCTTAGCTTTCTTGGCCCAAGTGTCTAAGCTGGGTTCCTGATTTGAGTGTCTGAGAAATAGTATGTTAGATGGCAGGAGACATTGCCCTGGAGACCTGGTATTTCTGTAACTTCCCCTGAAAGAAGCAGATGCCTTGCTGTAGCTTTACTCTTCAATCAGCCCTCTACTTCCCCACACTCAGGAAGACATTTGTCTGCAAGTCTTACTACCTGCTTGTGGGATGATTTGGTCGAGTCCTACTCACTATTTAAACTCTTGTTTTTCTCATGTGTTTAAGACTCTCCTTCATGCCCAGGTTCTCACTTAAACTGAGATTTTTAGAAGTGTATTTCAAGAATTCCCATGTGTAAGTAATCAATGCCATCTTTTACTTGGCAACTACTGTTTTTTATAACATCAGTCACTTATCAGCTGAATGTTACATAGAGGATTGATTGATTATTTAGGAAGGAGCCTTGTGCCCTAACTTTAAGGGTAAGAAATAGCCTTAATATCAAAGGAACTTACCTTTGTACACTCTGTCAGTCATCTGAGCAAGTCAGTTCCTATCTGAAGGGCACCACTCTTCAGTAATAACATGTGGTATAATGATGCGTGGCCACCTACCTGCTTCAGACTGTTGTCACTACACTACAGTTAAGAGACACTCTGGAGGTGCTTCCCTAGGGGTTACTAAATGCGTGGAAAGTGGCAGTAATCACAGGCATGTATACCTCCGGAGGCTGTGTTAGCCAGAGTCCTTGGAAGATAGAGGGGCTTGCTGAGTTGATAGGGAAATGGTAGGCATATGGGCTCAAGTCTTTTAAGGAGCAATTACACCCAAGAATACAGAGCAATGGCGGGAGGAAGTTGATAGCTATAATTTAAGAGCATAATATGGTAAGTCAATGGAGTGAAAAGGAGAGAAAAATGAAACTTATAACACCAGGATGACAAGGAAATACCTTGTGTTTGTTTTTGTTTTTTTTTTTTATTCCATTTCTCGGTCTATAGAGGATTCCACAAAACGCAACCCAGGATTGAATGCTGACCTTGCCTTTTACTAAAGGCACTAGTTGGGCAAATCACTTACCCAACCTTAGGCTTGGTTTTCTCCTCTGTGGCTCTGCAAAACCATTGCAAGGAGTCAATGATTTGGTTTATGTGAAAGCAAGTGGTGACATAAGTCCAAGTTGATAAAAATATTTTCTGAATTCTCATCAGGTTCCAGGCAAAGTAGTAATCATAGAGGAGATATAGATAAAAATGAGGTATTTTTCTGCCCTTCAGAATGGAGACCACTGGATGAGGCAGACATAATTACTCAAGATCAGAAGGCGAACCATTAAATTACTCTAAGAAAATCCAATTCACTTAAAACATACTTCTTTAAATATTTTACAAATTTGTCTGCCCTGACTTTACTGTGGAATAGGGTCATTTATTTAACCAATCAAAGGTAAACTTCTCAGCATGTTTTATTTAAGGACATGATAGTAACTTATTACTCAACATCAACTATAATAATCATAAACTACTCTATTTTTAATGCCTCCCACAATTCTAAAGATTTAAGGATGTCCTTTTTTAAATTTTCAGATTTTAAATTGAATTGTCAGGGAAAACCAATTTTCTAAATTATATCATTCACAAGTATTAGTTATCTAAAATGAGAGTTAGGTCCAAAAAATCCAAGCTCTGATATGACAGTCTAGAGGACATATGTCTTTGGAGAAAGGAGATTCCCGCTGACCAAAATAATCACTTTGCAATTTCCTGGCTCTTCAGTCTGTGGGCAACCTTCTTGATTCTGAGGTCTATGGTAAGAAACACTTGAGGTGTTTATTCTAGAATGTTGCTATAGTCTTGGACTCTTTTCCAGAAGTAAATCCTAAATCTCTAAACATTTTTATTTTTGATAGTTAGTTGTCTTATGCAACCAGCAGCAAAACTCATTAGAACACAACCGTTAGCACAGCCAAAAATTGGAACCAGTCCACACCAACTGGTACACACATAAACAAGTATGGACATCTGTATTTGAAAGAAAAAAACTACTGATAAATGCTAAATGAAAGGAACTAAACATAACTACATACCATACACTTCCATTTATATAGCAATTTTAGAAAAGGTAAATCTTTAGAGACAGAAAGCAGGCAAGTTGTAGAACCCAGTTGGGGATTGGGGATCTACCATAACCTGGCATAAGGGGCATTTTAAGTATGGTAGAAGTGTTCTAATAGGGATCATGATGCTAACTACAAAGCTGTGCAAGTTTATTAGAAATCAGTTGACCACAATTAACAATGAATAATTTTATGTCATATGTTTTATGTCTCAGTATAGCTGTTTTTAAAATAAAACATTTAAAAAATTGCTCCTTGGAAGATAATAAAAATACATTATGGTTGAAAAAAGCATGCCAATTAACAGGAAACCAATACTCCTTGTTGCTCTAACCAAACCAATTCGAATCAATGCTTTCCTGCTTTTTTCTATGAGAATTATAAACTCAAAACTTCCTTTTTAAACTCATCTCCTCTATGGCTGAGAATGAGACCTGTGAGCCTCTGGCTTGACCAATTTTCTACTAACTTAATCAGCTTTCAGCATATGGTGTCAACACTGGATGGTACACAAGGCTCCTGGACTTCAGAGTCTGATATACTTGGGTTTAAACATAAACTCTGTGGTTTATTTGTTGTGTGACATAGGATGTGTGATTTGAAATCTCTAACCTTTTACTCTTTTATACATAAATTGGGATTAATAATTTATATCTTATATGGTCATTATGAGGATTATAAAAGATCATTCAAACTAGATATTTCTGCTTAGCAAAATAAACCCAACTCAATGAACAAAAACCATCTTGCTGCATCTAACAGTTCTGTAGGTCGGAACTCTGGGGCTTGTTTGGGTGATCTGTGTACAAGCTACATGGAATCAGGCGAGGCAGCTAGAGATGGAGTAGCTCCTTCCAAGACAGTTTCCTTGCTCCCATGTCTACTTTTGTCAAGCAATTTGCCCCCTCTCTCCACGTTGCACCTCATCTACCAGGGTCTTTCCATGACATTTGGGATTCTTGCAGAAATGTAGTCTCTGACCGTTGAATTTCTTAATTGGCGGTTGGTATACTATTGGTAGGAAGCAGAAATTATAATCCAATTATACCTGGAGTGTCACAGCTTCACTCATGTTGTACGTTATTGATCGTGACAGTGGCAGGGCTCAAGGTATAAGCAGGCTCTGCTTCTCTATGCTAGTGGGACAAGGTCACATTTTCACAAGAATATGTGGGTTGAGGGATACTCTGCTGACATAGAATTACAATATGCCACAGAGCTAATGACCACTTGGAGTAGCAGCCAGAAGATATTTTTCTACTGTGACTGTTAACCATGGTGTAGCAAACTGAATGGACTGCGAAATGCCTGCTAGATTATGCAGCACAGTTGTGAGTGCATCTCCAGATAGCTGACATGTGGGCCGGCAAGCTGAAGGCGATGGGGGAGGCTCTGACTAATAAGGTTAAAGCCCAAATGGGGAAAGAAGAAAGTATCCCCGTTTTGGAAGAGCTCCAATCCTCCCCAGTGCTTCTGGACCCTGGTCTCCAGCAGAAGCTCCAACACAAACTCACACTGATGACTCTCCAAGGAGCTTCCAGGCCTTCAGGGTTGGACTACAGTGGCATCCTCCATTTCTCTTGTCCTGTGGCTTCCGTCTTCTTAAGTTGAGCAGCTATCGGTCAGCAGATGGCCAGTGTGGGTCCTCCCACCTGATCCTGTAAGCTCAAATTTTAGGGTTATTTTCCAGTTAGAGGAAATTTTTGTAAAGTTTCTTTCACACATAAACCATAGGTCTTTGGGGGCATTTCAGGTTTCTTTGTATAGTGACACATAGTAAATGATCATCTTTGGATCAATGAATAGCAAGTTTAATAAGTATGTTAGTACTTTTTATTAATAATTTTGTCATTGATGTTCCTGCGGCAGTGGTACATTGTCAGTTTTATATTATGTTCACTGATACTAGCATTTTTTTAATTTACAGAATATTTTCAAGTTTTCCAATGTGAATAATATGATTCACTTCACTCATTAATTGGACTATCAAACAATTCAAGTACTTATCTGTTATCATTATGGAAAATTTCTCGCTTCTTAATGAATAACTTCCTGTGGTTATTTTTGGTTTTATGATAATTTGCTTCTCAATATCAGAAAATTTATATCAATTTCCTTACTCATGTTTCTTCACTGTTGTTTCATGTTCCATTAATTTTTTCATACAGTACCTGCATTTTATTATGGAAACTATTAAACATACAAAAACATTGAAAATGATACAATAAGTATCCACTAATTTTATTTCAATTTTCCTCTAATTCTTTAATAAACAACTTTTAAATACAAAAAGGTGTTCTGTGTGTATCCATATCAAGATTTAGTAGATTCTCACTTGACAGCTGAGCCATTAAAATATGTGTTTTCAGTTGAGATATCATGTAACAATATTACCAACTTTCTGCAAAAAACTATGCCTCTTATTCATATTCAGATATGTGGCATACATAAAAGCACCTCATTAAATCCAAAGTAAACATAATGCTGATTCAATGTTCTCAAGGCTAAGTCACCAAAAAGGCTTCAGCCAAGTTTATACCACTCCATTCCACTGAATGTGAGGTGAAGGCACTTTAGAATGGGAAACCTTTTCAACTTTAATTCAGCTCTAATTGAAATATTTTAATTTTGTGAAATTACAAGAATAAATGAATACATTGCAAAAATAACTGAATACATTGTGAACTCTGCTATCATGCTTGATCTTTCTTTCTCATTTTTTTGAGGAAGGATGAGAAAGGTAGGCAACATAATACAATGAGAATTACAGGCTGGTAAACTAGCGACTGGCAACCTCTTCGACTACTGGACTCTGAGATTCACCTATGAATCTTTTTCACTGCATGTTTTGCTCTACACCCCCCCAGCTCAGTGAAAATCCACTTTATCCTGGCTACAAGCGTAAATAAAGCTTAAGGGCTAAAGAGAATCGAGATACTTAGAATGAAGTAATGAGAAACAACTGATCCAATGTCTTTGGGTTTTCACTCTCTGGGATTTTCTCCAAACTCTTTCCACAAAATGAAGGGCCAGACAACTCTACTTTTTTGCATCATAAATATAATCAAAACATATCTTTGTAGCTAAAAATATATTATACCAGATGCAAGAAAAAAGAAAGAAAGAAACAAAGAAGAAAAGAAAAGAAAAGAGAAGGCAAGACAAGAAATCCAACATAATTTCCTATACAATGACTCCAGGGAACCTTTTGCAGAAGACAATTGACTTCCACCAGAATGCTCATTAATTTTCATGACAACTTTTCCAAGCTTTGTAAACAAATATTTGAAAACACGAGCAGTGCATTCTGAACCACATTATTAAAGAGGCTCCATTCTTTTGTTTCAATTTAAAATGAAAAAAGGGCTCTAAACCCAAAGTCTAATCTTGGAGCTGGGAAATGACCAGCTAGTGGCACTACCACTGCAAAACAGTACTGACTTTTAGAAACATTGGAGGCTTCAAACCAGCATTTGAAATTGATTTTTCTCATCCCATGTGAATAGAAGAAAAAAAAATCACATGTAGGAATAGCTAACAGAGAAGAGAATTCCAGACCCAAATCTGCCATGCCACCCTAGATAGAGATTCATTTCTATCTTTCAAAAGTAGAAACAACGATCCTTATATCCAAAATGTAATTTTTAAAATGACCAGACTATTAAAATGTCTCTTAAATCACAGAAGTATGTTTACATATGAGTGGTTATTGCCTTTGAAATGACTGCTTCATTGGAAACCCTTTTTTGTTAACATCAAATTGCCTAGATTTTAAAGAAATATGGAATTATGTTTAAGGCAATAGGCCAACTTACCTAAGCTCCTCTGCCCATTCAGTGGTGATATTTGTGTTTGATCATTTCTTTGATGTTTTCTCACAGTGCTGAAGATTGGAACCATAGCCTCCTACATGCCAACCAAGCACTCTACCAAGATACTACCGCATCTTCAGTGCACAATGCTGGATTTCAAAGGTCACAGTATTCTATAAAGGTAGTGCCTGGGGCAGATCCCTTCATCTCTCGGTCTCATTTTCCCCAGTAAAACATGCGGATGTGTGACTTTTTCATTTATCTTGAGCTTAGATATTCCATAACTCCCAATAGCTACTAGGGCTTTATTATAGGGAAATAGATGGATCTTGAAGACCATAATGCTAAGTGAAATAAATCAGCTATAGAAAGTTAAATGTTATGTGGTTTCTCTAATATGAGAAACACAAAATGAAAATGATTTAAAGGGCAAAATAAAAGAGAGGCAATAGGAATCAGGAAGGTAGACATTTTGGTGATAAGAAGGTTTCTAGGGAAGAGTGAAAAGGAAGTAAAAGTGATCAACATGAGATATTTATACGTACAGTAACCCAAAATGAGTGTAATTATTATGCATTGCAAACATATGCTAGTAAAAATAGATTTTACAAACAAGAAAATAATTATCTAGCAAGGTCACAGTTATTCCTGTTGTCCTTCTACTCAGTAATGGTTGATACATTCTGTCAACTTGAGAAGTTTAGAAGTTTAACTAAGTGACTCAGCAGGAACCCAGGATCCTCACTGTGTAAACGTTCTGAGATTGGGCAGGAGGAGGGCAAGGAGACAGTGGGAGTGTTACACCCACCTGGGTGAGTGGCCTGCTTATAAGGGAGGAGAAGAGGCTTGTTCTCCTCTGCTTTTGCTCTTGCTGATTTTTCTGTCTTCTGCAGCCTTGAATATTACCCTTGTGCCATGTCACCCTGCCTTGGAGCCAGCTGATTATAGCCTGGAACCTCCACAAACTGTAAGCAAAACAAACCTTTCCTTTCTTAATTTTAGGTGTCATGTATTTCGTCTCAGCCACGAGAGAAAAATAACTAAGACGCTCTCTTACCACTTCTGGGATTTCTTCGTGAACTAGATTGTTTTCTCTTTAATAGCCCAAGAATGGAAGAGAGGTCCAAGCTGTAGAACCATCTCATAGCACCAGCAATCTAGTGAAGGATGCACCGAGGGATAATGCTTCCAGAAGATTCCTTTATGAACACTGAAATTCCCTCACCAATAAACTCTAGCAGACTGTCTCTGCTCTCTGACTTACACAACAGCTACAGCTCAAGCCTGAGAAAGGTCTCTTCTCCTTGGCCAGCTCAGTAAGCAAAATATGAGCATTCTCATCTGTCTTCCCTTCTTCATCCCCTGTAAATCGCACACATACAAATACACACAAATGTACTTCAACACAGCTGAGTGAGCTTGGGTATATTTTCCTCCCTTTCTGGGCCTTCATTTCTTAATCTATAAAATACGAGCACAGCACCTTCCTTTGCACCTGACATACTGCAAGACAAAGAATAAAACCAAAATCTTGTCTCATCACTCTTGAAAAGTCCCATTTTCACTTCAGATCCCTGGACTAAACTGTATATGATGAATGTTTCCAACTTTACTAGCCATAAGAAGCTTATACTCAGAATTTTCCCTTCCTCTTTTTTTAGAGGGCAAAAAATACATAAACCTCAGAAACAAGGTGTGGGGGTGGATGACTCAGCCCCATCGCGTTGTCTTTTGAATGAATGGTTAATAGCTACCCCTGCGCTCCCCCATTCCTTATCTACCCGAATTCCATTTCAGACAAGTAAACAAAACGATCCTGAAAAAAGGCAATTGTAGAGAGAGACTGTCAAGGCTGAGGGACTCTGGAAATGAAATTATTTCAGCCTCTGCCACCCACACAGATCTGGCAAGAAAAAAAGAACAAAAGGGTGTTTGTGCAGCCGCCTTGTCATAGTTGGTAAGCAGTTCAATGTCACTTGCCTCAGGCTCCCAAATCTCTTGGCAAATAGTAACCCACTCATCCCCAAGCCCTCCCCAAAAGAAGGACATTAGTATTCACTGTGATGAGGAGCAGGGAAATTAACAGTTTTTCTAAAGCCGTGGATAGAATGTCAGCTCTGGAAATCCACCTGACGCTTTCTAGGTTCTAAGTGATAGGTGAAAGTTATCATTTACATTTTGGGGAATGCAGTGTTACAAAATCCTTAAATTTAAGCACCAAAAAAAATCTTTAAAAGTCACGCTATGCCAACTCGACACATTCAGATCTCCAGTGGGTTAAATACCTGAGCCTCAAGTCACCTGACCTCCCATGAGCACCTCCAGTGAGGGCTCCATCCGAACATTTGGTGAAAATTCAAGGATGCAGAGAGTTGCAAGGACCAAAATGCAACCTGGAGACCATGAAGTGAGACCAGTGAAGTACGTGTGAGTGGAGGCAGAGTGGGCAAGAGAGCCCATACATGCTGGAAAACAGAAGGAAAGTGTGGAGACCAAGCCTTGGGCTTGGGATACAGAAGCCAGGTTTCAGTTGGGCTCATAGGTTGCCACTTGCATAACTTGTACACTAAGGAAGGTGGGTGGGCTGGCAGGTAAGGAGCATGGAACCCACCATTCTCTAGGCAATCCATTGTACCAACGATGATGGTTGTCAGTCATGGTTATCTTGGGTTGCGAGGACAGAAGTATTGGATTGAACATAATGAGACTTCAACTAGCATCTTACTTCTACTTACAATTATCATTTTGACCATGGACAAGTTTAAAAACAAAACATATATATATATATATATATATATATATATAGGCTGTGGGGAACCATTCACACTGCTTCAAAGCTCAGGGGCAGCTAAGGATACCTGAAGACATGACCCTGCTTGTCTAGCACGGGTGCACAGTGGGATACAGTTATGTCACCGTGACTTAGCATAGGTAAGCATGCATGTGCTGATTACGGTACTGTGTAAGAATGTAAATGTGAGATAACAACCTGTATTAGAATCGTATAATAAAGATGCAGTCGACTCTCACTCTAGCATGCTTGTGCTCTGCTCTGCTCCATTCTGCCTGCTGTTGCTGCTGATGTCATGCCCACATGTGTTCTTTCACCTTGAGACCTCATGCTGGAAAATCTTCCTTGGGCCCCCAGAAGGGGCTGAATAGGTCAGAGAGATTATTGGGTGCTCTTTCAGTGCTGAATTTAACTTTCCATTTATGACACTATTCTACTTCATAATAAGATAAAGGTTCTCCTACAGATTTTTTCAATAGAAATACAAATAATTTCTACCTAGTAGAACTCATAGCTTCCAAAGTTTATACTTTATGATCCTGCTAAACATAAAATGCTTCTTGCATAGCTAGTAACCCAGAGAGCTATTAAATTGCCTTTATATACCTAGCTTCTCTTTGGGCAAGTTTTAAATCTTACTCTTTCCCCATTAAATAATGAATTGAAATCTGTGAACCATGTTCATTTTACTATCCCTGTAAAAGACATGATTTTGCCCTTTTGAAAATTATACACCAACAGGCAACTCACTTCTGAGACCTCCAAGGATTTGGTTTCCTTATCTGCACAAAGATGCATTAGGACTACAGGGTCCTAAGAGCTTACTCTGGTATCTGAGCCACTAAGCCACCTGGGACCCCCTCTTCCTTAACATCATAGGGTCTCCAGAGAAAAGGCTGGAGACCATCCTTCTCTCTGTGGAGCAAGAGTTAATGACCACAGCACTGCTTCCTCCCCCTCCAGCCTCCTTGAAGGAGTCATCAAACCACAGTAGAATACTTTAGGCCTTCAGTAACCCTGAGATCTTTTAGAAGGTCCCAGGGGCCAGACGACATGGTCATTTCCAATTTACTCTGGTTGGTTTGTGCTTCTTCCTCCCCTAACCACCCCCTGCTTTCCACTACAGATATGAAAAGTTCCTGGTTCCGTGTCTACAGTTTTCAGTTTAACCAGGAGGCTGAGCCATCATGTCTGAGTGTTCTCCTCTTTGACATCTGTAAGTGGAAATCTATGCCTTTGGGTCCCAGCTGAGGGACCTGTGGTCAAACAGCCACTCCTTTCACTCTACGGAAGCGGGTGGGTCAGGATCCCTCTCTAAAATCACTACTAGTTGTGACATCAGATGAATTTGTCCTTGCAAACCTCCGGAGGCCTCTCTCCTTCCACCCTGGTATCTTGAGGATATGTTGGCCTCCTACTCTAAGCTAAAAGTGCTTTGTTCTCCAGGGTGAAGAAAGGAAGTGTTGCTGTGAACAGAGAAGAGAAGAGATGGTTTGGGAAAGGCAGGGAGTACATTTAGTATTCTTTGAACTCCTCAGTTTCTGGTCCTCAGCTACAATTAATCATCAATGCATGGCAAATCTTTCATTCCAGTGAATGAACTGATTTTGTTAACAGCAATTTTTCCTGAGTTTCTCATGTCAGATGTGTTTACCTGAGAATCTGCTCAGTGGTTATAGTATTCACAAAATAAATAGTTTTCTCTTTCTTATCCTAGTTTAGCTGCCTGATCTGACTGATAGTATTCACTGGTGGCTTGGTGGGCATTGCTGAATGAATCTTCTCAACTTTCTTCCCTTCAGTAATGCCCCAACCCATTGTTGCCAGAATCAGGTTAATTCCTTAGTATGGGGATGGAATGATGTGTCCCAGGCCAGCAGCCACATCCTGGGTCATCACCATTCATAGACTGGGCTTGCTCAGAGTTAGCAGACGGACCATGGGTGTAAGAAAAGATAAACAAGCTTTCGTCAGTTTTATTATGGATTTAAAATTCCCTACAGGCCATGTTCTCCTTTGTTTCCTTTGGTGGAGCTCACCCACTGCCCCTATCCTGACATTCACCTGCAGCTAACAGACTTGACTCCTAATACTAAAACTGTTCATCTAGGGCTGTCTCGTCATTTGCAGGGTAAATAAATCCTACCTCTGCAAATTCCCCAATTGTGATCATATTTAATTTGTGGGTGGAGGAGAAGGGAGACAAAAGATAGAGAAGACAAGGGAATACAAGAAGAGAGAGCAGAGAGGAGCATATCAAAGTAAGAAAAATAGAATGTGGCCAGGAAGAATCTCGCAAATCTAATAAGCCTTAATTTTAAAAAAGTGGAAGTTTATCATAATTATTATCAACGTCCTGTGTGTGCATAGTTTGTGAGACGCAAAATAGTTTGATGATGTTTTTACAAAATGCACCCTTTCTATTCCCTTTCAACTTCCATTTTCACACCCCAAAGCAAGTATTTAATGCTTATCTGGCTTCTGCTTCTAGTATTCATCTCTGTGTTTCTGTTTGTTAATTTTTTTCAGTTTTTGATGTCAATCACTCGTTTCCTCATGGCAATGAGGACTGAATTCTCTCACACTGCGAGCCTCCATTGGACATGTTCCTCTTCCCTGCAGAGGTTTTTAAGTCAGATTTTTCTCAAACCAATATTTTGGTCATACCGTGATTATCTGATACTGTGACAAATAATAGCTAAACTATGTAAAATATTATAATTGCATTTACTTTCGCAAACTTTTTTTTCTAATCTTTTAAGTTATTTGCTTTGCATTTCACCTTTTCTGTGTACTTTTCTATGTTTGCGTTTAATTCATTGCTAAATTCTATTGGAAGTAAAAAGTCCTCTAACACATTTAAAAGCATTAGGGAACATGTGAGTCCCTTTTGTTTTTCTTGTGGTGATGTCCTCTCCTGGAGCCTCCCCTCACCCTGATCCTCAAACCCTGAATGGTTTTCTCTAGGATGGCTGCAAGACCAGTGTTCCTGGAAGCTCACTCCTCCAATATGAGAACTGCCTTAAGCTCTACCTACACACAGACGCTGTATATTCAGTGTACTTGGTTTACTCTCTCATGTTTTTGGAGCATATCATCTAATAGCTTTCTGAAAAATGGGTATGTGTGGAAAAGGCTTTCTGTGTATCTGAAAATGATAATTATTCTATGTCTACATATAGTTAAGTTTCATCTGGGCATAAACTTCTATGCTGAAAATAACTTTCCTTTTGAACTTTGAGGGGGTAGTGTTACATTTCATTTTCTTTCAGCTTCGGATGTTCCAATCAGCTTTTTAGTATCCCTCATTTGAACCTGAACAGAGAGTCTTCAAATATCTTTGCTATTTGAGGAAATTCCTTAATAGAAAAGCAAAGAGAAAAACACATGGGGAAAGTAATTCAGAAAAGAAAGTCACTGCAAGAATCTGGAAATGTTACACCTTAATGAATGAAAGAAACAGCGCCTCTTTTTACCTCTGGTGTCAGAAATCTTGTAATAATGAGCCTTAGCATGATTGCCCACTCATCAAACAGGTTCCCCTTGCTGAAGCTTTTCCCCTAGAAAAGCAGATCCTCTGTCCTAGGAAGAAAAGATTTTTGTTTTAAGCTATGTTTTGTTTCATTTTTGTGGTACCAAAGATTGAACCCAGGCATTCACATATACTAAGCAAGCACTCTGCTACTGATCTACATCCACAGCACTTCTTGAAAATATTTTTAAAGAATTCCTCTCCTGATTTACTTTTCTCCATTTTCTTTTCTATTTCTTGCATATTGGGTCTTTTGGACCAATCTGCTAATTTTACATATTACCTCTTTTCTATGTATGGGCAAGTAGGTAAGCTTTCAAAAGGTTGTTTTCAATTTATATAATCAAAGAAATGAAAAATGGATACTCAACTGAGACCAGCTAACCCAGTGGTAAACATCAGAATTCCCCAGTACTTGGGAGGCTGAGTCAGGAGAATTTTTGTGAGTATGAGATCAGCCTGGGCTACAAAGTGAGCTCAGGGCCAACCTGAACTGCAACGCAAGACCCTGTCTCCAAAAAATAAAATAAAATTAAATTAAATTAAAAAATCAGGATTCCTTATTTAGTCAAGACATGAGCCAGATTTCAGGCTCATAACTTACTATCTGAAAGACAGACCGACCAGGTCCTCAGGAGCAAGTCTGTTACAAAGAACCCTCAGTTCTTCCACAAGAGGATGCATGACTATTTATTTAAGTAACTGCATGCTTTGAAGAGGGGAAATCCAGACACTTTGGGAACCTTTTGATTTAGCATCTGAATTGATAATATTTTCTGAGTACCTAAAACAAACCATGGCTTACTGCCAGAATAGGAGCCAGGTCAGGCTCATAACAGGTTAGTTTGCTGTTCCAGCAACTCACCCAAAGGTCATTTCCCTAGGTCTCCAATGTTTTACTAGACTGAATGGATGTTGTGGATAGCAGAACTTCTCATTTGATTCATTAGTCTGTGGGTTAAAAGCTACTCTAATAAGAATTTCTCCCCAACACACAAAAGTCAAGATATGATATCATAAAAAATTATAAAAACATCACATCTGGTCCCTGGCCCCTTCTTCTCTGGTTCTTCCCCTGATCTCTGATTCCCAAATGCCATGAGTTGAGCAGTTCTCTCCATTGTACCATTCCAACATGATGTTTCTACCTTGGCACCAACTGACCATTGACTGCACTCTCTGAAACCATGAGCCAAACAAAATGAACTTTGTTCCAGCAATGAAAAACTGACCAATATGTCTCACAAGTTCTTCACTGCAATATTGCTTGGTAATTCTCTGACCAATTTTGACAAAGGTTGGCAAGAGCAAAAGCCACTCCCTGAGAAGAGTCTTATCACCAAAGACTGAAATTCTTCGAGGATGAGGGTCTAGAACCCTCATCAGTTAAGTATCACCTTAACCAGTAGAAGTGCTAGACTAAGGAAAATTAGGATGGATTATAGGAAAGGGAGCTCATGAGTATCCAGCTGCCATCTCAAGGTCAGACACAATGTTAGGAACTTAGCTCACCTCCTAAATGTTCCTCTTGCTCTTTCTTCATGCAAAGAATCCTGAGAGATCCTTATCCAGATGTACTCAACTTTTTATACCAACCAACTGGATGTAAATGATACAGAACATGAATTGTATTGAGAATTGTAGTGTCACTTAGATCACTCCTCTGGGACTGAAGTAATTATCCTCCAATCCTCTAAGCCCATTGGCTCTGACCTGTAGCTGGAAATTTCCAAAGGATTTTTCTCTGATATTAACTGTTTCACCCAAGGGTATCTGAGGTTTGTGTCCAAATGTTTTATAAATATCTTATTTTTTTTCTTTTTCTCTAAGATAGGTAACAGTTCTACTTTTATTTTTTCTTACTCTGATCCTTGAATCATCTCTCTGTGTTGTTGTTGTTGTTGTTGTTGTTGTGTTGTTTTGTTTTTGAATCTCATTATTTGGTTTGTAGATTTTCACTCTCTTTGGTGGCTGCAGATTCCCCCTGTTAATAGTGCTCTTTCTTCATGTAAAGTCTTTCAACCAACGTTCCTGTTTCTTTCTTCCCAGGATCTACCTTTAAGGTGATGACTCCTACAGCTTTGGACTCTCTCTGAAATTGCTCTACATAAATTTGGGCCTTCATTTCTCCATACTGTACTTGTATTCCAGGTCTCTATTCTGCTTGATTGTTTGCCTAGCACTCATCCATCAGTTTACAGCTAGATGTTTTCCAATAGCCCCATATGCTGGTAGGTAGGGCTTCTGGAAGGTGATTGGATGATGGGACCCCTACTGAGTTGAGCTAAGTTGAGCTGAGCTGAGTTTGTTTCAGGAGGTGGGAACTGGTCAAAAGAGGATGGTCACTGGTGGAATGACCTGCAAAGGTGGATTTCACTCCCCAGCTTGTCTCTTCCCTCTCTGCTTCCTGGCCACTCTGTTACATCTGGAAGTATGGCAGATAGACAGGCAGGGGCAAAGTACAAATACATTATTCATAGTAATGCCCATGGTGGCCTACTTTTTCTAACAAGGCCCTACCTCCTAAAGTTTCTGCCACCTTCCAACAGCATTATCAACTGGAATCCAATCCTGCTACACATAAGCTATTGGGAAAACTAAAAAGCTCATCCACCATGGGACTGCTGTTAACATTCACCTGGTTAAAGCAAAATAGTGCATCCACCTTGAGGAACTTAAATTAATCACACCTGCAAAGTCTATTGGGCCAAGTAAAGTAACACATTATCAATTCTGAAGGATTAGGACATGGACATTTGGGGGGAAAGGAGGTAGTACTATAGTCTACCATAGTAACTTCCCAATAACACTTGTCAGAACTAAAATTTGATCAATATATATTGATACCAATAAACAAGTGAGTGAGTAAATGAATGAAGGGAGACCATTTAATGATTCAACAAATATTTATTATTAGGTCCATTATGACCTTGGTCATGTTTTACACAATTTATGGAAGATATCTTGGAAACCAATGCTTATTCTACAAACTTAACTTAGCTTAATGTCAAAGAACATTCTGTCATAGTACAATAGCACCCAATTTATTGATCATCATGTAATCAACATAAGAGAAGAAGGCAAACTTAGCTTTTAACAATGTGACCACAAATATAGCAAAGTAAGAAGATAACAAAAATTATTCCCAACTCAAGAGTGGACAGTGGATGCCTGGGTCCATCCTCACCAAGCTGAAGGAAAGGCAGCAGGGATCTGGATAGCTTTGCTATTGTGGGTCATTGTGCACCTCACACACACAAACCTCCAAGGTGAGCTACACATGTGTATGTGTCACAGGGCCCTTGCAAAGGCATCACCCCGATCTCTGACCTTTCCCTGAAGCCATGACAACAGTATCGCCACAGAACGTACTATGCCGGGTTTTCCAGAATCATCACGATGTTGTGAGTGGAGAACACAGGATTCTCAACTTGGGAAAGTAAACACTTCTGGTACCTCTGAGCAAAAAGCCACATAAGCACCTGGCTCTGGTATGTCTGGTGCTCCCAGTACGCATGTCTTAGGTTCCTCACCTAGGCAGAGTCCCAGAGTTGATGACATGAAGTACACAAGAGCCTGCAGTCAGGGAAAAGAAACCCACTGTCACTTTCAGATTAATATGTTAACCTAAAGGAAAACAATCCTGAACTCATCTCTAGGATACTTTCAGTTTGGGACACTTCCAGTAATTTGGATTGCCCTAGTTCTGAGCTTCTGCCCATTCATCATCCAAATCTGCCTCATCTCTGGATTCCTAGGACAGAAAAAAGTATTTTTATTATCTGTAGCAAAACTTGCTTCATATTTTGGTGAGGAAATTTTTATAAAGTACCTATTATGAGACAGTCATTCTAACTGGTGCCTGACAATATTATTCCATTTTGTCTTCAGATCATTCCTTTGAAGCTACATGATTGAACTCAATATTCAGATAAGAATACTGAGTCATAAACAGTGTAGACAACCTATTCCAGACATCCAGGGTAGGTGGTTACTGGCACGGTTTTCCAACTTTAGACTATCTCACCCCACCCTGTCTATCTACTTACAAATCATCTCTAAGGAGCAGCATGGGTCATCTTGTACCTAGAGAAACAGAATGGGTCCTGGAGCCGCATTTCTTGACTTTGAGATCTAACTGGCTGGTTTGCATCAGGGGACCGCAGGTATAAGACTTCACCTCAATTTTTAAGGCAGTTAAAAAGACTTCAAGATTTTTTTCAGCATCAAATGAGACTATGTCCAGGAGTGATGAAAGAATGTGGTGAGTATTTACATTTTAAGCACTTATTGCAGTAGAAGACACGTTGCTAAGAATGATGGGACAAGTATGGTCAAAGCAAACAGAATTTTCAGCATTTTGAGGGGAAATGGGGGCAATATGTCTTTCACTTGTAATACATTTTTAAAATTTAAATATTCACCATATTTTTGACCATCCATATATATAAAAACAATAAATACCAAGACATTTTCCAAGGTCCACTACTATTCTTAAACATTATGCTGACAGATTTGTTTTCACATCTCGAAATGATAATCCAATCAATTTATCTAAGTAGAAGAGACACCTTCCTGGTCGGGAAAGTGCCAAAATGTTGAAGTTATTACACATCCCACTCAGAGCTCTGGCTGGTGTGAAAGGGTGTTGACACAGACTCCAAGATTACACACAAAGCAGAACAAACGGGCTGCTACAGAAGCCACGCTCAGGCAAATGGCATCCAAACTGTGCTTTAGAGCTACAGGGAGGCTTTATTTAAAATAATAGATTCTGCAACTCAAATGGCATAGTTTACATAATAGTCATAAACGAATTACTTAAAAATACCTATCATGTATTTATACTATACAAATGACAATCTTCTCTCGACATTGTAGAAGAAGGAACAGTTATTCTGCTTAGGATGACATGGGGCATCTTAAGAAAGAGGTGACCCTGCAGCACTTCTCGAATGATGCATAGGAAGGGAGTCAGGAAAGAGGCTACCAAACAGGTGGCAAGACAGCACCCTAGGCTAACATCTAGGTGACAGGCGGCTGGGACAATGTGAAAAGCAGTGAAGACATGATCTTTTTCCTTTCCCCTTTGCTTGCTTAATCATTACCAATCGGTAAGATTCGCACAAGCTATGGTGTCAGACTGTGGCCCAGGAGAATGCAACACCCTCTGAGCATGGCTGTGAGGTTCAGGGCCATACAAAATCCAAACCATGGGTGAAGAGCTGGAAACTGTTCACGGTCTCAGAACAAACTAGGTGGAAAACATCCACCTACAGCAATGATGACTGAAAGACCAACTTAATCATATAAATGTAGCCAGAAATGTCACTCAGTGCAACCACTATCAGGGCATTTTCCCACCTTCATACCTGAAGGTGTGTTCTCTCACTCATGCTGAAAATCAACCGTTTTGCTATAAACTCTACCTGTCTGCTATATGGACTGTCCCCACTACACGCCTCATCAGAAACCTTTCTTTAAAGACCAGCATGGCTGGTTCCTCTGACATCAGGACCTGCCCATGTTGGAACCCTGTGATATTAAGAACAGGCTTTCAGGTGAGAGGAGGATGCTGAGTCTCCATGCTGAGGGAGGCTTAAAGCTGAACACATAGGGTGTGGCTGATAGTCCCTAAGGATTGGTGCAGCACAGGGCTGAGGCAGGCTGAGCAGGCAGACAGCCACGCAGTAGGTGGGAGTGAAAGGTGAAGGAGGATCTGGGTGCCATTTACACAGAGGGGAGTTGATTATCCACACAGCCACTCTCACCTTTGCATAAGACAGAGAGCTGGTTCCTGCAACCCAGAGAACTGCTACGGGCTAGTAAGGAAGGACAGGCCACCAGGAAATAGGTTTCAGACTAAGTTTTTGTACCAACATTCACTTCTATTACCCTAAGGTTTTTTGATAAAGTAGTACTCAAAGTGACTACTCCATCTTGATCAATCGTTAGCATGTTAGAAGGACCAGGTCTCAGACTTGGCTGGGCCAAAGGCAGGAGAGGGGCCACAGCCTGGGGAGGCTCACCGGGACTCAAGAGGGAGTTTACAGAGGGGTTTCTGGTCACCTGTACCAAATGACACGGAGAGAAAAGGAAGATGCATTCTTCAAAACTGTCCTGGAACATTTAGGGAAGTAAGTCAAATGAAAGAATAAATTGTATGCATACAAACAAGATGGAAAATTGCAGTTTATCAATTAGATCCTAAAGAGCAAAAGGCCCCAGAGGCCTGGTGACTTTCTTCTAACAAGCTCTCAAAGAGAAAAATTGATGCTAAACTGAGCCTCTTCTCAAGAAGGCTTCATGCTGAACAAATCCCCTCTTACCTGACCATTGCTGACTGTGAGTGCCACCTCCACTTTGGGGCCGTAGAGTCAGGGTCAATGGACTCATCTCACTTCAGGGTCCACTGGGCCCAAGGCTATTCCTGCTGGATCCGTTCTTGAAACATCTGCTTCCATGCGCTGATGTCCAAAACTATTTTTCCACTCTAAAGTGGACGTTTAGCTGACTTCCCAGTAAGACAAGAAATTTCTGATTGCTTGTTCAGTTTTGTTTCTGCCTCCTGGTTTTTACTTTCCTCTTTTAGATCCAGCACTCAGAGCAGTTCTTCCTTCTGAAGACAGAGGGCAGCACAGGTTTGTCACTTTATGCCTTTGTTGAGCTGAGTACAGAGCTGTGTTCTGGGTTCTGAGAGCACCATAAATTAGTTTTCATTTCCTTTTTCTCTCATTTGAAGAATAATCAGGATATTCTTTTAGGCACTGGATTAAGAGACAGTTCCTACTCGCACCTATGTTCATGTCGTCGTAGAGACTGGAGCGGTAAATGGAGGGGCTGTGCTCAATACCCACCTCATACACTGGCAGAGTCTGTGCCATGGCCCCTGAAGGGGCATTTTTTTCTGGTGGCTGGTAGATGAGCCACACAGAGTGGAGATGTAGAGCCAAAACCCACAGAGCAAATAAGCAGTAGAGGTGAAACTTAAACCTAGGGCCCTGTAACTCCAAAACCTGCAGTCTGCGCCCACTTTACTCCCTGAGAAGAAGCCAAGAATGTTGTTTCAGGTTCCAGGCTGGAACACTGGAGCCAAAAGCAGAGAAACGGGGGTGAAACCTGAATCAGTGGTTTGGTCTAGCACACTTCCTGCATCTGAGACCGAGACCAGGCTCCATGCGGTATTATTTACCTCACCGAGGGCTGGAGGAATCCCGATACTATCCTCACCCTCAGTAAGAAAAAGATGAAGAAAGAGAGAGGAAAAGGTAAATTAGAGCTCCTTTTTCTACCCCATAATGCATCTGAAGTCACTCATTCTTTGCACCAAGGCATTGTAACTCCAGGATAATCAAATTATGGAAATTATTTGTTGGAAGTGGCTTAATACCTTTGTCGATTTTTAGTGAAACTTTTTAAAGGAGAATTACATACCCTGGAGGTGTTGAAACAGTAAATTTGATTATATATATATATATATAACCAGTATATTAAATATATATTATATATATAAAATCAGTATATATATATATATATATATATAATCAGTATAATTACATTTAAACTTTCTTACAAAAAACACAAGATCCTGAAATTTAATGCAAGAGACTTGTATTATATCTCAGCACTGGACCTATACAGTACACTATGAACAGTCACTAGCACACACAGGGGACCAGTAAAATTATGGTAAAGCAGAATTAGATAGTTGCTTCAAGTAGATGAAATAACATATTTATCAACTATCCATAAACTTATTGCCCACTGTGCTTACTGTCAGGCAGGTCTCAGTCTAAGAAGCACAAGCCAGACATCATCCACATGTTCATGTGATCCACATCATCACATGAACTACTGAGAATCAATTTTTCTTCACTTTCCCTTTTCAGAATTGATGTATGTTTTTAGTGCTTTGGGGATCCTTCTTCTTTTCCAGCTGACTCTCACCAGTTGTCCAGTTTTCCCCTTCTCTCATTTTCATGAGCTGTCCCTATTAGTTAACAGCACAGATCTGTAGCTGGTCTGCCCACTTTGAGACCTAGGCCCACAACATAGTGCCTTGGTGGCCTTACCAAAATCTTGAACATCTCTGTGACTCAGTTTTCACATCTAAAGTAGGAATAATCATATTTCTTACCTCATACGGTGCTGTGAGTACTGAATGTTCTTTAAAAATAGCTACTGGCATTAGAATACAGACATGTTTGATATTTTCATTGTTATTGTTGCTATGTTGCACATTTCTTTAAAGCTAACACCTTTCTTAAGTAGTTTGTGAATACGACAAGATAAAATCACAAACATTTATTTTTTAAATTATAGTATAGGCAGTAAAATTATAAGAATATGTCTCGTACTCAGAGAGTATAATAGTCACTTAGGAATGCAGACTGGGCAGAAATGTACCTGATTTTCATATTTTACCTCCATTCCACTCTGTCACCTCCCTGAGCAAGGTTAGCACTTCCCCTAGGTCATACATCCAACTCTGTTTTGATGGCCACCCTACCCATGAAAGGTGACAGGAAGTGTAACAGATTGTGATCTCCACAGCCAAGTGCTGCTCAGGCCCCAGCGCTAAGTCTGCTAAGAAACCCTTCCAATAAAACAAAGATTACATTAAACTTCTCAGGAAAAAATAAGGAATAATTGATAGGTTTTCAAGGCAGTGGTTTTTGTATTATTTCTGTAAAAACTTGGTTGGTTTCAGGCTTCTTGGGGTCTATTACTGGGATAATGTGGTCTGCCTTAATAGATAACCACTTATTTTATTTTATTTTATTTTATTTTATTTTATAGATAAAACTTTCAGAGGCACAAAGGAAGTTCAGAACCAAAAAGGAGAAGTGCTTACCAATTTTTGTCTTGCTGTTTGCAGCTGCCATGAAAGGTGGTCCTGCTTTGCCACCCTGCCTTGAAGCCAACTGAGTATAGACTGAAATCTCCAAAATTGGGGTGAATACTGGAAATTGAACTCAGGACTTCATGCTTGCCAGTTGAATCTGGGTGCCTGGCTCTTGGCTGTAATCTGGGATTGCTGGGGATGGTTGCTGCTACCTTAGAGTAACTTTTGAATTTAACAGTTCACATGCTTTATTTCACTTGGTCTTCAAACTCCTCAGAGAGGGGAAGATGGCAGATCAATAAGCAGCAAAGTAAAAAGCCTGTTTTAGAGAAACAGCTCAGATGCTGGAATACAGCATTCTGGAGAAGACCAGATGGAAGGAGATGGATCTTCTCAACTCAGGAAAAAACTAAAGTGAAAAAAAAGAAAGAAAGAAAAGAGAAAAAGAAAAGAAAAGAAAAACTTGGACAGAAGGCAGCAGCCAGACATGCTTTCACCAGAACTGGTCCCACTGTGTGTGAAACACCACTGGAATCTGAAGACACATGGACATGGTGAAGTTGGGATTTGGCAAGCCCAAGGGCCTCGGCAGGAGGATGTGGTCATGGCAGGGAGTGGCAGACCAGAGAACTGCACCAGCTCGCTGTGAATGTAGGGGACTCAGTCCTCCCATGGGAGTGGGTGATTGGCCGGGCACCATTTTGGAATTGGGCAGGATAAGCCCAGAACCAGAACTGCAGCTGGCTTCATTCAACCACTCCTAGTGCAAAGCAGATTAGTGAGAATGGCTTGGACTGAGTCATGCCCCTGCAAGCCATCCAATAGCCAAGGCCAAGGTTTCTCTAAAGCTATTCCTACTCAGCCCCGGCCACACGGCACACACTAATGTGGTGAAGACTCCTGGTGGTTGACCAGCTCAGAAGGGAGGGACCAACCTTCCCCACCTCTTCTTGTACTCCACTAGTCACCAGAAGATTGGGGAGGGCAGCAATCCCTAGCCAGCATGCTTCAGAGAAATTATAACCCATATAGGAAGTTCCAGGGACCCCACTATCTACTTGTCTAGAAGAAACCAAAAACATGACAAGAGGAAGAAACAAAAAGCAGTCTCCAGCCTCCAACCCAAGCAGTACTTGCCCAGGAGAGTTAAACACAGAAGAGATCAGAATTGCAAACCTGCAGTTTCAGAGGCAAGAGCATCTGATATAGAAAAATATCTTCATGAAATTATAAAAGAACTTAAAATAGAAATACTAATGCAAGTAAAGGAAGATATAAGAAAAATAATAAAAGAAATGTTAAGCATCTCTCAAGAAGACCCAGATGGAAGAATAGAGGAGCATCGAAAAAGGAGGGAAACCTTCAATGAAGAATATTAAAAAAATTTAGAATACATGAAACAGATTCAAAGGGATATCCAGGAAATTAAAAACTCCATTGAAACCTGACAAAACTGCTTGAAAGAAACTAAAGATAGACTATCAAACATTGAAGACAAGTTTGCAACTTGTGATCATGAAAGGAAAGATCTCTCAAAAATAACAAGGAACCAGGAAGTAACAATACAAAAGCTAGAATAACAAGAGGATCTATAACTTAAGAATAAAAAATGTGAGTGAAGAAGCAGGGGTAAACACAAATGAAATACAAAGGCTATTTATAGAAATAATTAAAAAAAAACTTCCCAAGCATAGGAAAAGGAAATGATATTCAGATATATGAGGCATACAGAACTTCAGCCAGCTTTAACCAAAATAGATCTACACCCAGACATATAATAATCAAGATCCCAGAAATTCAACACAAGAATTTTAAAAGCTGTCAGAGAAAAGAAACAGATCACCAATAAAGGAAAATCCATCAGAATCATGACAGACTTCTCAACACAAACCAACAAATCAAGAAGAGCTTAGAGCAAAGTATTCCAAGCCCTGAAAGAAAATAACCTCCACCCCAGATTGATGTACCTCACAAAACTATCTCTCAAATTTAATGGACAAACAAGATGCTTCCATGACAAAGAGGAACTGGGGGAGTTCATGACCACAAATTCGACCCTACAAAAAATACTGAAGGACATTCTAGAGAGAGAGAAAAAAGACCATGATTTCAGGAACAGCAGCAGAAGGGGCTCACTGAATGGGGCAGACAGTGGAATGAAGGGGAAAAGTAGACAAACAATGACAGGAAAATAGCATGCAGAGATGAGGAAGAGAAGGTTGGCCATAATCGCTAACATGTCTGGCTTCAAATCACTTATGAAAAGAAATACAGGCAGAGTGGATCAGGAGATAGGGTCCATCAAGATACTCTATATAAGAAATATAATTAACCTGAACGAGGGCTTATGGCCTGAAAGTCAAAGATGAGAAAATAATAATCTATGTGACAGCGAACCAAAAAAAAGTGGGGGTATCTCTCCCTTTAGCTGCAGATTGGTTGGAAAGACATAACATTTTTATATAATGGAGAACTACTAAGCTATAAGGAAGGAAAATCTTGAGGCTCTTGTAGGTAAATAGATACAACTTGAGATCATGCTCAGGGGTAAAAAGGTTCAGAACCACTTAGGCAAATAGTGGGTTGTCTCCCTAATCTAAAAACTAAAGGAATTAGTGGAATACAAGATGTATAATGCACCCTGTGAAAGTGAAAGGGGAGGAATTGTCTAAAAAGGGAAGGTAGAGGACATTATTAATCTTGTATCATGATTTGAAACCCATATTGATTTTGTCAATCTGTTCAGTTTGGTTATATTCTGTTCCAGTTTGTCTACTTATACTAGATTTGATGGCATGGACAGCTATTCCAAAGATAGAAGGATATACTATGGTAACCATTTTTATTTTCCTATTAACATAATTTGAAGCCCTGTATTGCTTTCACTGTCTTGTTTTCACTGACTTTATTTGAATCTGTTTTGTTTGATTGCTGTCTTGTCTTGACTGATTTTATTTGAATCTGTTCTGTTTGATAGTATCAAGTCTGAGGGTAGAGGCAACTACTCTGAACACAATAAGATTCACTATGATGCCCATTCTGGTTTGACTATTATCTTCTTTTGAAGTTCTATAATGTTCCTGATGTTTTGTTTTTATTGATTTTGTTCTGTATTGCTATGTTCAATTTTACTATGCCTGATGACATGGGCAATTCTATTGAAGATAGCAAGAGACATCATGGTAACCACTGTAGATCACCTTATATTTTGGTTTTAACTCATGTACTATGTCCATCCTTTTGTTTTGACTGACCCCATTTTGTTTTATCTCATTTGGATTTATTCTCTTCAAAATAAAAAAAAATTTAAAAAAAAGGAGAAGTGATCAACCCAAGCTTTTCTAGCTGTTGGGTGTTGGTTATTTTGTCCCAGCAGTGAGGAAAAGTAGCTAAGATAGCAATGGACTTAAAACTAGAAGAAAAAAAAGGGGGGGGTATAAATTCTAAATCCAACACTCACTGAATTGCTTAACCTCTTTGAATCTTAGTGTTTTGTTCATAGTAGATAAATAACTATAACCATTTCATTGGATGACTTGTGTACTAGCATAATTTAGATGTTGGCCATAACAACAAAATATCATGTAGCATTATTTCACAAAAGAAATAATATCAAGTTTTGCAATATCATTTCAATGGAATAAAATACTCGAACTCAATATTTAAAGAATGCAGAAAGCATAAGGGATATATATACAAAGGAGATAGATATTTAAACCAAGAAAAAGAATAAAATGAAAATTTACAACAATTGTAGGACACTATTATGGCTTGCATCTAGATGTTCCCCCAAAGCCTCATGTCTTCATAGCTGGAGCTCTTTGGAGGAGGCTGGATCCAGGTCATGTGATACTGGGATTAAGGTCATGATGCTGGTATTAAGGATTCCCTACACCTGGTGTTGGTAGTACCACACCTGGAAGGGATAAAAGGGAAAGCCCATATCAGCTACTGCTGTCTCCCACCTGCTTTCCATGGACTGTTTCTCCTCTGCAAGGCCCCTCTGCCACGCCACTCTGTCTTGGAGCCAGCCAATTATGGACTGAAACCTCTACAAACTGTGAACTGATATAAATATTCCCTCCTTTAACTTTGGGTGTTGGGTGTTTTGTCTCAGCAATGAGAAGAGTAACTAAGACAGATGCACCTTACATCTCCAGATTCCCTACTCTAGCCCGATAGGTAGTGACTCTTTCCATGGAATGTTTCAGAGTAGATGCATCTAAGGAAGCTTTGTAAAAATGCAGATGTTCAGGCTCCCCTCAGGAAATTCTGACTCCACAGATGTGGAGTGTTGGGAGCTGTTGAAGCTGGAAATTGATCTGGGGCATGACCCAGACATGACCCTACCAAAAAACAAATAGTGCCCAGGTCACCCACATGAAGAAGGTGCTACAGCCCAGAAAAAACACCAAGCACCTAGAGAATCCAAAAAATGGGTTACTAAGCAGAGGAGCTGCAATTGACATTATCCTTCCCAGTCAATAAACATGCTGCTTTAGTTGAGCAGTACCTTTCCTCCCATCAGGAGAGTAAGGGCTCCACCTGACCTCAGCTTTGTCTTTTCTTTATTTTTCTCATCCTTTCATGGTCCTTCACCCCCAAGAAACTCAGGAGCCTCAAGGATCATGACAATCTGTAGTAGGGCATTTCAAAAGGCTTCAGGCTTTATACTCCTGGATAAAGATCACCATAGATATAAAACTCAGAAGTTTGAGCTTCTTGCGTCAGTCTAACATTATGAGTGGCAGAGGCGGAACTGAAGCAAGATTCTTTCACTCTCAGCTATGTACTCTTTTCCACGGTACAATTCTGGAAGGCAAGGCCAGACTTTATTCATCTGGTTATAATGGCTGAGCTTCACTGACATTAAGCAGCAGTTTGCTGTCTGAGGGATGGAGTCCAGGAGAAGGCCACAGTCGTAACGCATGAATTTAATTGACAGGAAGCACATTGAAAGCAATGAGGATAGTTATAAACTGGAGACTGAACAGTCAAGACAATTACAATGCACAGTCATGGAGACATTACACAGCCTGCCAAGGGTCACATGGATAATAGGTAACAGCTTTACCTTTTCAGCTTCTGTGTGGACATTGACATGAAAATTCATGAGACCCAAAGGACCTGATGAAATTAGAGAAAATTTTTAAACTTGTGTAAATGGAAGCCCACAAGGCAAACACCTTAGTGAGTATCTTGAGGGTTTCTTGATCTCAACTGCAGTAGATGTTTTAAATAGATTCAGGCTTGCTCCTAAAAAGATTGTTCACAAGATTCATGCTGGAATACTTTCAGAACGGAGCCTAGAGTCTTCTTCTGGAATTACTGATTTTTCCCAAGTTCCTTCCAACAGACTGTTTTCACAGCATCTTCTGTGTACCCCTTGGTAAGAGCACAGTTCTGTTCTTCCACGGTTGTTGGAACAAAAGAAGTCAGTTTTCTCTTTCTCCCTGCCTACTTTTCAGCAAAGATTATTTTTTTAATTTTCATTTTTAAAAATCTGAATATATTATAACAGTTTTTCATGAAGTAGAGATACGTGAGCCTTGTGAGATTTAATTACTGGGTGTCAGTTGCATATGTCAAGAATGTGGCAAGAGATCAGCAAGGGTTACAGCTTCAGGACAAAACCTGCTCTGCTCACAACATTCTCCGAAGATGATGAGGCCGTGTGATCACAGGTGATGAACGTTCCTTGGGGCGGCAGCACCATGTCACTATTTTGCCTTCTTGCTCCTCCTTTATAGCCCCAGGATTTATAATGCTTTGTCTTGTCCTATTGAAGTTACAGCCTGGTGAATGTCATAAGGCTGTGTTCACTCTGAAGTTTTATTTTGTGTGTATATTTTCTTCTGTTTTGTATTTTCTATAATCCATGTCACCCCATAATGCATTAATTTTTGCATTCACTTTTTGCTCTCATTAAACTCCTGAGATTTAAGAAATGAGTATTCAGGGTACAAATACATAGAACTGAGTTGAAAAATTATCCTGGCATTTATACAGATAAAATATAAAAAGGACCAGCTCAGGCATGAGGGGACCTGGACTGAATCTAAGTCACGCCATGATCTGGTTGGATCACATTGGCTCCCAGCCTGGTTTCCCCCGTCTGTATAGTTAAGGGCTGGACTAAGCTGGTTTCCAAGCCCAGTCTCAGTTCTGGCATTGTGAGCATGGATCAGGGATCTAGAACTACATGAAGACATACAGAAGACACTTGCTGTGTGCTGTTAGGGCTGTCAGCACTCCATATTTTTCCACATGGGTGACAGAGGAGTGACCTGGAGCACAGTTCACTAGAAGGTGGAAGTCCTCCATCCTGGTATAAATCACTTTCCTTCAGAGAGAGCTGGGCAGCGGTGGTGAAGCGGGAAGAGGAGGAGTGTGTGTGTGTGTGTGTGTGCGCGTGTGTGTGCATGTCTGAGAAACAGGGAGGTAGGAAGGTAGGTGAGACTGCTTACCTTAAGGAAGGTAAGAAACTAGAAAGATGACTACTTGAAAACACCAAGAAAGACTTCTCATGGGCAAGAGGAAGCAATTCAATCCCTGATAATTCCAAAAAGCTGAACTGCATGTGGAAGAGAAAAGTAACAAAACCTATTCATTCAGTCTAAGGGGGAAATGAATACAGTGATCACTCAAAGCAAAACAAAGAGGGTGTGGTGTATTCCATTCATCTATTTGCCTAGTTGCATCCCAGGAATTCTGATGGAACACAAAGAAGGCCAAAGTAAGAATGAAAGATATGGATTAAAGTCCAATCTCTGACAGGACTGGGTAGTAGTAGCCAGGTGAGGTGGTCATATGATGAGGATAGCCAATAATTCAGCACCAAGTGTCAGCTGGAGAAGGTGGCTTCAGGCCTCTTCCAGTTCTAGATATATGAAAATCTTGAGCTGTATCCTCCTTTTCCCCAAACTGAAAACAAAATATGGAAGAATTCAGCCTAGTTGGTCTGGTACAAGTCAAACTCTTAGAGTTAAGTGTGTTAAATGAGTGTTTGCTTGCAAAATGATTATCATAAACCCTTGGCTAACCCTGAAGTCAGTGAGCACACTGTGATCTTTATATTCACTTACAGCCTTTTGGAATATTTTCAAGGTTTCTTCCTTAAGTGCAAGTGCTAGAAAGACTTGAAGTATAACAAGTGCTATTGAATCTTGCTTTGACGAAATTGAGAATTGAAACAAAATAAGACATTATTTAGAATCTGCACTTATGGGGGGGGGGGCGGCTTCCGGGAAGATGGCGGAACAGTAAGCAGCAGAGTAAACATCTTCTCTGAGAGAAACAGCCCAGATGCTGGACTATAGCATTGTGGGGAAGACAAAAAGGAAGGAAGTGGGTTCCCTGGATCCAGGAAAATCTAAAGTGAGAATTGAAGCTCACAGAGAGAGTAAAAAAGAAAAACGAAGAAGAAGGTGGTAGCTGGCAGTATCGTCACCTGGATCCAGACCCCCTATGCAAGAGGAGCTGTTGGAACCTGGTTATACACAGTCATGTTGATAGTGGTGGCTGATGACTCCAGAGGCCTCTGCAAAGAGACGAGTCAGTGAAGGGGACCAGTGGATGCAGAGGACTGTACTGGCTGGCAGTGAGTGCAGAAGCCTCAGTCCTCCCATGTGAGGGAGCGATTGGCTGTAAGCCATTTTGGAGTCTGGCTGGATACGCTGCCAGCCCCCTCTAGCGGCTCCTAACTGGGAGCAGACCAGTGAAAATTGCTCAGAATGAGCCCTGCTCCTGTGCACATTCCAGCAAACATCGCTGAGGTTCCCCTCCAGTAGCCAGCTCAGTCCAGAGGCGGCAGCCAGCCCTGCCTCTGCACACCACTCCAGCAGCCATCGTCAAAGATCCCCCCAAGATCCCCACCAGTAATCAGCCAGGGGACAGCTGCCAGTCCCCCTCTCATGTGCACTCTACCATCCTTCAGTAAGCCAATGCAGGCTGGGAAAAGCATCAGACAGCCCTGCACCAGTGCACCCAGTGGCCATCATCAGATACTCATAGCCAGCACTGGCTAGAAGAACCAAACATTCTTGCTGCAGAGAAACTGTAGACAATGCAAGAAGTGCCTAGGACCCCACAACCCACTTACCTGGAAGACTCTAGGAATATGTCAAGATGAGGAAGCAAAAGGCAGACTCTGGCCTCTCCAACCCCAGCACAGCTGGTTCAGGAGATGCAATGAGGGAAGAGATCAGCAGTCGCACACCTGAAATCTCTGAAGTGATGGCCACTGAAGTAAAGAAACAACTTTATGAGGCTATCAAAGAAATTAGAACAGAAACACTATCTCAGGTAAAAGAAGGAATGAAAAACATAAAAAAAGAATTGCTAAGCACCTCTAAAAAGACATAGATTAAGAAATAGAGGACCATAGGAAAATGAGGGAAATCTTCAATGAACAATATAAAAAAGATTTAGAATACATGAAACAGATTCAAAGAGATATCCAGGAAATTAAAAACTCCATTGAAAGCTGGCCAAACTGCTTGAAAGAAACTGAAGATAGACTTTCAGACCTTAAAGACAGATATATAGCTTATGATTATGAAAGGAAAGTTCTCTTAAAAATAACAAGGAACCAGGAAATAACAATTCAACAGCTGCAAGACAACCCAAAGAAACACAACTTAAGAATAATAGGTGTGAGTGGAAAAGCAGGAGTCAACACAAATGACATTAAAATTCTATTTACAGAAATAATTTCAGAAAACTTCCCAAGCATGAGAAAAAGAACTGACAATCAGGTAAATGAGGCATATAGAACTCTAGCTAGCCATAACCAAAATAAATCAACACCTAGACATATAATAATCAAGATCCCAAAAATTCAATGCAAGAACAAAATATTAAAAGCTGTTAGAAAAAAGAAACAGATCACCTAGAAAGAAAAACACATCAGAATCACAACAGACTTCTCAACACAAACCATCAAATTAAGAAGAGCTTGGAATTAAGTATTTCAAGTTTTCAAGGAAAACAATTTCCAACCCAAATTTATGTACCCTGCAAAACTATCTTTCAAAATTAATGGAGAAACAAGATACTTTCATGACAAAGAACAACTGAAACAATTCGTGACCACCAAACCAACCCTACAAAGAATACTGAAGGACTTTCTAGAGAGAGATTTTTTAAAAAGGCCATGGTTCCAGGAGCAGTGGCATAGGGGAATGACCAAAGAGGGAAGACAATGGAATGGAGGGGGAAAGTAGGCAATCAGTGACAGGAAAATAGCATGGCAGAGATGAGGCAGAGCATGTTGGTCATAACCACTAATATAGATTACCTCAGTTCACCAATAAAAGGAAACAGAGTGGATCAAGAGACAGGATCCATCAATATACTTTGTACAAGAAACACATTTAATTCAAAAGGCAGTTCATAAACTGAGAGGCAAAGGAGAGAGAACAATGCTCTATGTGACAGGGAATCAGAAAGAAGTGGGGGTATCTTGCCCATCAACTGCAGAGTGGATAACAAAGACATGGCATTTCTATACAATGGAAAGCTACTCAGCTATAAATAAAGATACCCTCAAGGCTCTGTTAGGTAAATGGATGCAACTTGAGATAATGTTTATGGATTATGTGGTTCAGAGTCACATGGATGAATATCGTGTTGTCTCCCTAGTATGAAATAATAAAGGAGTTAGTGGGATCCAAAATGCACAGTACCTACTGTGAAAATGAAAGGGGAGGAATTGTCTAAAGAGGGAAGACAGTGGCCACTATTAGTCTATTATTGTGATTTGAAACCAGTGCTGTTTTCATTGTTCTGTTTAGTTTGGTTTTATTGTTTTGATTTGTCTAATTTTATTATATTTGATGGTGTGGACAGCTATTTCAAAGCTAAAAAAAAATTAAGGTAGCCATTATTGATTTTCTATTATCTTATTTTGAAGCCCTGTATTGCTTTCACTGTTTTGTTTGATTGATTTTATTCTATTTTGTTTTGTTTGATTGTATCATGTCTGATGGTATAGGCAACTACTTTGAAGATAACAAAAGGCATTATGGTATCCACTATTGTTTTACTATTATCTTCTTTTGAAGTCTGGTACTGCTTCCATTGTTTTGTTTTTATTGGTTTTATTCTGTATTATTTTGTTTGATTTTATTATGCCTGAATGTATGGGCAGTTTTTTGAAGATAACAAGAGGTATTATGGTTGCCATTCTTGATTTCCTTGTATTTTGATTTGAAGTCATGTACCACGTTCATTGTTTTGTTTCAATTGCCCCTATTCTGTGTTATTTCATTAGATTGTATTCTCTTCAAAATAAAAAAGAAGAAAAAGAAAAAGAACCTGCATTTGTCCAGAGAAACATTACTTACTTCTGTCCTGCCAAGTCCAATTGGATAAAGAAATCCCATCTTTTCATTCTGATTCCATCCATTTTCAGTGACTTCCGTCCACCTCTACTCATTTAATTCACTCAGACTCATGGGGTCAGCTTTTAGGGGCAATTGGCTATAATATCCAAAATTCACCATTTAAAGAAGCAGGAGTTTTATTTAGCTCTCAGTTCCAGGAGATTCAGTACATGGTCAGCAGGCTCCATGGTAGAAGCATCATGGCAGAAAGGAATTGTAAAGTAAAGCTGAATAGTTTAAGGGGCCCAAGAAGCGTAGTGGGAAAAACATGCCAGGAAGGAATGGGCAAGGGATGTATTTAATACCCAAAGTCATGCCCACTTGACCAACTGGACATACCCAGAAGTATTGCTAGTCTTCTAGATGTTTCTTAACATAATGAAGTTGACATATCAGGATTAGTGGTCACACACAGCCACCTATTTGACCTCATCGTATCCCAGGTTATCATCCGCTTAACTACATCCTGCATTTTCATTCAGCTACTCCCACTTACGCATTGTGAGACTTGTCAGCCTGTGACGTTTCCACCCACTAGTGTCCTGTTGCCTTTACATTCTTCTCTCTCCAGTTTAGGCAAGGGAATCAAATCCTCGGACATGTCCCATCTCACTACAAGTTTCTCAATTTGAGATGAATCTATTTGCTGCTTTTATTCAAGTAAAAAAGTACCTTCTGACTACTATTGGAAAACACACACATGCTCGTTTATTCCGCTGCACATCTACATTCCTCACCCTCAACAAAACCTTCCATAACTGAAAACCTCGCAGATTCTTTTTCCCACTTTGCTGTATGTTTTGAGCTGTCATTTTTCCAAAAATTCTAACTCTTGTGTTTTTATAATTCACTCCAAACAAATGCCTTTATGTTCTTCCTAGGGAGGGTGAAATTTCTGATGAGAGTTTCCACACATACATTCTTCCAAACCTATCAACTCTTCCTGGTCTGCATCCATCGTTTCCTTCTCTGCTCTCCCATCGATAGCAAAGGAGTTCTTTATCCTCAGTTCTGCTTTTCTTCTTAAATTTCCAGCCAGTCTCTAAGTCTCCTTTGAGATTTCTTTTTTCTATGCCTGTTAGTCTTCCTCATAGTTTTGCCTTCTCATCTCATGCCGCCCTTCTTAGGATAGCCCACATATGCCCGTGGACAACTGCATTATATGACTAATGCCCGCCAGCAGTCCCTGTCTCTCCAGAGCTTCCTAATCTTATCTATATTTGTCTTATACACCTCCATTAATTTTCATGGTACCATCCGTATTTCCAGTTAATTTTTTTTTCTTCCCCAGGTCAAATCTGTAAGCTTTGATTTCCATGTTGCTCAATAGATCACCACGACTTATCTACAAACACAAGTCAGAATCCCAGTTGTTGACCTGATCCTTGTCTCCATCTTTTCCTGAATGCTGCATCAAAGAAGTTACCTTGCCTTGCCAGTTCTTCTTCCTAAGTCAAGATCTTTCAAATATCTTTATTTCTTCTGCTGTCACACCAGCTAGGTCACTATATCTTTGTCCTCTCTGTCTCTCTAATCCATTTTAACCTACATCACACTAATACTTCAACTCAATGCCAATGATTCCTCTTAAGAGAAAAGCCAAACTTCTCAACTTGACCCCTGCAGTATTTCATGACCAGGCATCTGATTTTTTATTTAGACCAGGCTTTCTCAACCTCATAACTATTTTAGACTGAATAATACCTTGTTGTAAAAAGTTATCCTGCTTTGCAGTATGTTTAATAGCACCCTAGCTTCTGCCTACGTCACTACTCTAGTTGGGAGGACAGAAACAACCCCCAGACATGGCCAGAAGTTCCATGAAAGCAAATGTAACCTTGATTAACAGCCACTACTTTAGAATAATCTCTTTCTATACCTTAGACTCTATACATTTCAAGGTCTAGCTTTATTCAACTATTCTGTATTCAGCTAATTAACCATTTTATTTTATTATGTTTTTTTATTTGTAACAAGCTTGTTGAGATATAATTCACACCTCTACTTAGAGTGTATGAGTCAATGTTTTTTCATATAATCATAAGTTGGCACAATGATTACCACAATCAATTCATATTTTCATCACTCAATAAAAACAAAGAAACCAAACAACCGTGCTCATTAGCAGTCACTCCCAATTTTCCTCCAAATCTCTCAGCCCTAGGCAATCGCTAATCTACTTGTTGTTTATAAAAATTTGCCTTTTCTGTATTTTTCCTTTAAGTGGAGTCATCTGATATGTGGCCTCTTGTGACTAGTCTCTTTTACTTAGCATCATGTTTCCAAAGTTTGCCCAAGTTTTATCATGTGCCTTTTTATTGCTTAACAGTATTCCACATAGTGATATTTCTGAACTTTGTCTCTATCTTATGAATCTCTGGCACTTTTTCTTTCATTCAGGCATTGCTCTTCCCTCCGTTATGCAATCCTGCCTTTGCATATTGCCAACCCGCAATCTCTACCTTCTGCCAGTTTGAGAAACAGAGGTGTGCCAAGGGGCAGGCCGTGAAGAGCCAGAAGAGAAGCCCTCTTGCTCATACTAATAACTCGTATTAATCCCAGGGTTACTCCTCGATGGAGACTGTAGGGCTTTTCTTTTTGCTGCCCCAACTCCTCACTTTTCTCTTCATCCTTACAACTAAGATTGATAAAGTTGGAACTTTTGAGTTCTTAAAATAGTGCACTATGCATATTTTTACAGAAGCATCGTGTAATTCCATGGCTGTTTTTTCTCACTGCAGATGACCACTGACTTCTAGTGATTTGATTTATAATCTTCCACTTTACAATGGTACAAAAACAAAAGGCATTTAATAGAAACTTGCACATACATTGACTCTACAACAAAGATGCACCCATACAATTATTGGGCTTTTCACATTCAATATAGCATTTGATGAACTATGTGAGATAGTTAACACTTTATTATAAGATAGACTTTATTAGATGATTTTGCTAACTACAGACTAATGTGTTAACACCTTTAGTACCCAGCACATTGTCAAGCACATTTAAGCATTTTAATAATTTTTTGTAAAATGAGTGAAAGAAAGGCATTGTTTGCAGTGCTTTATAAATGTTAACTTGCTCAGTTACCATAACAGCTTCATGAAGTAGCTGCCTTTCTTATCCCCATTTCAGAGATGTGAGCGCCGAGAACTGAAATGACCGGTCCACCCGCACACAGCTGAAAATTGGCTCAGCCAGGACTCAAAGCCGATCACATAACTCTAGCATCTTGCTTGGCTGCCTCTCTTAGCACTGGCTCTATCCACCTGTGCTCTCCCATCTGGAAGCCTCCTTCAGCATCTCTTCTTCTGGAAAATTCCTACCCAATCCTTAGGTCTTAGCTCAGATATTTTTCTCTAATTAATAACCCTTTCCTTTTTTCTCAGGCTTAGATTTGGTTCATGCGGTACGTATTCCCACAGCACCTGGTATTTCTTTTATACTTTAACACTTACAAATCCATTGACTCACTGTATTCTCCTCTAGGACTTAAACTCTTAGAAAAGAGGAGCATTTTCTGGCCAGTAGACATTAAGCCCTCAATAGAAAGGAAATACCTGATGACAACTACATATTCACAAATATTTCTTACATGAGGGGGCTGAGGATGTGGCTCAGTGATGGAATACTCACATTGTAGCCACAATGCCTTCAGTTCCATCCCCAGCACTGAAAAAAACTTATGTAAATAAATGAATTTAATTACTCCTACTTTAACATCAAAATTTAATGTCCTTCTATGAGCTTCTTGTTTGACGCTTTCCATTTCCTATCATTCATTAATCCTTTCCCTTGGCAGCACCTACTGAGGGGGGTAAGGAATAGTGAGTTGACCCATCTCACAGCTGGGCACAAAAGTGCCACGATGAGTCAGGACTCCATGAGGCATCACCCCCCTTGAACGCTAACAAGTGTGGTAACCCCGCCTGGGCCAGCCGTCGGCCTCTCCTGCTGAGCCTCAGGGTGTGCAGAAAGACTGCAACTGCTTCATCCACTTCCTCAGAAAGTCCAGATGTGGGGTGAGGCAGAGAAAGGAGATCAAAAATAAGTTGGGCAGAGCATAGTGGCACATACCTGTAATCCCAGTGATCTTAGAGACTGGAGCTGGTAGATAGAAAGTTTGAAGCTAGATCGGGCAGCTCAGCAACTAAATGAGATCCTACCTTAAATTTTTAAAAAAATGAGTAGGGGTATAATTCCATGTAAAGACCCTTGGCTCGATCCCTAGTACTTAGAAGAAAAAGGCAAGAAAGCGAGCAAGTAAACAAACAAACAAGAAAAAAGCTTGGTGACAGTGTCACTGGGCTGTGGAAAAAAATGAATGAAAACCTCACAGAGTTTAGCTGACCTCTGCTAACTGAACATGTGGTTCTTTTTTTATTGTGTGAATCTGTTTGAATCAGGTTTCCTGGTCCTTGCAACATGAAGGCTGCATCACTACACTAGAGACTGTCCAGGTATACGTGAGCTGGTAGTGTGGACCCCTGAGGTCACACAAGTGAAGCCACTACCCAGCTCACCCCCACATTACATAGAGAAGAGGGAAAAGAAGATACCCTAGCAAAGAATCAGAGCATACTGACCATCCATGCTTCATCCTGTCCTTCTCAGGCAGTATAAATGCAGACTGGCTGACAAAATCCACTGTAAATCCAACTCTGTCACTCTCTTATTGCACAGGAAAAATGTATTTTAAAGGTTAACAAATAATTCTTGAGAGATTTGGATTCAATATCTGATATTGAGAAAGCACAGACTTCTGGGATCATAGCAACTTCTCTCAATTGAATAAAACTGCTGATTAAAAGAGAGCATAATTAATTTTATGCTGAGCACATAAATATTCCTTCAAATAACATTGCATAGTTTTGTAAAGGGAGGACTGTCTGAAAATAATGAGTATCACCGACAAAATTACAAATAAGGACGCACTGGGTTCCAAGAAAAGCCAAAGCAGAAAAAAACAATATCAACATCATCTCTCAAAAACAAAAAGGAGAGATGGTGAATAACTAGATAAAAATAAAGATGTAGAGGGAAACGCAGAGAATCTCATTTAAATGTAACATAAAATATGAAAGAGGAAAGTGCAAACTGAGGAGAAACAAAGCAAGTAGAACTCAAAGAAGGACTTACATTTGAATGTATTTCATAAGCAGCAATCAAGATCAAAGAAAACAGTTCTATATATACTCACACGCTGGCTTTTTTTTTTTTAAATACGAATGGGTAATGGGGGAACCTACATCTGGTCCAGGAAGGGACAGGAGAAGATAATTTATTTACAAGGAAACAAAAAATAGATTTTCTTCAGATAATTTCTCATTATTATTAAATGTCAGAAAAAATGAAGCAAACATTTGCTGGGTTTAAAAACAAAGCATTCAGTGCTAGAAAAGCTATCAAGTCAAGTGATTTCCATTTACAAGAGAGTAAAAAGATGTTCTTACCATAAGGACCCAGTGCCTATATCCACACTTCACAGGAATCCTGTTAAAACTGTGTTCAGAAAGAAAACTCTAGAATGCCGATATGCTGAGTGCTTTAATATTTAATATGAACTTTACTGGTAGTCTCTGAATTTTTTACCACTCTTAAGATGGTTCATGCATTTAGTATTTTCATAGTTTCAGAAATTTTATGTATATATTTTAATTTTAAAGACTATTGGGCATCTTGTTACATCATATAGCATACTTTGATTATTTTTATTCCTCTCCCTTCCTCCCCCTCTTCTCCTACTTGTGTCCTATTTCATCTCTGATAGTCTGTTTTCTTCTTTCCAGATCTCTCCTTTTTTCTCTGTCTCTCTCTCTCTGTGTCTCTCCTCATTTCTGGGTTCCTCTGTCTCTCTGTCTCTGTCTATCTATCTCTCTGTCTTTCTCTCTCTGATTCCCTCTCTCTCTCCCTCATTTCTTGGTTCCTCTCTGTCTCTCTCTCTCTCTCTTTGTCTCTCTCTGTCTCTCTCTCTGTTTCTCTCTCTCTCTCTCTCTCTCTCTCTCTCTCTCTCTCTCTCATTTCTAGGTTCCTCATATAAAAAAATGCAATACTTGACACTGTGTGTTTGGCTTATTTCACTTAAATGACTGTTTTAATTGCTAATCTATAACCTCTGCAAGGACTTTGCTTGTTTTCATTCACTCATATATGAAAACTAGAAAAGCATCAGCATGTAGCTAATGCTCAAGTAATATTTTTGGAGAATTGACTCGTATTGACCAGAAGCAATGCCTTTCACACATGTGATTTTAAAAGAACTTTCTCATTCCCGTTCACGAATTTCCTGAGAGTGAACCCATCATCAAGGGGTAGACATTTGATTCACTCCTGGTCACTTGGAGTGTCAGATTTCCTGGCCACAACATATGGTTCAGTGATGGGCGCAAGAGTCACACTGGACCAGTTAGACTGCTTCTCAGGACTGGAACTGAGTCGTTACAAGATGCCCTTGATCTGCTGGCATTCTAAGCTAACAGAATGTCATCCTGTACTGCTCAGTAAACAGCTCGACACAGTCAAGTAAAACGTGCTTGAGAATAAAATAAGTACAAAGACAAGTTTTAAGTACATTTTTCTAGCACATCAAGGGACATACATATATTTTCTAATAATGTGAACAAAAAAAGCTTCTTTTTCTCCCTCCTTTAAATTGCTTTGAGATGATTACTTTTACACTCGTAAGTTAGAATTAACTGTACTTGTATTGTGCTCTCCTAATTTTATTTTACTGTCATGTCTACTTTAGGTCCATAAAAATATTTAGGAAAATTTTCATTTCATTGCATTCTGGAATATGCTAGAAAGTTGATTGTCTACACAGTTCTTCCTATCCATATCCAGACATGTTGAAAAATAGACACTGGATTTAGGAAGAAATTTAAATACAGTGTTCTCTTTGTTCCTAGCAGAGCTGGGCTGAAGAACAACTAGAATCATACAACCAAAGTGAGATCCTCCTAACAGAATCCTCAGTCTGATAAGTATCAGAAGCCACAGCCTCTCCAAGACCAGCGGCCCCATGCCACATAAGCAGGTAGGGAGGTCTGGGGGACACACTCCAGCCAACATTGTTTGTTACAATTTTCCTGCACATTTCACTTAGGTTTTCTAGCTAGTTATACTTTTCTGGCTCTTAATGCTTTCCATTTTTACTTTCTCCTGTTATTCAAGAGGAACCTGCTCATGTTACTTTAACTTTTGACTGAATTATCTCTTCTATTCATTGCTTCTAGTTTTTTTGTTTGTTTGTTTGTTTTGTTTTTTGCTTTTAGGATTCTGAGAAATTATTACCTCCTCCTTTTATTTTATTAATTATGTATATTTGACTTTTTTGGTTAGCTTTGGTACTGTCTTGATCTGAAAGCATGGTGGTTGTTTTAAATTTTTTATTGTTAAATCTACAAATAATCTTTAAGATGTTGCTGAGGACCAGCCCATAGTTTTTCTATACACAGTTTTCATTTCTGCTCACTTTTAGGTAATCTCAGAGGATCATTTTGATTTGATTTGTGGGGTTTCATTTGTTAATTTTTTTTTTCTTTCCAAGGTTTCAGTTTGGAGCTACCATTTACATGACTCTATCCAAAACTATGTGATGTTCCCAGAATGTAGTCCATAAAATTTTAAAAGTTTGAAATGTGGCATTAGGGATTTTCTTCACTACTAACATTTTTTTCTGCTTCTTTAGGAATGTGAAAATATGTGTTCTCTATAAGTTCCAAGTATTAAATTTTCTAATGGATTTGTCCTAGTAATTCTATTATTAAGTTCATTTATGCCCTCACTTTAAATTTTTTTTTGTCTATTAGCTCCATCAGATTTAAGTCAAGGTATTAAAAGGACTTTAGTTTTGTTTTTATTATTATTATTATTATTATTTTGCTTTTACTTGTAAGAGTCAAGGGTTCTCTAACTTACAATGCAGTATTTAGAGTACATGAAAGTTAATGACAAGTATATAGTCAGATATTTTATCAAATAAGGAATATTTCCCTTCCTATTATTTTGAGATGGGGGTCTTGCTATGTTGCCTACCCGAGCTAGAATGCCTGGTTCCTAGAATCAAGAAAGTTTCCTGTCTCAGCCTCCCAAATAGTTGGGACTATGATCATGCGCCACTGCTCTGTTTCCATTTTACTCTTGGCTTCGAAGTTTCCTTTATCTGATGTTAACATTGAAACCATTAGTTTGAGAAGGTGAATTTTTTTCTACATGTGTATTTACTTTTGTTGCATATATTGATGGGGTAGAGTGGTGGATAATGGTCAGTGTGAGTGGAATACCCAGCTGAACTGAGTCAGCGTGGTTCTGGGTGTGGAAGGCCCACATGAGAACTGCTACCAGAGGGGAAGATTACACGCTGCCGATTTTCCTAGAGAAGCTTGCTGCGGCCAGTTTTCCTGGTACAAACTCAGCTGTTCTTGTCATTAGAGGAGCTCAGGTCCTCACTGTAGCTGTTTTCTCAGCAGAGCTCTGTTCTTCACCTTGCACATGGCTTCCTAGCTCCAGTGCAGATGTCTTAGCCTTCTGGCACAGATCCTTCACCCTGCTGGCACAAACATTTTAGCTTCCGCCACTGGATTTTGGGCCTTCCCACTGAACATCCTTGATACAGATTTGTATGGGGCATTGCTGTGGATTCCAGTTCCTCCAACAAGACTCATATGGAACATTGCCATGGGACCCGGACCATCAGCTAGATTTTTCAGTTCTCTGGCACATGGACAGCTCTCTCACACTCTTCTGCATTTGACTCTTTGGGTGACTCCTGTAAAATAATCCTCTAAATTTTGTTCCCTGTATTAAATCTATTCTTTTGCAAGCTCTAACTACAACAGCTAAAATGATTGAAGTGGGTTCATAAACAATATAGGAATCCAAGCAGCCAAATTGATAAATTTGGAATTTAATTAGCTGAGCTCAGTGACCACTAGCATGGATCCATTTCAGAGTCTCACCGAGCGGCCACGAACTGGAAAATTACAAAGCTTTTAAACAGAGAACCACAAAAAGACATCCTGTTGGAAGCAATTTAGCTAGAATCTTACATTAATTTTCGGTTCACACCTGTATCCTGCTTCTTTGTTGAGCAGGTTAATTTTTCTCTTGTGGGTACAGCTCATTCTGCTTTTCTCATGGGACTTGTACCCTGAGTAATTTTCCATTTTCCTGGGTCAAATACAGGGCACTGCTTAAATGCAGGCTCAAGATGACATCAGTTATGCCAAGCTACAACATTCTGATGTTCTGATACATGCACAGTGCCTTCAGGAAGGGTTAAATCAAACTAATTAACTTATCCATTATCTTACATATTTATCAGTTTTGTGTTGAAAACACTTAAAATCTGTTCTCTGCAATTTACAAATATGCACCATATTTTTACCACAGTCACCATGTTCTACAGTAGATCTTCCCTATTCTTCTTCCTGGCTAACCAGAACCTCGTACCTTTTGATCGTCTTCTCCCCATTGCCTCCTTGACACCACAGCCCCTGTCTCTAGTAACTACCTTTCTACTCTCCACTTCTATGATTTGAACTACTTTATAGTTCACACACAAGTGGGGCAATAAATGGTGTCAGGAACACCGGATAGCCACACACAAAAGAATGAAATTGGACCTTCATCCCATTCTGCATGAAAAGTCAAAATGGATTAAGGACTTCAATGTACAACTTGGAAGCATAAAACACCTACAAGAAGACAGAAAGCAAGACTTCAGTTGGTCTTGGAAGAGATTATTTTTTTGGATGTGACTTCTAAAAGCAAAGACAACAACATTGAAAATAGATGAATGGGATTATACCGCACTAAAAAGCTACTGCACAGCAAAGGAAGGAGTCAACAGAGTGAAGAGACAACCTATAGGATGGAAGAAAATATCTGTAAATCATACATCAGACAAATGGCTCATTTCCAAAATATATAAGGAACTCAACTCAATATAAAAAAACAATTTCGCAGCAAGCAAACCTGTCTTAGTCCCCTCCTCTCTCAGCCTCCCAAGGTGCTGGGATTAAGGTATGGGCCACCCCACCAGGCTCTAATGATAGGTTTAGTCTTTGTTTTTAAAATTTGTGTACTATTTTTTGTCTTGCTCTATCATACTATCTTGAATCTCTTAAATAATAGTGAAGAGATAGAAAGAAATAATGTGTTTTGTGTTGTTCTTACTCTGAGAAAGATGCTTTTAACATTTTACCACATGTATAAATTTTCTGGAGTTGTTTATGTAGCTGTGGCTTTTCAGGCTTTCTAAGAGCTTTTATCATAAATAGATACTGGATTCTATCAAATATGTTTTCTTCATCTGTTCCTACCATCATATGATGGTCTCGGTATTCATGTGGCAAGTTAATTGACAAATATTTTTATTAAATGACTCTTGAAATTTTGTAAAGAAGTCAACTTGAATGGGATACATTATATTTTTAAAATATTGCTAGAACCCATGTGTTACTCTTTAGTTTGGGACTTTATAGGGGAAAGCAACCTGTAAGATTCCTTTTTTGTACCATTCTTGTCATATGTTATTAAAATTATGTTGTCCTTAAAAAAATTAGAAAGTGATTCCTCTACCAATTCTCCAGGATAATCTGTGTAATATTGGTATTCTTTCTTTTTTTCATTTTTTTAATCCTTTTTATTTTTATTTTAAAGATAATAAAACCAAGCAAAACAAAACAGAACAATGCAAATCAAAACAAACCAGTGTGATGCAGGAAATCAAAACAATAGGAAATCAACAATGATTACCATAATGCCTCATGTTGTCTTCAAAATAGCTGCCGATATCTTCAGACAGTAAAAATCAAACAAAACAAAGAATAGATCCAATAAAAACAAAACAATGGGCTGGTGATTTAGCTCAGTGGCACAAGTGCCTGCCTGGCAAGCATGAGGTGATGAGTTAAATCCCTGGTACTACAAAAAAAAAAGGCTTAAAAACAAGACAATGAATGCAATCCAGGACTTCAAAAAAAGATAATAGTAAATCCAAAATGGCTACCATATCCTATTTTGTTATCTTTGAAATAGCTGGCTATGCCATCAGATATAATAAAATCAAGCAAAACAAAACAGAATAAACCACAACCCAACAAGTCAGTGAAAATGATACAGAACTTTAAACAAGATGATAGGGAATCAACAAAGGCCACCACCTCCAGAAGGAGAGCACCCATAGATGCCACACTGTGTACAGTTATCCTCTGATTAGATGACCAGACTACCAGCTTTAGACCTGCAAAGTCAGTGAAACACTAAACACCACAAGCATTAAGTTGTACTTTACCTCAATAGCTGTCATCACAGCCTGTGTTTCTCCAGATCAGCCAGTCCCCTACAGTGGGAGGAGGGAGCTCTTCTTGTTTCCCAGTCCATGGGCCAGAAGGAGTGGGCATCTGGCTGTCTCCCCAGTGGCCTGCGAATGGCTTGATTCTTGGTGATTTCTTGTTCTTTTCTCCTGCAGTCCGTGAATGGTGCTGCCTCATGGGAAAAGGCTGGTGTGTGGCTGGGCACCCAGCAGCCCACCTCTTTCCTAAATGCATAGTAGAATTATTTATTAAATCCATTTGGCTGTGAGCTCTTCATGCTTTAAATTTATATAACATTACTTGTTCTCTTTTCCTTTCTTTCCTTTATCTGATTTGTCATTTTTCCTTTTTTCTCTTATGAGTTTTCAGTTACACTTGCATTTCCTTTACTATTAAATAGTTTTAATCCACTTAACAAACACTTATGCCTATTTAAATAGAAAATTTTAAAGGTAAATAAATAGTGTTTGCTGTATTTCCTCAACAAGAGACTCTTGGAATGTTTGTTCTTACGTTATTTTCCTTTTCCAGTTAAAATGATTGGAATTTTTACTCTGAGTTATTAAAGTTTTTTATTTAAGTTTTAGTACTTCCTCTTCTATTTTAAGAAACTGGTTTATGTTTAAGAATGAGATTTATAGAAATCATTAAGGATCAGAATTTTTCTTGCAATTTCCATCTTCCTCATTCTGATATCTTTTTCCTGATTACATTTTAATTTCGAAGTCGTATTTCTTCAAGTTTTTTTATAAAATGTTCAAAATTTCATGTTTTGGGAGTGTTTTAGTTCTTGGTTGCAGATTCTAGAATCAATCTTTTCCCACTGATACTCTAAATATTTTCCAAGATCTTCCATCTTCCAGGGCTAGACATAGGAACTCTAAGCCCAAAATCATTCTTTGCCTCTGGAACATAACTTTAGCCACTTTTCCTGAATCTTTCCTCCATTTCTATTTTCCATTAGTTTGTGGTCTTTTTGCTTTACCTGTTAAAGTATATCTTAAATGTTGGTTTAAATCAATAGTTCAATTTTCAGCTTCTCTGTGTATTTGTACTCATTCTGTATAGTTTGCTTTCATTCCAGAAATAGTTTTAATTCATTTTCTAATGTCTTACAGTTCATTTTTACTCTCAGCTTTCCCTAGTGCTCACTGAGCATGGATGTCAAAGAATTCTGTTTTTTATGCTTTTCCTTCTCCCATTTTGCTTAAATCAAAACATAGATAAATCTCTCCCCATTTAGGCTCTTCTTTCTCTCAAATTTCTGGTATTTATTTCACAGTATTTTACTTGTTTTGGATTTTCATTCTTAGGAACATGGACCTAGACCTAGCAGCACCATCCAGCCTTGGGTTTCCAGATTAAGGAAAGGGGTAAGCTAGTGGGTCCACAAACTTCTCCAGGCATAGTGAAAGGGAAAATGAGCACCTGAAGAGTGATGTCCCTTCTCTGGAAGAGGTGGGATCAGCCCTGCACGCTGACTGGAAAGGCAGACTTCTCCCATGCCTTCATTCTCCCCCTGAGAGGTGTGTGCTGTCCTGCACTGCACCCCAGTCTGGTCCCAGGCTGTGACCTGGATCATCTCCATGGAAACCAAGGCCATAATCAGGCAGATGGGGCCTTCTTTAGGATTTCTGTCTTCCTTTTGCAGTGGGGCACATGCTTAAACTATCTCAAAGGAGTGCAGAGACAGGCAACGCATCCAAAATGTAGAGTATTTCATCTCCTCTCTATGCTCTTAGAAAACATACTGTCTTTTGGAAAGTAAAAATAATTGTTATCTTTAAAAAGTGAATTCCTAAGCAGGATTGGTGGTACATGCCTCTAATTCCAATACATGAGAAGCTGAGGCAGAGGGATCACTGCAAGATCAAAAGCAGTTCAGTCTCCATAGCAAGCTCAAGATGAGCCTGAACTACATAGTGAGACCTTGTGTCAAAGGGGCAGGTGGTGGTTCTTAACACAGTTGGTATCACCTTGCTTGTGCTGCTAGGAGATCCTGTGCTAGATTCATGACTTGGAACCAGACGGCCGCTCCATTTCTCAACACTGAAGCAGCAGCAATAAAATATGCCTAGGCTTCGTCCCAAAAACCTTAGAAAAACAATGCTAAAATTCTTTCTTGAGGTAACTCATCATGAAAATGAAAGCTAGCATTACAATTAATATTAAAAAGAGTTGTAATAAAAAAGAAATGCACAACCTCAAGTCGTAATAAGACTCTCCATCACTGGAAGCATTCATAACCTTCTTTTTGGGGATATTGATAAATAGGACATTAGAATCATCAATCTTGGAGTCTCACTTCAATTTTCTGAAAGTCTGTGACTCATACAGAACTTGGCAATATCATAGGCCTGGGAAAAAAAACTTCCCTGAAGTTAAACTCAATTCAACAAATTTTAAATCAAGTAGGAGCAACTATGTGTTATAAATTGTGGTAAAGAATGGTTTTGGTATGTAGAGAATGTTTGCACACATCTGTTTTACTAATGATGGGGGGAATTACAGTGGGAATTCTTCAGTAAAATAACAAGCGTCAGCCCATTGAAATCACCCTGGAAGGCTCAGGGAGTGATGGATCCCAGATTTAATTAGCAAAATTGGACAAATCCTTTTGATCTCCCTAAGCACCAAGGTCATTTGCTTCTACAAGGTACTTTTCAGGCTCAGGACTCAAAGTCTCAGTTTCTGTGACATAAATTGAGAAATTTATAGGCTCTACAAGTTATCGTGAAAATCCATCCACTCATGTGCAAGGGAAGCCTGATCATATCACACCTCTGTCAGTGTCATATCCAACATATTCTGAAAACTGACAGCAGAGCCCCATCTGCATGGACTCAAAAGTAGCAGAATGCAAAACCTGACTGCTGAGGGTTGTTAATTTCCTTGAAGTATTAATTCAATAACTGCTAACCAAGAACTTTTGTATGTTGAAATATTTGGCTCAGTACCACAGAAGAGATCCATAAAAGAACCGGTGACATATTTTTCCCCTAAAATACTTACAGTACCAAGTACCAATAAGCTATGTCAGAGTAGAAAATAACTGTGAGAAGTATGTTCAGTTGAGTGGTGAGCAAAATATGGTAAGTTTATTTCTAAGAATAAGAGAAATTTTCCTGACCAGCAAAATATAAATGATCTAGGATGAAAGTAAGCTAAGACCTTATCTGAGACATGGGTAAGTGTGATACAGTTGGTACCTTTTGGTAGTGGTTATATGGGAGGATGTCTAAAAGCTGCCAATACTAGATCCAGATGACACTGGATGCCAAACTAAGGTGGTAAACACTAGCTCTTGTTTCTAAAACTATTCAACCTACCTCTTACTCATTACATGTTCCAATCTTCAAAGTGTTAAGTCTACTTTCCTTAATTGTAACAAAATACCTGAGAAATTTTAAAAGAGGAATTATTTATCTTGGCTCACAGTTTTGGAATTTTCAGTCGATCGTCACTTGGCTCTGAAGCATATGGCAGAAGAAACTCATTACCTCCTAGTGGCCAAAAACTAAAGAGAGATAGGAAGGTGCTGGCACCCCAATATTCCCTTCAAAAGCACAAAGATCCCACTCTTACAGTTGAATGGGCCAAGGTAGTCCAAGTTCTTGTGCACATCAAGGAAAGAATTTCCAAGTGTACATCTCATAGTAAGTAGCTGTGTTTATTGAAGATCCTGGTTAGTAGCAGGAACAGGCAAAAGGGAAGCAGGAGTAGGCAGAAGGGTGAAGGAAAACTTGCAGTGGTAGGCAAAGCTGCTGTTGGTGGTGAAGGTTTCTGTGAAGGAGCTAGCGTTGGTGCTGCTGGATTGGCAACAGGCACTCTCAGGACCAGCACACTGCTCATAGGCTCCAAGCTGTGCTGGGCCAAGAAAGAAGAGAAAGAGGAATAGATGAGCACTAACACAATTCAAGTTTCTAGTATTTGAAGGATCAGACAATACTAAGCTCCAGGTCCTTCTGACTCCAGCTGCCTCCTATTCTATCTCTCGCTGGTGTTGGAACTAATGATCTGCTGTCTTAGGCAGCAGGATCTCCTAGTCTTAAACATCAGTAATCACTAGGGCAGTTCCATGCCCACAGCTGAATGAAGGAGAGGGATTAGATCCCTTAGCACCTCCATTTCTAATTGCATCACTACCACCTCCCAATATCAGCATGGGCTAGGAGCCAAACCTTCAGTCAAGCCATCTGGGACCACTTATCCAAACCATAGCACAGTCTTTTGGGAAATCTTGAAAACTGGGACTTCTTTGAGAGCAGTGAGAATGATGACTCTTGTCTCTTCCTTAATGAAACAGATTTTCATCACTGAATTAAGTAGAACTCTGAGATAATCTAAGAGGAAAGTCTTCCCATGGTTGGAACCTGTTGACTCTGGTAGGGTGTGAGAAGTCTTGCCAAAAGGTAGGCAATGGACTTGTCTAGAATGGAGGCCCACATATACTTGAAAACAAATAAGAATAATAAGCCCTATTATGCAGAAAATATAATAAACTAAAACAAGGGTGGACAAACCAAGGCTCAGCAAACCAAGGTCAGTTTGCTGCTCATTTTGTTAATAACCATAGAGAACTACTCAGACTAAGTCAAAGTTTGGGGTGTTAAAGGACATGTGAAGATGTGAACCCACTGTCTAGTGTAGGTGCAGAGAAAAACACACTTAGGAAACTATGACTTAGCATTGAGAATCACATGTGCACTGGTTAGACCAGCTTAGAAGAATGTAAATATGTGATAACAACCTGTGTAAGAATTAAACAGTAAAGATGCAGGCTGCTCTTGCATTCTGCTTTCTGCTGCCTGTTATTGTTGCTGATATCTTATATGCACCTATTATTTAACCTGGGGACCAGCAAAAATCTCCCTTCGGCACCCTGAGTAGGCTGACAATAACATTTTATTGCAATAAAACCACATTAATTTATTTATTGTCCATGGTTATTTCTCATACAATGTTGACATTATTGAGTAGTTACAATAGAAACCACATGGTTTACAAAACATAAAATAGATATGTTGCCTTTTACAGGAAATACTGCCAGCCTCTCAGGTAGAAAATATAAGAAAATCCTAGCATATTCACACTAGAAGAAAGATGCAGCCATTTGATCTACTTCCTTCTCCTCTTTACCCTCTCCCTCCTACCCATATACCAGAGATAGAGTCTGAACCCAGGAAACAGAAGAGATGTGCCTCCACTCACAGACCTAGTAAGAGAACATAATTAGGGTCCCTAACACTACACTTTTGTTCTTTCTACCACACCAATCCTAAAAGTGTAAAGTAACTTCTTTTCTAAACAATTACTCAATAAACCTGAAGACACTGAGTCCATAGCATCATGCTTTCTCAGAGTACTGTGGTAGTACAAGTACTAGAATTTTTGTGCCTTCTCATCATGGGATCCATCCTGGAAGTGATGAGAATCTCTACCAAGTGATGAAGCAATAGTTTAACACCCTTAGCATCTGGGGACACTTATACAATATCAAAATTTCATTTTAAGCTCTTAAGAATACCTTATAATAGAAACTGGCTCAATGTTTTCAACAACTGGCCCTCTAGGAATGAAGTTGCTGACTTGAGGCTATAATTCAAGATACTGACAACTCCAGGTGGCACACAAGGATGAGGCATGGTGAGCAAATGTCATCTCCACATCACAGGACCTCCCTCACAGTACTCAACTTCTCCTGTTCCTCCTCCCCTCATGCTCTTGGAGTGAAATAAGTGCATATGTGAGTCCAAGGAATACTGGAAGTCATCTGAAAATGAACTGGTATGTGGTAAATTTCTCAGGACCTGTTAGAGATGGTCCATGTCAGGGAGTGATTGTGTATGTGTGTGAGTTTGTATGTGTGTAGGGTTTATGTGTTTACAGAATGTAGATACAAATGTTCAGAGAAATCTGGGTGAGTTTCCCAAGCATAAACTCTTTCTAGAAATAGAACTGGATTTTGTACCCAAGATTTACAGAATCCTGGGATTCAAATGTCATCTGAGGGCCACTGACTCCCATATTGAGCCCAATGTGAAAAGTACATGGACCCATCTTGGAGAGATGGCTGTACTGAATCCTCCAGGGGGCACAACTATGCACTTCCCAGGAGAGCCACCTACTGCTCAACCTTACTTGTCAGATATCTCCCATGGAAATGAATTTGTAGTTTATAGTCCTGTGTCCCAAACCCCCTAAGTAAATCTCTTCTACATTTCTTCAAATGAGTCTTAGGATTCACCTAAAGCAGCCAGATTTCCTTCCTACTCTATCTGCTGTCCTCCTCATCATTTAGCAGCATTGTGTAGGTGGCTGGATAGATGCATGAGTGAGGCATGCCTATGCACACATACATGTGTATTGAGATGGGAATGGGAGGGGAAAGCAGTTCTGAATTAATGGAATATAAAAATTAGGTGAAAGGCAGGGTTGAAAAATAGGCTGTATTGCCCAGGGCATGATACGCCAATCTAAGATGATGGGCATTTCAGCAGGAACGTGACATAGCAGGCTGGCAATGGAAAGATGTTTCTGCACTTGTTGTAGAGAAGATGCTGTGGGACTGGCTAAGAAGGTCCATTAAGAAAGTTCTGTCTGAGTACACATAAGAGATGATAAGGCCCAAATGAATCAGAAGGTGTAAAGATGGAAAGAGAGACACCTTTATGGAATGTTTGAGAGGGAACCTTGGTAGGATTTGATGACTGATGTTGCGTCTGAGGGAGATGGATCAGGGATGATGCCAGGGAGTTTCACTCGGGATGATAGGACAGTGAATACATGGAACATCTCCAAAGGTTGCCACCAGCAGAAAGTTTTATTCCACAGCCTCCTCATACACTTTGCAAAGGAGTCTGCAGGGAGAGACATGATGTATTAACTGTGGGAGTTGGCAAGGAGCAAGGAAAAGGAAATGCTAATCACAGGCCAAGATAATTAACCAGCAAGTCTGGGATCAGCTGCACACAACCTTAGCTCATCTGCTCCTGCAAATGGCCAAGGGAGGGTGGGAGGGGAAGAGTGTGGGCAGGACATTTTGCAAATGCTAAGGGAGCAGCTGAGCTCAGACCTTGGTGACACTTGAGCTTGATGCGTTTGGCATTTTGACTCTGGTCTGGAGCCCTTGGGGTGCCAAATGCGTTGTAACCATCCAGCCAGTTACTCAAATGTCACTCATACCTCTGTGCTACTAATTATTGGGGTCCCCTTTAGCCTTTATTGCTACACTACATTAGGAACTTGTTGTTGACATGCACAGGAAATGGATTGGAGATTAGTAGACCATCCAGGTTGAAAAGGTCAGGTCCTGCCTTCTGGGAGAAAAACCGAGGCACTAGTTTTATAATATGGTACTTGGTGCAGGAGAATGTTCTCAGGACTAGGAAAGAGGAGTAGATTCTTGTCGGCCTGTTCCTATGTCCTTGGGCAAGCAAATAATTTAATTTCACACAGTCTCTGCTGCTTCTCGGTCATGAAGAACACAGGATGCCAGAGGCAGGGAAGCATCTTGTAAATAGTGGATGCATTGATGGAGGTGCTGGGGCTGTTCATGGTAATTTCCGAGATGAGCGTTTCGGTATATTGGACTGGGAATCAAGAAAACAAGGTTTTAGTCCCAGTTTTGCCATTAACAGTTGTATGTCTTGGGTAAGTTACATTCCTCTATGCCTCACATCCTCATCCAAAAACTGAAAAGGCTGATCTAGAACAGTGATTCTCAGAAGTGCACATGAAATTTGCCTGTGGAATTTCACCAAAAAAGGCCCACATCACCTTCTAGATATGTTGTAGTAAGTTCCCAGGCAAATGAGACTTGTGTGCCCACTGAGGACCATTGGGATGGACAATCAGGCCTGTTTACCTAACACTTCTGCACATCTGCTTCCCAGCGGCTGGAAGTACTTACCACCCTTCTCATAAGAAGGTTGACTATGGTTTCCAGCACTAATCCCATCCTCAGATCAGGGCATTTAGGTAGATATAGGTTTAAAGCCCTGGATCTCAGCTTCAGAGCTCTAGCACTGATTGGCCTGGCCTGTGCTATCCATCTTCCATCTGAGCCTCACTCATGTTGAGATGTAGTGCTCACTTTGTCTCCTAGACAAACTGCATGATTGATCTAGTGTATCCTGCTGTCCTCAGGGTCTTAAGCCAGTTGAGTTGGGGAAAACCTACAGCAGAAACACTGCCCTGCTCTGGACCACATTCTGCTGTGGATCAAACATTAGCTGCTGATGGGCCCCTTCTTTGATCATGCCACAGGAACCCCCACTTCCATCCTGAGCTCACACTGAACATTGTGATGCAGTTCCTTACAAGACTCCATGTGACCTGCTGCTCAGGTCAGCAGCTGGCGTTTCCTATCATAGGCTGCCTTCTTTGAGTCTATGACTATTCCTTCCCCGCTTCTGCTGATTTCTATCCAGTCAGGGTTATTTTGGCCAGCTCTGCCCCACCATATGATCTTGATGGTTTTTTCATACTCTCCCCAGCCGAAATCTTACAACCAGAGTATTTGCTAGGATCTCAGGAAAAGTGCTAGGTCACTCTAGGCATCAATTTACTCATCTGTAAAACAGGAGTGATGATAACAATACCTGCTTTCTATAGCCTCACCTGACACCAGCCCACCTCGTCATCTATTAACTGAACTATCTTGTTCTCCAATCTAAGGTCTCAAATACTGTTTCATAATAAAAAGTTCTCTCATCGACATCCCACACCACTACTCCATGCTCTGGCGGCAACCTATACCTTTCCTTTGCAACTCCTTAAACTTATATCATTACCAGCTGAAAGTCTTTCTTCAGATAATTACTTCATCTGGCCAGGAAATATCTTGCCTGTCACTGCTCAATCCCCCATGCTTGGCACATAGTGGACTTGCAAAGATACCTGAAGACCAGCAGAAAAAATGCTGTATTTCTGCTACACATAGAGATGCTCAGTGAATCTCATTCCTTCCTTTCTGCTCCTAGAGAACACCTGGAGGCTCATCCCAAGTGAGCCTTCAGCACAGAGGAGCACAGAGCAGAACTGACCTAGTGCTTGGAGACTTTCCTTGGGCCCTGTGTGTGCTACAACCCAAGCAAGGAACCACAAGCAACCAGAAGTTCCATGAGAACAATGCCAAGATCAGTGGTTAGTAATCCCGAAATTCTCAGAAGAGTTTTTTATCTAGGGGTCTTTAAAGAATGCTGGTGACTGAGCCCTTCCCATGGAAACTTCACTTAATTGATCCAGGATATGGCCTAGGCTTTGGTATTCTAAATAATTTCTCGCAGTGATCCTAATAAGTAGCCATGGATGACAACCACTGATCTGCCCTAATCACTGTTTTTCAGATATGAAGGCTGAAACACAAGGAGGAAAAGAATTGGCCCAAGAATCCATTTCAATTTTGACTGAGCTGGAGCTAGAACTTACAAAAGCTAACTTTCTACCCACTGATGCTTCCACTGCGCTAAGTAACAAATTGAAATCTCCATTATCAACATCAGAGGCGGCTTTCCTGGCACCAGACAAGGCTGGGGGCAGACAGCTTGTTTTTTTCCATCCTGGAAGGTCTGTTATTAAAAGCCTGTTTATGCAAGAAGGATGTAATTATAAGTGAATGAGTGTAATTCATTTATCGCAATGAATATTAATTAAAGGTAAACACAACATCAATATTCACTTAGAAAAAGACTGAGCCTGAAAGGCAGACTGCTCATACTGGAATTACCAATCTCATCAGAAACTAGTGAGATGACAGGATCCCAGTAGCCAAATGTGGTTGTATTTTCCTCAAATCCTCTCGGATTTAAAACATCACCAAAATGCAAAGATGCAGACACACTGGGTCCCGTGACTATGTATGTCTGCTTGGGCACAGGACTGCTTTGCTCAGGGCATAGCCATTGGGGTACTTAGGTTTATGCAGGGGTGGGACATGGGGACCACTGTCCTCATCAGCCTTCCTGGAGAGGGAGGAGACAAGTAGACCCAATGACCAGCCACATTGCTTTGGACTGGAGGATCTGAGAAAAGGGGGAAAGCATGAACCTTCCCAAGGAAGAATTCCCCCAGTCCCCGAGGTCAAGACAGGTCCCCAGAGCTAACGATGGGGACTGAACTTAATGAAAATTGCTAAACCTCACTCTGGGCCTACTGTATCAAAATCTTTTGGGTTAAGGCTAAAAATACTCATTTTAAACAAACTCTCATGTAAATTCTGATCTGGCTACAACTTAAGATCTTTGCTCTAAAACCAGGTCAGTTAGGTCGTAGATGATTGCACTCACTAGTTCATTCCTTCACCTGATAATGGTTATCTGTGTCTGGCAGTGTTAGTCACAGGTGAAGACAGAGATCTACTGCCTTCCAGTTCCCTTGTAACCCACAGCAATGACTGCTGCCTTCAGTGGAGGAAAGTGATGGTGAAGGAACACAGAGCCAGGACAGAGTAACTCCAGGTAGGGTCCAGGAGGCTTCACGGAGCTAATGATCTTAGAAATAGATGAGTGACGTGTTCTCTCAGCAGGAAAGGCGTGGCGCCTTAGGAGTCGTGGTTAAAGACTGGATTGAACGGAAAGACTGAGAGAGGGTAACATTTCTTGGAGTAAATGAGTGTGGTGTGGTGAATGGCACCCATGCTGTGCAAAGGCCACGGATTTTATCCCATGGAAAACAAATCCTAACAGCACTGTCCACTAGGAGGTGACCATTAGTAAAGAGAGAAGAAAGTTAAAAATTCAAGAGGCGAACCCACAAGTTTACTACGCTGAGCAATGCAGCACAATGTTACAAAGCCCTTCTCATTCTGGGTTATGACTGGAGTCATAAGTTTCCCATCTGCCTTTGAGCCTGGTGCTTGCAAAATTCAAAGAGAGGCCAATATCCTCCCCCACGAGCCTTGGCTATCTGCTTCCTCCGTCCAGGTTGCCTCACAATCCATTGCTAGTGTTCTCAGTCCTCACCTCCAACTCCCTTCCTTGTGCTGAGCAGAAACTTGTGTGGGCCAGAACTCGGAGCATAGGCAGCGCCCCTGATGCGAGGGCTGCCGAGGCAGGGCAGTACCCGTGACACCCAGGAGGAGCTAGAAGTCCTCCCTGTAGAAGTCAGGCCACAGGCCCTACTCACTGCTTACAAAACATCTTGTTTCATTCCACAGAACCAGAGTTAGATTCTGACAAAGGAAAAACACTCCCGGATGGCCTCAAAAGAAACACCTACTACAGATCTGGGTATACTGCAAAGAACTGCCAGATACTTAAGGAAACAAATATGAAGTTACACTCAAGTGACTGAGTACTTTTGACTGTATAAAGCCTTTTTCCCAGCACCTGACTCTGAGTGAAAGAGAGCAGCTCTGAGTAGCATTCCTCACACAATTCTCCACTGTCATCACCACTACATGATGCATTCTGCTCTTCCTCTGTCTTCATTCTTTCTCTAAAATCAGATGTCGAGTTGGGATGGGTTTAGAAGCCATTTGCTTGAATCCCTTCATTTTCACTATTTTTAGATCAGCATTTTGATATTTTAAGGTTAACTACAACATATCATTGGAAAATTTATGGAAAGTAGAGGAAATGTAAAGATATATTGAAAAACATATTTGAAAGTCCACCACCAGAAGCAATTAACAAGGTCAGCTCCACCAGCTCATGAGTGGCTGTTGGGGAAAGAGAAGTGGCAGATCAAGAATCCAACCATCCTTTGAACTTTCTGGAACAGGAAGAGTTTGTATTTCCTGGGAGTTGGAGAATCACAAGATTGACAAAAAACCTGGACAGACTGTCTCTTACAATAAGCACAGAGGAACCCTCAGTTCTACCTGCCCACAGTCATGGGTCACGGGGTCTGTCTGCTAGATTTCATGGCCCTCCAAGCTGGGGAAATCGTTCTGCCCTCTGACTGTCTTGAAGTATTAGTATGGTGTGTGCTTTGTCATTGCAGGTGTGTGGGTCGTGTTAAAACCATTCTGGAGAAGACAGTTATGAAGGCTATGCAATTATTCTCCTGAACTTCCTATAGAACTTTAATAAATTAAGGAAAAAGACTTTCAACTTGATCTCTGCCTTCCATACCCAGGCAGTTGAGTGACGCCGGCTCAGTGCTTCTTAGCAATCAGTACATTTCTCTCCTGTAGCCCTTATAGGGGTTTGTTTGTGTATACCTCCACCTTATCTGACAGATGATAAGCTTCCTCGAGGAAAGGATCCAACTCCTAGAACAATTCCAAGCACTTAGCAAAGGTTTAATAAAAATTCGATGAATGAATAAATGAATGTTTGAATGACTACTCTTTATTAGGAATATTTGCTACATTTCAGAAGAATTTTTACTGATAAAGGCAGCCCCTAAAATATAAAGAAACATGATTTTCTACACAAAACACTATGTAAACAACAGAATATTTCATAAGTGAACCATATGCATGCATCAGCCTTTCTTGTACTAAGATAGACACTTAGGCCCTTGTGTATCAAGAGTTAAGAAGAAAAGGGTTGTCAGTGGTCACAAACTTGAACCCTGCAGCCACTGCTGGAATTTAATCTACCTAATGTCAGAAAAGTGTTCTACTCTATTCCCGATATTCTTCAGGTTGAAAACGCAGCTCTGCTCTGATCATTCTATTTTGAATTCAAGAAAACACAGTTTTTTAAAGGAAGTATTTTAAGAGACAGAAAAAGAATAGGATGAAAAGGTTTTCTTATGAAGTCTAGGTCTGCTATTAATCAACCTCTGGGTTCATCAGTATTTAAAGCCTCATTATCTTATTTTGATGGTAGAAATAATAACCAGTGTCATCAGAAGGTTCCGTGGGCACAGTGTGAAAATGAATTTAAGGGATCATATGGTCAATGGAATATTGTATAATTTTGAGGGGGGAAAGAAAGGGAGAGTTGGAGGATGGAAAGCTAAGAGAGAAGAGCTCCTTCTCCAGAGAGAGAGGGAGGGATCACCGGAGTTACGCGATGCCACACCACAGAGAATAAGAATATGATGCCTATAGTTCCTGGCAGGTCAGTGCAGAGGACAGTCAGTGGCTCTAATCTGATGTCCATTCTTCCTGCCTCTGTCCTCCGTGTGTCTGATCTAGTGTCTCTCACAGGCAGCTAAGAGCGTGGGCTCAAAGCCACACTGCCCGGCTTTGGATTCTGATTCTGCCATGGATTGAACTTCTGACAGTACTTAACTTCTCCGTGCATGACTTTCTTCATCTACAAAATTGGAGGAACCACAGCATTCCCATGCAAAGTCCTCTCTTCCTTCTTAACTGTATTTCCAGGGTCTATCACTGCAGTCTTATTTCTTGTCTTCTCAGTCCTCTGCCTCTCCTCCTTCCCCTGCACTCTGCTCATTTCACAATACCTTTCCAACCACAAGTCTCCTGCCCTTACTCTTCAGACAGGAGCTTGAAAAATTTACAGAAGTGCTCTGTTTAAAATGCAAGACAAGAAGTCAGGGGTGCCCTCAAGCTACCTAGCTGCCGTATTGCATTTCCTTAGTCTGCTCACTGCCCCGTCTGCTAAAAACAATTTCACGGCTTCCCTTCTTCTCAATCTGCCATTATCACACCTTCAGCTAATGGCCTTGCTTTTCACATCACTGAGAAAATTGAAGCAGTCAAAAGAACATTTTTAGGGACTCACAAATATATCTATGTACCTGCCAGCATATCAAACAAATATTCTATTTTCTATTAGCAATGATGAATTTTCCATTTCCTCTCTAAAACTGTTATGGTTTGAGGTGTGTGCTCCAAAACCCCACAGGTGAAAGTCCTAATCCTCAAGACCTCAGAATGTGACCTTCTTTAGAAACAAAGTCATTGCACATACAGCCATCAAGGTGAGGTCATCCTGGAATAGGGTGGACCCCTGAAAGCTGACCCTTCCAGACTCCTCGGGGCCTCTGCATACCTCTGTGCCTCTAACCTCCTCTGCTCTGTCCCTGTCCTCCCTCTTTTCCATCCACAGAGCCCTTTCCTGGTCCTGGAGCATTGAGGCTGCTGTCACCTCAAAGTCTTTGCTCTGGGATGTCCCACTGCCCAAAATACTGTGCCCCCAGTTACCCACAGCACCAGTAGCTTTCTTACCACCTGTATCTCTACTCAAATGTCACTGACTCCACAAGTTCTACTTGGACAAACTTCTTAATATTACAACCTTTGCACCTAAGTACTCCCTTCCTTCTCCCCTGCCCCATCATCCCCTAACACATAGTTATAACTTTTAATTATATATTTATGTCTTCCCATACCGGAAAGTAAGCTCTAATTTTTCTGTTTATTTCTTTAATTATGTAATAAGTACTCAGTTTGTGTGTGTGTGTGTGTGTGTGCACATGTGCATGCGTGCTGAATGAAAGAACAAGCAAATGAATGAAAAGAACATTTAGAATGTTGTCTGACATGAAATCAGTGGTTAATAATCATTACCCATCATTACTACCACTACTCTTCATGTTAGAATTTGCAGCGTACAGACCTAGGACTGTGGCTTGCAGAGCAGCCCTCAGAGGAGAAACAATGGGTGAGAAGGGAAAGGCAGAGAATATCTGCCAGTTAATGAAGCTTATCCAAGACTCATTTGTTTCTTTCAGTTTGCATCCAACTGCTCTCTTGTGCCAGTCTCAGATGGGTCCTTTGGACCTACTGTGGTAAGGCTCAGCTCAGATCACTTCTCTGTGCTCCTCGGGATAACCATGGGCCCAATTTAGCTGGCAGGAAATAAAAATTAATAACCTCAGAGAAAACTCAGCCTGTTTCTGCTATTACCTCATGCCAGATCTTTCAGTCATTAGCAGCAGAGAAGAGAATGAAGCCCCAGCGTAAGAGCTGGGAGAAGCTAATGCTACTGAGCAAAGGACCGGCAGGTCCTAGGCCGCCTGTCAGAATATCCGAATGATCAGTACAGAGGAGAAATACTTTCTAAACATTTTAATGTAAAGGCTTACAAAAGCACTGATTTCACGCTACTTACATTTGACAGGGCTAGGCTGGCTGTGATCTCTAAAACAGAATATATGGTTAGAGTGGAAGAGCCAGGAGAAAGGTTAAGGGACAATTGCCATTATGCCAGTTTAGAGATGGTGACAGTGTCAGGCACGGTAGAATGAGGGAAGAATAGTTAGATCCAAGGAATGTCTTGAAAATAGAATCTGTTAGGATTTCTTGACTGGTTGGATCTGTGGTGTAAGAAACAACAAGCAAGAGGTAAAAAGGAAAATAAAAAACATATCTGAGTTTTGGGGCTGAGCCTTAAGAGAGGCAATGTCCCCTGGCTGAAGTAGAGGGAGAGGTCAGAGCACCCCTCAGGACCTGGGGACACCGCAGTGTCCAGCCCAGCTACATGAAGGTCACAGTGAATGCTTTTGTACTTGGACTTTTCACACTTCCATTTCATGTCTGTCTTTCCATTCTTTTAGAAACAAGAGAGAAAAGCTCATATTCACAGTCCCTGCTCATTAATTCTTCTTCCCGTTTGTTTTTGAATTTTAACTGAGTTTTCTAAGTAATTTTCACAGGGCAGAACCACTAAGGTCAGTCTGCACATGCGTTTGAGAGAACCCAGGCCCTCGGGATGCAGATCCCATCTGAGAGCCCCAATAAAAGGCATCCTGTGGGAGAGGACAGGGGTGGACTGGAGAAAGGGATGGACCAGAACTCCTGGGGAGGAGAAGGATGCTGGAGAAGATGTCCAGGACAGGCACTGGAGAAATCTAGGGCCGCTGTATGCTTCTGAGCTCTTGGGAAAGTGGAGGAGCCGTGCTCCCACCTGGGTGCTCCTACTGCTGCTCAGCTGCGGTGTCTGCTAACAGGTCTTTTCCCAGAGACAAAGACTGGCCCAGAGGAGGCAACCTGTCAAAACGCAAAGGGGCCGAGTGTGAGAAATGGGGGTGCAGGTCTCCAGGAGCCCCATTACCCATGTTAATTTTCTTTGTATATCCAGTCTGTGCTTAAGGAAATTTAGGGTCACACGAAGTAGTAAGGTTGAATGGAGCTTTGAGTTGGTTCTCGTGGGGCATCACTTTGCTTGAGAAGCACAGGCCACCATGGGGAAAGGACACATGCAGTGTGAGAACAGGACTGCGGCCAGTGTCCAGGAGGCCCTGAACTGGTTCAGTTACAGCCTGGCCAGGCGAGGGCCAGGGCTCTGCCCTGGGACCTGCTGTGCGCTTGTCTGTGGCCCTGTTCATCTGCGAACTGTGCTCCAAATCATTTTTCAAATGACTCACTGCCCTTTAAACCCACTGGCAGTTAAGGTTGTTCCTTTAACAAGGTCACAATCATCCTCTTCCCATTTGCCTACTTAAAGGAGCAAAGAAGGTGGGATCACTGCTTCAGTGTTAGTAGTCTCGGGAAGGTCCCTGGGCACCTGCCAAGGTCCACGAGTGTCTGGAAAACAAGCAGGCTTCACAGCTCACGTACAGAATCACCGAAAAGGTAAAGGATGGGTGCAGGGATCCACCTGGCTCCCAAACAAGAGGGACAAGGTCTGTCTGCACATAGGGCAAAGGGAAGAGGGGCCTGAGAGATGGAGAAGTGTCACTTGCGACAAGTGGCACAGGGGAGCCCTTCTTGTTCATGTCTCCTTGAAAGCAGCAGATGAAGGAAGCATGAGCCTGGGGACTCTGAGGCAATCACACCCCAGTCACTCTTGACATCAGGGGAGAGGTATTGGAACCTTCGAAATGTTCCTTGATTTTGGGAAGATAGACATTTGCTATCAGGAAATTTGGCATGGGACAGACACTTTAGAATGTGCCGTGAGAATGAGGGACTCTGGGTAGGCAGCAGGTCTCCAGTGCAGGGAAAGAGCCTCAAACATAAAGACTAGCAGGTTTTTTCCTGTCTTGGGGCTGACTGGAGTCTTACTCAGTCTTTGAGCACAAGTCATTTGAACCTCTCCATACCTTGGTTTTGTCATCTGTGAAATGGACAAAATGATCCTCTGGTCTCTTCAGAGATAAGAAGTCAGCTTAGTCTTGCAGAGTGGAGGGTGGATTGAGACAATGTACCTTGGAGATTAGGAGATAAGTTACATTTAATTACCAATGAGTTACCATCACCACAGCCTAAGCAACACAGGATAATGGCATGAGCAGCATTTGTGTCAGCTAGGTGCTGCTGTGAACAAGTCATCCCGGAGCTGACCATTTGTCATAAGTCTACAGGTCACCGGTTGTGCTCAGCCACACATCCATCACGTCCCTCCAGCAGCCGAGCCCAAGCATGTTCCCATGGCAGGGATCCAAGAAGGAAACCAAATGTCTTCTAAAACCTCTGCTGGCATGGAGTTTGCTGCCTTTCCATTACCCCACCTGTCTCCCAGCCAAGTCCAAAGACCATACAAGAAAGAGAAGCGAATAGCACAGATACAGAGAGGCATGAAAATCATTGCACTCAGCCTTTTACACAGGTAGATTAAAGAGAGAAGGAGAATGCAGGACTGCTGAGGAAAATAACAGAAGGTTGTAAATCAGCTGCGACCCTGACACATCTCAAACTCTTGATCTGAGCAAGAGGGTTTTGCAAAAAACTAAAGCCATAGTTCAAGGTGAGTTGGAGTTGGTCCTTAAATAGGGTCAGTGAACCTCAAGCCTGAGCAATCAGGAAGTAAGAAAAGGCCAGGTTACATTCCCCAGTCAAGTAGAGGACTGATGTAGAAGATGCTAAGCCATCTGGGAAATAGTTAATTTTGGGGCAGAGAAAATTAAACCTCCTCACGATTCTTCTCCTTTAAACTCCCTTTTCTAGAAACAGGTCTCATTTTACATGGCTTGTACTTTTCATTTTGTCTATTTTTTTCTTTTTGGCAATCCTGGAAATTGAAGCCAGGGCCTTTACACTGAGCTACATCCCCAGTTCTTTTTATTTTTTGTTTTAAGACAAGGTCTAAGTCATAAGATGCCCAAACTGAGCTCAGATTTGTAATCCACCTGCTCCATCCCCCAGAGCGCTGGGATTACAGGCCTGTGCCACCACGCCTGCAAGTTCCCTCAAGGTTAAACAAAGCTCACTTTTCCAGTGCCCTCTTCAGTCAGTTATGCCAAATAAAATCAGAAAAGAGGTGCACGGCTCCAGCTGGGGAGGGCATGAAGCCAGGCGACCCATCACCAGAGGCAAAGTGGGCAGAAAGGCCACAAGGAGAAATCGTGGAGGAATAAGAGACTCAGCCTCCCCTGGGGCTCTTCAGAAGCCAGCTTCACTCTGCCTACATTCTCTAGAGGATTAGACTCTTCCACCTTGAGCGAGGATCTCAATAATGGATTCGAGGATTTGAATTTGTTTAAATAATGGAAGTCCCCATCCCCCAAGCTTATCTTCCAAGAGGGGGGAAAAGGACAGGCAGGGCCAATCCCATCATAGTTTCCCTTTGCCCAGGAGAAAGGTCCATCAGCACTGCCTGGAGATAACTTTTCCCATGTCTGTGATGTTAGAAACCCCTGTGCTTCCCGCCACAATAGGCTGTTAAACCACCCAGACAAAAACACAGGGATGGTGTGTCAACTTGGTTGCTACCAGGAGGTGTCAGGATGTGTTTCTGACTTGATTCCCAAACTACCCTGGACTGTGGGTTTCCTAGGGACAAAGAAATTGCATCTGTCTCATTCATTTTACCCACAATGCTATGGGTAGTGAGTAGCACACAGCAGGCACATGCATCATATTAAAGAAACTCTGATTGTGAGTTCAGTGCTGAGATCCTGGAGCTGAGAGCACCTCCAGTTACTGTGACCTCTTCTTACTGATGGCTGCAAAGGATTCTGGGACACCCGCAATCATGGCAATGGAGCTTGCCTTGTAGCCTGGGCTGACTTTGAGCCTGTGATCCTCCTGCCTCTGCTTCCCAAATGCTGGGATTGCATGCGGTGTGTACACTGCTGTGTCTCAGTTGAATTGGAGATTTGATCAACAGCTGGAAACAGAAGCAATGCAACAGTTAGGAGCTGCTTCAGCAATGAATTGGATTTTATCTGGAGAAAAAATGGGATCTGGAAATTATAGAAGAAAACTCTTGTGGTGCAGAAGGGAACATGCACAGCTGTTGAAGTCTGTCAAGTGGCCTCAGGTTCAAGGCATGGATCCTCAACACTGGACCCTTCAATGTTACAAGCCAATTTGATACAAAGGGACAGAATGCTACAGGAAGAAAAGCAGAAATGGGAAGACTTGGCCATTTGAATTTGATGTAATGTTGAGTGGAGTGTGGTCTTGCCTGGGTCTTGGGACAAACCGGATTTATATGAAGTGTTTTATTTTGTCCTACATAGGTTTTTACATTCTAAAACTTTTTAGTTAGTTTTTTTAACTAGCATAGATCCTCGATATGTAGTTCAGGCTGGCCTTGAGCTCACTGTGCAGCCCAGGTTGGCCTCAAACTTCTGGAAAGCCTTCTGGGTCCACTTCCTGAGTGCTGAAATTACAGGCATGTGCCACAATGCCTGGCTTGTAAGACAATTCTTGAAGCTAATATTACATTCATGACTATCAATCTAAAATGAATATGTACAATATAATTGGTGCAAACAGATTTATTGAGCTCCTGGAAATAAGTAATCTGTGTTTGCAATTAAACATAGGAAAATGGAGTATTTATAACATGCACATTTTACAATTACTTGTTTCCAACTGTGGTATTAGTTATGACCTAGCTGAATTTTTTTCTTTTAATGGTACTGGCAATTGAACCTAGTTTCTTCCAATGGAGCTACATCCCCAACCTTTATTTTACATGAGTTTTTGTTTTGAGGCAGGGTGTCAGTATGTTACTAAGTTGCCCAGGCTAGACTTATACTTGAGATCAACCTGCCTCAGAAACCCAGCATGCTTCACGCTGGGAGCACAGGCCTGCACTACCAGACCAGGCTATCTGCACTTTTTAATGCATGTTTTCTGTACCTGCAAGTATTGGCAAGAAGGTCCTATAATTCTAAGAGATGCTGAAAAGAAGGGGAGAGTCTTTTAAAAATAATATGCAAAAGAATATTTAGGAAATTTAAAAAAAATACATAACATGTTTACAAAGCATTTTACCAGTAATAAATGTAGAATATGTAAAAAAAAAAAAAAAAAAGAAAGAAAGAAAGAAAAAGAAACTCTACGAAGCAAAAACAAAACCTAGGCAGCCAAAGCCAGGTTGACATTCCTAATCCCAAGGCCACAGCCAGTTCCTTTTGTCCTAAAACGCCTCTGGGTTATTGGCTTCAAGATACAGACAGCCCCAAAGGCATGGGGTGTGCAGCCGCTGGACAGTGCGGAGAAAAGCAGACAGAATCCCTGGGGCTTCCTGGCAGAGACGAAGATTTGCAAAGCCTCGGTCAAGGATGCAGGAGAACCCTTGGCAAGAAGCTTCTTCCTCCCCACGCAGCCCGGCGCAGTCCCAGCCAACAGGTGCTGGCTGGAAACATGCGTGGCTCTTTAGCACCCCCTGCCGCACGGCTTCAGAATGCAGCTCTGCGCACAGCCCAGGTCCCCACAGGGAAGCCCGGACCCACAGGACAGGCCGCCTTTGGCTACCATCACCTGATTACTAGGGTTAATCACCCCTGCTGTTTCTCCACAGAAAATGCCCAGGCACCTAGTCTTACTGCGAACTAGGAAGCTGCTGCTATGCATAGCTGATCTAGGGGTGTGAATACAAGATTTTAGGCTCTTTGTTTTGTTGCTGTTGTCTGTTTGTTTGGTAGCGGAGAGGTGAGAGAACCTCCCAAGGGCATCAGCTAGCGTGCAGGGGGCTGCTATCTGACCTGGCATATTTAAAGACGATTCTCGACTGGTTTCTTACGTCCCCCACAATAAGCTTTTTTTTAAAACGAGAAATTCTGCTCATGAATCTTGAAATAGCCTCACGTGCACGGAGCTGGTGGCACCTATCTGCCCCAAATTTTGGGGGCCCACGCAGCTTGAGGTTAAGCCCTGTAGACAAAGCCCTAAATTTGGGCTCAACGAGATCCTCGCGTGCCATCTGGTGGTCATCACCTATTACTGCACCTTTCATGCTACATTCGAGCGCAGATCTAAAATTTTTTACGGATTGCGAAACTAAAGTCTCTTTCTCAGTGTGAGTTGGGGTCAGGGATTGTATGATCAGTGTATCATATGACCTGTCGATGGCAGTGCCAACGAGGGTTCAGGCTTCCCTCTCAGTCCCTCTCAGCTTTGCGCAACGCGTTTAACCTCTCCTGCACTTTGCCTTTCCTTTCTTGGGGCAGGAATTTTCCATTTGAATCCGGAGCCTGGGCGGCCTGTCCTGCTTCTTTACTGCCACGGTTGCCTGAATTGCCCTGGGTCACAGGATCCTCTTCCTCCAGAGGTGGCTACTGGCTTTCCCAGCGCTCATGAGCCGGTTTGCAGCCTCTTGTTCCCTTGAGGTACACGCTGTTCACACCGGGCACCCCAGGGCACAAAACACACGCACGAATGAGTACCCAGAACTAGCACTCAGTGAGCAGTGAAGCATGTAGCCGGACCGGCAAAAGCTCACTTGGTAAAAACGTGAGTTGTGAGATCCTGCATTCATTCAGCAACTGAAGATTCAGGAAGGAATGAGAGTCTGGGACAAACAAGCTTGCAAACCGGCTTCAAAGGTGGGAATGGAAATTCTGCACTTGGTTTGAAAATCTGATGCACAAATACAGAAGTTAACTGGACCTGATAGCAGCCAACAGCTAAGAAGGTAACGCATGGCATTTTTAATCGGGCCAAAAAGACATAAAAGCTACCGATCTGAGGTCACGCAGACTGGTTTTCTGGGATTTACAGATTGCTAGGCTATCAACCAACACTGCCGCTGTCTCCAAAGCACGGGACCAGAGAACGGTGCTCAGTGCGGCTGCTGAGACAATGGACCTCGCGCTCTGCTTGAAGCAGTTTTTTAAATCTGCGCACTTCAGTATTTTAAGCAGTCAGAAGCCAGTTCTTTGTGATCATTCTCAACCTGCTTACACTGAAAGAAGTGACAAGGAGGGAATCTCCTCAGTACCCCAGACAACCGGAATAGCAACCTAAGTGCCCCCCCATTCTGATTATGTGCATGATGGGGAGTTAAGCAATCGTCCAGATGACAAGTTAGGTTTAGAACTACCAAACTCGTTAGGGAACTAGAGAGCTGGATTGGAGGAGGCTGGGTCTCATCCTGGATTATGGAGGAGAGAGAAAGCCCTTTCTTGTATTCCTCACCAATATTCAATTGTACCTTTAGTAAATACGACACTTACCTGTTTGAAACTGTGGCTAATTATGGCCTATTAGTGGTGTCTGTTGAATTTCATATAAAAATGTAGATTCAGACACAGCAGTCCCAGTTGCTTGGGAAGCTGAGGCAGGAGGATCACTACAGCATAGGAGTTTAAGGTGAGACTGGGCACCATAGGAAGAACCTCTCAAAAGAAAGAAAGAAAGAAAGAAAGAAAGAAAGAAAGAAAGAAAGAAAGAAAGAAAGAAAGAAAGAAAGAGAAAGAAGAGGAAGGAAGGACTTAGATTTATAGAAACTCATTCTTAAAATAACTTTTTGGAGGTTTGGTTTGGTCTTGTTTTGCTTTTGCCTTGTTTTATTTTGGGATTTTTGAGACAGGATGTAGTCCAGGCTAGCCTGCAACACAGAGACCTTCTTGCCTCAGCCTCCCAAGTGCTGTGATTACCAGCCTGGTACAGCTGGCTAAGAACTTATTTTTTTTTAACATAACTCTGATCTGTATCCACTTGCTCTTTGCTGATGTTTTTGAGTGACTAGTTGTTCATAAACAATCTCTGTGTACAACAGTGCCATCATGTAATAAAGGCAGAGAGACTAATAAAGTAATGAAGAGAGGTTTGTGATTAACCCATCATGCCCAAAGGACACAGTGCAAGTGGACGGGTCATTTATCATCTTTACCCTTTACATTGAAGCTTATTAGTTGTCATATTTCTAATTTACATATCATTAAATTTCCCCACTAACAGACTACAGTCTGGTGGGTTTTAGTAAAGTTAATCAGCCACGCAGCCAACCCCAGTTTCAGAGCAATTCCACAGCCCACAAAGCCCTCCCGCTGTGTGCAGGCCCGCAGCCCCAGCTGACCTCTGATCTGCTTTCTCTCTATTGTTTCTCTTTCATAGAAATTCCACATAAATGCAACCAAAAAGCATTTACTCTTTTGTTTTTCTTCTTCAGCTTACACAATGTGTACGTGGACCATTCTTGTTGCAAAGCATATGCATAATTTATTCCCTGTATTTAGCTCACACACATTGGTCTGCAATCCATTTTAATCCATTCTTGTAAATCAAGTGAAGTGTCTAAGTTTATGTACTTGGGTGTGTATTTCTTTTTGCATATGGGTATCCAATTGAGCCACCATTTTTGAAAAAGATTGTTCTCCATCAAATTACCTTGCCACTTCTGTTGGAAATCAACTTACTGTAAGTGTGTGGGTTTATTTCTAGACTGTCTCTTTGGTTCTATCTATCTATGTATTTTTTTCTGGAGGGAGGAAATTGGTTTTGCAAGAAGGTATTAATTTATGAAACCTTTGTTTCAATTATGCATGTGTTTGGTTACTGTGTAAAATATATTTCTTATTGAGGGTTGGGTTAAAAGTCTTTTTTTTTTTTGCAAAACATTCACCTAAGTAGTGCCAGATAATATTTATAATATGACATAAAAAGGGTCCTATAAATATGTAAGATATTAAGACCCACAAAAGTCATTAAAGACTTCAAGCTCTTCAGTGAAGTTGTAAGGGGAAGCATATTCCTAAGGTCATTCCTGGAAGCTAGCATGACCCTGATTGTAAAAGAGGAAACTAATCTCTTTAATAAAAATTGATGCAAAAATCTTCAACAAGATGCTGGCAAATAGAACACAAGTAATCATCAAAAAAATCATGCATCATGTAAGTAGGTTTCTTGGCAAGGATGCCAGAATGGTTCAACATACGCAAATCAGAATCCAGCATCCTATCGTGATAAAAACACTGAAGAAAATAGGCCTTTTCTCAATCTGATAAAAGCCATTGATAAAATCTGATAAAATCTGCTACTACCCACATGTTAAAAGGGGGAAAACCTTTCCCTCTAAAATGAGGGGCAAAGCAAAGATGTCCACTGTCATTGCTCAGGTTAAACATAGTACTTGAAACACTGTAAGAGCAACTGACAGGAAAAAGAAGTGTCCCTTTTACTTAGGAGTTAACCCAGCTAAGGAAGTGAAAGAGCTCTACAACAGTGTGCCGAAAACAGACAGACCGATATAGTCAAATGGCCATACTTTCAAAAATGGTACCCAGATTTAACACAATCCTAATCAATACCAACAGCATTCTTTACAAACCTCAAGAGAACAATCCTGAAATTCATAGAGCACCAGAGGAGACCCAAAATAGCCAAAGAAATTCTGGGCAACAAGAATAAAGCAGGACGCATCACAATCCCAGAGTTGAAGTTATATTATGAAGCTACAGTGATACAAAAAAAAAAAAATTGATACCTGCGTGAAAACAGACACGCAGATAAATGGGACAGAGTAGTGGAGGCAGAAACAACCCCAAGCACATTCAAGTATTAGATGTTTGACAAAGGGCCAAAATCACACCGTGAAGGAAGATTACCTCGTTAAATGGTGCTGGGAAAACTGACTCTCTGCATACGTAAGATTGACTCTAGACCCATATCTCTCACCATGTACTAAACTAAAACCAAAATAGGTCAAAGAACTAAATGTCAAAACAGAAACACTCAGCACTCAGGAGGCTGAGGCAGGAGGATCATTGCAAGATCGAGACCAAGCAGGGCTCCAAAGTGAGCCCAAGGTCAGCCTGAACTTCATAGCAAGACCCTGTGCCAAAAAACCACACAGAAACATTTAGCCAGCTGCAAAACAAAATAGGTAAAACTCTTGAAGTCATAGGCATAGGTAAGGACTTTCTGAACAGAACCCTCGTTGCACAGAAAATAGTACTGGGAATCAACAAAAGGGATCCTATCAAAGCAGCACAGCAAAAGAAGCAACCAACAGAGTGAGAAAAAGCTTTTCTGCAGAATGAGAAAAAGCTTTTCCAGCTATTCCTCAGACAGAGGACTAGTCCTTAGACTTTATAAACGCAAAAGAATCAGGCCCCTCAAAAAAGGAGGCTACCAAAATGAGCAACTGAAATGATGCAAATGGCTAAAAAATACACGAAGAAATGCTCAGCACCGCTGCCCACTAGAGAAATGCAAATTGAAACAACACTGAGATCCCATCTTACTCCGGAAAGAATAACGATCATCGAGAATCCAATAATAACAAATCTTGGTGAGGCTGCAGGAAAAAAGAACATTTCTGCATTGTTGATGGGAATGAAAATCAGTATGATGACTCTTCAAAAAACTAAAACTAGGGACCATTTGACCCAGCTATTCCCCTGTAGGTATCTTCCCTAAAGAGCTAATGGCACCGTACCCTAGTGATACACACGCTTGCCTGTGTTTACGGCAGCACAATTCATAGCAGCTAAACATTGGGAGCAGCCTCTGTCCCCATCAACAGGTGAATAAAGAAAATGTGGTGTTTACACAATGCTATAGAGAAAGGTAAACTCGAGTCATTTATAGGAAAATGAATGCACCTTTAGATGATAATATTAAGTGAAAGAAATCAGACATGCAAGGTTAAATATCGCAAGGTTTTTCTTATATGAGAAACCAAAATTATGAATACAGAGCAAAGTAAAAGACAGATAATAGGAAGCAGAGAAATGGGTCTTTCTCAGATGGGAAGAAGATCAAGAGATGGAGAGAGGGAGAAGGAGGGGAGGGAAACGGAATAAGAAAAGGAATTGAAAGCCTGGCATCATGGTGCACATCAGTGAGTCCAGCCCTCGGGAGACAAGCAGGAGGATCACTGTGAGTTCGAGGCCAGCCTGGGTTGCAAAGTGAGTTCAGCGCCAGCCAGAACTGTAGAGCAAGACTCTGTCTTTTAAACAAAAGGAAGAAAGAAAAAATAAAGAAGGAAAGGAAGGAAGGAAGGAAGGAAGGAAGGAAGGAAGGAAGGAAGGAAGGAAGGAAAAGAAAGAAAAAGAAAGAAGAAAGAAAGAAAGAAAGAAAGAAAGAAAGAAAGAAAGAAAGAAAGAAAGAAAGAAAGAAAGAATTGAGACATGTTGGATACAGGCACCAAAGGTACAAGAGGAATGTAAATTAACGCACTCCAAGCGTGCACAATACTAAAAAACACATCATGGAGCAGAGTGCAGCCTATCACATTGCAGAGGGGGAAACTGAGGCCCGTGGGGGAAAAGTAACCTCCCCAAGGTTAGGCCAGAATGCAAGCTTCCTGCCTGGGAGTCACTGGCTCTTCTGAAATTCCCTGAGGTATTTCCACCTCACTGGAGTCCTCCTGGCCAGACTGGCAAAGCCCAGGTGGCCCAGGACCAGACATGGCCCCACAGTGCCCCCACCACCACCACCCCTCCCATCAGCCCCCAGCCCAACTCACGCTGAGCCTGGTAAACCAATCTCCCTGGACGCCGTAGTGCCCAGGGGGATCCAGTGGCAGACAACTGTGCCCCTTGCTCCCACCCACTCCTCCTTCAGGGATGGAGAAGTTGGACGTCCTCCAAGAACTCTTCTCAGAATGGAAAAAAAAGCCAGCAGCACGGCAACGTCAAATGGCTCTTACACAATGGTGGCAGCTTGCTGAGAATCCTGTCACTAACCGGAACGTATGAATTGAATTGCTCTCAACTCACTCAGGAATGCAGTACGTCAGGGCCACAGACAAAGGCTGCCGCTCTGCCCTGGCACTCCAGCACTTGAAAGCACTGTTGTCCCCTCAACCCCAGAGACTTCGTACCCTAGAGCACTGCCACCCACTTCAAGTCCCATGAGACGACCCTGTGCGAGACACAGACAGCTTGGCTTGGTCCCTGACACACCAGCCTTGTTTACGACTGCAGGGTCCCTGGCAGCCTAGCCCTCCCTGGCAGGAAGACGGTGCCCCCACCATGTGGGAAGGATGGCATGTGTCTACTCAGTAGTTCATTCGCTCATCCATTTTCTCAACTGATGATCACTGAGCACTGGAACGTAGCAGGGAACAAGAAAACGCAGTCCTGCTCTCCTGTTCCAGAGAATACTTCCTCGAATTCCAAGTCAGCAAAGCATTTGCGCCAGGGCAAGTTGGTAGCACTGGAAGCGTTCAACAGAGACAGACAACTGAGACTCAGCGTGAGATGAAGAATTGAGGGCTGAGCTCCAAAGCCCTGATTAGGACAAGGTTTCAGGAAATGTTTAGTTCCTGCAGCACCAGCCCTGCTTCCTGTCCTTGTAGGTCTCTTTGGCGACACCTGCAGGAATAGAGAGCCACAGGTTCTGCTGGAAGGTTGAGGCACCTCTGAAAGATGTGTCCCAAAACCGGAAGCCTGCGTTTCCTGCAAGGGCAGGGGAGGGCTCCTCAAAATCACTTCTCTTTAGTTTCCGTCTTTTTGGTTCACTCAAAAGAGATCTGAGACCTGTTTCCCAGTGAGGTTGAACCTGACAAGTAAAATACAACCCCTAAAACAAATATAGAAGTTCCAAGTAAGATGCACAAAGGAACCCAGGAAGTTTCTAGTCTTGTTTCTTATAACTGAACAAAAACATGCCATTGCCTCAAAAAAGTTTTAACACCTGCCTGTTTGTTTGCTAATTCTTTATTTCTCTTAGTATATATTTTACAGCATATAATGATTACATTCATTGTGTAAAGATCAATACATGCATGCGCGCACACACACACACACGCACACACACACATCTTATTTTTTTCAATCCTTCCCCTCTTTTTCCTCTACCTTCTTTCCATCTCTGAGTCCCCTTCTCTCTTTCAAAAAACCTAGCTCCTTCTTTTCTATCAGAGTTCACAATAGTTATACTATGATATGAAAGATTTACCACTGTAAGGAGAAGAAGAAGGGAACGTAAGGGGATTCCCAATTACTTTTGCAAGTTTTCTGGAAATCCAAACTTGTTCCACATAAAGATTTACAACAAAAATCCATTGATAAGGTAGGGACAGGGCACTAGAGTAGGATTTAACAGACGCTGACTTCCTGGGAGAACTTGCCCAAGTCCTTTCCCCTTCCTGCCCTCTGGCTTCTGACCTGCAACACAAGGGTGTCCCAAGGGATCATCTCACTGTCCCTCATGCGTGACCCAGCTCATCTGCAGATCAATCTACGCTTCTAGTCTGCATCACTCTCACCCTCTTCTCTTCATCTTTTCCCAAGTCCAGCTCTTCAGATTCCCCATCTATCATGTAGGAATCAATAGCATTTACTTTGGAAAACTGTCAAATTAAAAAATAAAACGACGCATGCCAGGTACCTGGCCCGCAGTCCATACTCCGTTAACACTGGAGTCCTGTAACGCTTACCCCTTCCACTCTCCTAAAGCAGAAATCAGCTACTCCCACACATCTACCCTTCGCCATGTCGCAAGTGTGCGTAAATCTTTAACAAAGCTTAAAAAGGTCCTTGTAGCACTTGGCAAGAAGCAAAGAGGAAGGTGCTCTGCTTCCTCTTACACTGCTTCCCTAGAACAGTGGTTTTCAAACTTTTGGCACCAAAATGGCCTGAGAACCTTGTAAAACCTCAGATTGCAGGGCCCAAGGCTAGAGTTGTCATTCCGCAGGTCTGGAGTGCAGCTTCAGTGAATCTGCATTTTTAGTGAGGTCCTAGTTGGTGCTGATACTACTTGAGCCCAGAGGCAACTATCTTCTAGGTTCTAGAGGGAAAGTAGAGGTAGATGTGAGGGGAATTTGGCTTTGAGACAAGGACCGGAACTCCGAGCCAAGGAAATCAAAGTCCAGAAAGAGATGAACAAGTTCCCTGGGGGAAAATGGCCAAGCAGATTATTCCAACTTTCTTCTCTTTTGCTTCCTTCTGACCGACCCACAGTGAATCCCCACCACCCTAAATACCCGGCCCCTAGGAGGCTCCGGAGCCAGGTGAGCTGGGACTCAGGTGCCGAAAGGTGAGGATACAGCTCAGGCTGGAAGTGTTGGTGACCAGAGCACCACAAAGGAAAGGGAGGAGTGGAAACAGGTTCCCCAGACACAGGACACAGGAGCTGGGACACGATTTAGTCAGTTCCAGAATGGATTGCTGAAGACATGCTCCTGGGTGGTGAGGGCAACTGCATAAATTAGACATTGCCTGTGGCTGTGTTTGTCAACACCCATGTGCTCTAGCAGAAAGTGAGGGACAAATGAAGAACAGCTAAGTTTTACAAAGCATTTGAGTAAGTGACTGGCTCTGTGCTAAGCTCTTTACATACCTTATCTTCATGAAGTAGCCCATTCATTCTCCTCTAGCCACACATAGCAACCGTATGTTACAGTGGCAGGGGCTGGTTAAGGTCCCTTGCTCTGTGCCTTGGGTTGCTTCATAACTTCCCAAGTTCTGTCTTCTCCTACAAGCCTCAGCTTCTCTGTCAGGGAAAGAAGCTACGACAATCATTCTTAGAAGGTGTAGACAGAATAGCAAAGGAAAAATGTTAGGTGAAATACAGGTTCTGTAAGAAATCTCAACTACCAACCTAATGGTTATTAGGAATCACAGTAGGACAGATCAAAAACAAAGATAAGTGGAAAGAAGGGAAAGAAAACCATAATTTTAGAATTTAACACATTGCAATTCCAGTGTGATCCAAGTTACTGAAGAGTACAGGGCTTTTTTTTTTTTTTTCCTTTACCCCTAAACCTTTTACCCTTCCAGGAAACTTATTCCAAAAGTTCCTAAAAATCTTAAAAATAAAGTACTCCTGTAAATTGAGTCTGTGCTTTGTTCTCTGTTCAGTACCACAGATTAACAAGTTCTGTTGGTTTCTATATGCAAGGAAAAGTGTCCTGTATCTCTAAGATTTAAATACATGTAAAGAGTTTATATCTTAGATTAGCTTACTGTTGTGGTATAGAACTAAAATGTTCCCCCAAAATCTCATGTATTCAGAGGCAGGGATTTTGGAAAGTGATTGTATTATGGAGGTATTATCTTCATTCATTAGTGGATTAATCCATTGATGAGTTTACGATTAAATGTGTTGGTAGGAGCTATGTCCTGGAAGGATGTATTCTTATTGCCCTTTCTCTCTTTCCTCTGTTTTTTTCCTGGCCTCTATGAGGTAAACAACTTTCCTCTATCATGTCTTTCTGCCTTCCTCTTCCTGCCTTAGAGCCAATCAACCATGGACTGAATCCTCCAAAACCTATAAGCCAAAACAAACTTCATATCCTTTAAACTGTGGGTATCAAGTAGTGTCTAAGTGATGAGAAAGCTGGCTAATACACTCACTAGCTGGTAACCTGACACTGGAAATATATATCCTCAATAACTTGTCTTCAGGGTACCCCCAAGATTACATAAAACCCTCCAACCACAGATCACAATGCATCTCACCCTATGTGTCACCACACTGTCTTCAGTATGTACTTCTTTTCTGCCTGATAAATCTGTTTATGCCTCTTACAGCAACATCTTGGAACACTTTCTGTGATGTAAGTCAGTGACCCTAGAACCTACTTTGTGGGTGGGTGACTTGAGGCTCCCATCTCCCTTTGGGGGAACCCCTCAAACCCTGTCTAATGAAATAACTATGGTCTCTGATATTTACAAAGATAGCCACCTAAAGATTTTGCATTTGGTACTAGGCACTATTGAGTTAACTACTGTTTTAAATAAAATAATTGCTGACCAGTACAGCTAGTCCTTTTTTATTACTAATTCCAGAACTATTACACATGGAGCCTTAGTTTACAAAGAACTTAACTGAAGATCAAAGCACATTCAGTAAAAAATTCTTGTTTTATAAATAATTAAATTAAATAAGGAGACTAAGGCTCAGCAAGATGAATTTATTTGTAAAAGTTCACAGCTCAGAAAGAGTAGCAAAGGCAGGACTAAAATCCAGAACTTATGTTCCCCATCCTACTGTTGGTTTGGGAAGGGCTATTTTATGTGGCATGAATCCCTTTCCTAATCCCCAAGAGGCCACTTTTGCAAAGCCATTCCTCAGGTCCTGGGAATGATTTTGGGTTGGCCTAGACCAAATAGCTTTATGGTGGAGCTTTGTTGATGGCATTATAAGAGAGTCTCTGGGGACCTCCACAGATTCATAGGGCCCCAGGAATTTCCTGTTGAGACCACCGCCCTGGGAAGAATCTGGAATTAATTGACTTTTTTCTCAAGCATACAGGCATGGGGGATTTCCTGGGAGTTTTATTGATGTATTCTCTATTTATCTTACTAGGCAGTAGAACACTGTGGCTGAGATTACCCACGCTAACATCACATGAGTGCTGAAGCTTGCTAGTATGTGATGTTAGACAATTTCTCTGGGCCTAAATCTCCAAGTCTGTACAATGCAACTAATAATAATACTTAAAGAGTTCTGGCTTGTTATATTAAATGTGTTTTAATGGCTTCTTTCGTTACCCTCAAAATCACATAGATTCTTCTACTTTGAGTGAAAATATTTTTAAAAAACAATAGCAAAATAAATTTCTCTAGACACTCAAAATTTGAAAAAAAATTACTCATCAAAAGAGCCACATTAAAAAAAACATTCAAAGAACTCTTCAGGACAGAGGAAAATAATGTCAAATGGAAATACAGAGCACAAAACAAAGCACCAGAAATAATCACTACATGGGTAAATGCATAAGATTTTCTTCATTGTTACTATTTAAAAAGATAATTATCTGCTTAAGTAATAAAAATACAAATACATTATGAGTTTGTAACATATACATAAGGAAAGTTAATAGTTATAGCTATAGAATGATTTGGAGCAGATTACTAGAAAGATATTGTTCTTTATATTTCACACAAAGTAGTATAAGCTGAGGTTATTCATGGATAAGTTAAACTATAAAACTCAAAACAACAAAAGAATCACAGGTAATAAAATAACAAAGGAGATAAAAAGAAATCATCAGAAATGCACTACTAATCTAATAGAAGGCAAAAAAACAAAAAAATAAGAATAAAGCAGACAAAGAATGGATAGTAAAGAATATGATATATTCAAATTCAACCATGTTAACAGTCACATTAAATGTAAATTGTGTAGGTTTGTACAATGGTAAACAAACAAACAAACTGCTTGTACTCCAAGCAACAAAATTTAGTAGTCATATGTGGATGAAGGTATTTTTACTGGAGTTTTAAACCCAGGGTCCTGCAGAGAGAAATGACCTTACAGGATGGTCTTACCCACCTGGGTTCTTAGGAGACCCACAGCCCTGTAAGTCCACTCCAGACCTCTCATTGGAGGTCTGAGAACAGTCCAGCCTTCACAGGAGCCCAACAGAAGGAGGCACACCCTTCGTGGCCTATGGAAAGACCTGCAGACCTTAGCCTCAGCTGTAGAGCTGGATACAGCTCTGTCACTTAGTTCCAGCCCTTCTCCACATAGGCCTTAGCCAGTCTTGCCTGTTCAGTGGTCTACCCAATGACCTAGAAGGAAACTTCCCACCAAAAAAGATCACATCTGTTTGTGTAGCTAGTAACCGGCACATCATCTGTGGACTTGAATGGGAATCTTGAAACAGACTCTTGTCCCAGTGTTAGCACTGCTGACCAAGGTCCTGGAGGCTGCCTAATCTTCTCCTAAATCAGAGAAGATCTTTGCTAATGAGGCCCAGATCACAGGCTCATCAACTGAAAAACCCTGTGCATACTCAACAACAGCCATCTGATCCAAATGGACACACGCAAGAAAAGGTCTTTAAGAGAGAAGTCAAGATGACCAATCAGTGAGCAACAAAATACAAAGCCTCCCAGGAGAAACAACTCATATGCCAGAATAAAATACCCTGGAGAGACCCAGACAGAGGGAGATGGATCGATCCTCTTGACACAGGAAGAAATTAAAACATAAAAAAGCTCATCAAACACGTCGGAACTACAGCTGGAACAGCTGAAGACTGTGGGACATAGCATTTTCATTGCAAACTGCCAAGTTTGCGCCCGCCTGAGTTTGTGCCGGCTTGGGTCCATGCCAGTTGGCAGAGCTGCCCAAACTCATTCCCACTGCCACTCACAGGAAGCACAGCAGCGCTGAAGTCGGGGGTTGGTGAGCCCAACAGAGAGCGGACCCAGGGAAGGGACCTTCATTAATAAATGGTCAGTGCTGGGAATGAGACCTCCCCCATGGGAAGGGCATGGCCAAATGGACGACATGTTAGAAACGGGCAGGAAGACACTGAACTGGGAGTGACAATGACTTCAGTTGGTTGCTCCCTCCCCAGAGCAGATTTGTGGGATTTGCTTGGACTTGGCCGTGCCCCTGGCCAGGACCCAATGAGCCATCCCCAATCAATTTCCTGCACCTAGCACACACTAACCAGGTGAAGGCCCCTGAAGTTTGGCTGGCTGGGTGAGGAGGGGCAGGCAGGAGAGGGCAGAGGTCCCTCGCCAGCATGCTTCGGAGGAACCATGGCCAACAGGGAAGGGGGTTGGGACCTGCACTGTACACCAGTGCAGAGGAAGCCAGGACCATGACAGGGGAGAGAGGCAAGAGGAGGCCCCCAACCCAGAACCCTGAGAGCCCTGATCCAGGAGAGGGAAAAACAAGGGACACTGAGGGCTGCAAACTCACAACATCAGACATGGCTTCAATGGACATTAAGAGATATCTTCGGGACCTTGTAGACAAGCTCAAAACTGAAATATTAAATCAGGTAAAGCAAGATATGAGTAGAGTAATAAAAGAAATGCTCTCAGGAAGCATCTCTCAGGAACATACAGACAGAAGAAGGAAGAAACACAAAAAAAGAGAGAAACATTCAATACAGAATATAAATAAAATATAGAATACATGAAGCAGATTCAAAGAGACTACCAGGAAATTAAAAACTCCATTGAAAGCTGGGGAAAGTCCTTAAAAGAAACTAAGGATAGACTATCAAAACTTGAAGACAAGTTGGTAGTGTGTGATCATGAAAGGAAAGATCTCTTAAAAATAACAAGGAAACAGGCAGTAACAATACAAAGGCTAGAAAATGACAAGAGAATCTACAATTTAAGAATAAGACATGTGAATGAATAAGCAGGAATACAAATAGGCAAATTACAAAGGCTAGTCATGGAAATAATTAAGGAAAACTTCCCAAGCATGGGAAAAGAAAATGACATTCAGTTATGTGAGGCATACAGAACACCAGCCACCTACAACCAAAACAGAGCTACACCCAGACATGTAATAGTCAAGATACCAGAAATTCAATATAAAAAAAGAATATTAAAAGCCGTCAGAGAAAAGAAACAGATTACCTATAAAGGTAAGCCCATCAGGATCACAGCTGACTTCTGGACACAGACCATCAGATCAAGAAGAGCTTGGAGCAAAGTATTCCAAGCCCTAAAAGAAAGCAACCTCCAGCCCAGATTGACGTACCCTGAAAAACTGTCACTAGAAATTAATGGAGAAACAAGATGCTTCCATGACAAAAAGGAAGTGGGGGAGTTTGTGACCACCAATCCAACCCTACAGAGAATATTGAAGGACATTCTAGAGAGAGAGAAAACAATACCAGGATTTTAGGAACAGTGCAGAAAGGCCTCAATGAGTGGGGCAGGCAGTAGAATGAAGGAGAAAACTAGACAAACAAAGGCAGAAAAATAGCATAGCAGAAATGAGGCAGAGAAGGATGGCTAGAATCTCTAACATAGATGGTCTTGATACACTATATTTTTAATAGTGCACCAGGATTGAAAACCGACATTACTCACACTACTTTGCTTAGATGTATTATATTCTGTTCCAGTCATTCTACCTGTACTAGATTTGAGGGCACAGACAGTAATCCCGAAAATGACAGTTATAGTATGGTAATCATCCTTAATTTCCTATTAACTTAATCTAAAGCTCTGTAAAACCTACACAGTTTTACCATGACTGATTGTAATCAAATCTGGTTTGTTGGATTGCTGTTTTGTATTGATAGATTTTATTCAAAGCTGTTATGATTGATAGTATCAAGTCTGAAAGTATAGGCAACTGCACTTAAGATGACAAAATTCACTAGAATATCCACTCTGGTTTGATTATTACCTGCCTTTGAAGTTTTATACTGTCTACAATGTTTTATTTTTACTAATATTGTTATGTACTGCTATATTCAATTATACTGCTATATTCAATTATGCCTGATGATATAGACATTCTATTGAAGATAATAAGAAACAACACAGTAATCATTGTAGAGCACCTTGTACTGTGGTTTTATATGACTTTTTGGTTTCATGATTTTATAGGAATTTGTTTTGTTTTTCCTACGTATTTCCTATTTGTTTTGTTTTTTCCTCTAATACAGAAAGAATAGAAATACATGTAGAGACTCATGCATGCTTAGCTGTTTACACTCTCACTGTTTGAATATCTACTTTGTATGCTTTAATTTTGTAACTTGAACAACTATTTCTAAGAGGACAATATGTAATTTATCAATTAGTGATTTCTTATTGTTCATGTTTTTTTGAAATTCTGTATTATCTCTACTTTTACATACTTTTGTTTCTCTTTAAATAAAAAAAAATTTAAAAAAAGAAAAAGAAAATATCTTTACCTGCTAGAGTCAGCTTGTAAAGAGAAAAAGAGGCATTAATTCCTTCAAATACACAGATGCTAGCACAAGGCCACTGTGGCATCAAAGAATCAGGCAAACCTGATGCCACCAAAGCAAACTTATAAAGCTCCAGCACCCAATCCCACAGAAATGTAGATCAATTAATTGCCTGGTAAATAATTCAAGCCAATCTCATAAAGAAGCTAAATGAGATCTAAGAGAGCATAAATAACCAACAAAAATCAGGAAAACAAAGCATGAACAAAATTAGAAGTTTAATAAAGATACAGAAATCATAAAAAACCAAGCAAAAATCCTAGGGATGAAGTGAATAGTAACAGAACATAAAAGTGCAAAAATAAAATTTCAGTGGTAGAATTTGTCACACAGGAGAAAGACCAAAGTTGAAAGACTTGGAAGAACATTTGAAATTAGTCAAGTAATGATGCAAAAAAGAGAAAAGAATTAAAGAGTTAGGAAAACATAACAAACAAACAAATACATGATATGCATGAGTTCCAGGAAGAGAGAGAAAGAGGCAGTAAGCTTAAAGAAATCATGCCTAAAACTTTCCCTTATCTTAAGAGATACATGGACATCTATATTCATAAAACTTGAAAGACCATAAGCAAGATCCAAGTATGGGCAGCCCAAGATACATTACATTACATTCAAATTGTCAAAAGTCAAAGACAAAGAGAGATCTTGAAGGTAGAAAAAGAGATACACGTCATAATCAAGGGAAACACGTAAGACTACATCAGCAGATTTCTCTGCAAAAAACCTTGTAGGAGATAATCAGAAGACACATTCAACATGCTAACATAAAACAAAAAATCTGCCAACCAAGAATACGCTACCTGATAAACCCAGCCTTCAGAAGTGAATGAGCGATATAAAGGCCCGTAGACTAACAAAAGCTGAAGGAATTCAAGGACATTTTATCTGACTCAGAAGAAATGCTAAAGGGAATTTTTTCAGTTGCAAGGAAAGGACTCTAAGTAGCAGTATGAAAACATTTGAAAATATAAAACTCACTGGAAATGTAAATTGGTGCCAAGTATAATCCTAAAAGATACAATCCAGAGGCCTCAGTCCCAAGCACTGAAATCTTAAAAGACTAAAATCTCTAAACTCTAAAATCTATAAAATCACTGAAAGATTAAAATTTCAGTGTTGAAATTCTAAAAGTCTAAATCCTTAAAACTATTATTTTCATTAGAGAAAAAAAATGTTACGTAAGAGAAGTAGGAAGCTGAATTCTGGGAAAGGAGTTGGTGACGTCTTTGTGGCAGACAGGGTAATTGTTAAATTACTCAATTGTATACTACGTCCACCACTTCATATTCAACATCGCACATAACTTTTTCTCAGAAAGCACTGACTTTGACAAGCTCAGGAAAGACACTTGCTTAAATAAAGACTTCTCCAGTGTTACAGGTCATATTGAATACTGAACTATTTTGGTTAAGGGTCTGTTGAAGAAGACAGACTTCATATAGTTACCATTAAATATATCATTTAAAAATAGTGCATGATAATTACACTATTAATCTCTGTTAGTTCATCAAAAAGAACAGTTTGTACTTTCATTGTTCAATTATTTGATCATTTTTATGCCTTTATCTTGTCATCTCAACAACTACTTTGAAGATGAAAATAAGCAATGTGTTCACCAGTATTGATCTCCTATTATTTTATTTTAAAATTCTGCATCATTGTTTTTATTCTTTTGTTTTTCATTTGAAAATAGTGCATGCTTCACTTTGGGTAACTGATGGTCGTTTCAAAATAGTTCCCACTATTTTTTAATCAAATATTTAATTAATCACCCTTCCTGTTGCTGAGACAAAATGCCTGATACCTTCAATTTAAAAAAAGAAAATTTACTTTGGCTCACAGTTTCAGTGGGTTTAATACATACTTGAAAGACGGTAAGGCAGAAAAGGCACAGTAAAGCAAGATACACAAAAATGTTCTATATCACTGACCACAACAGAAATGCAAATTAAAACAACACTGAGATCTCATCTTACTCCAGAAAGAATAGCTGTCATCAAAAAAATCAAATAATAACAAATGCTAGGGAAAAAGGAGCACTTCCAATGAACATTACTGGTGGAAATAAAAACTAGTACTATGAAAATCAGTATGGAAACTCCTCAAAAAGCTAGAGCTAGAAATTCCATTAGACCCAGCTATTCCTCTTCTAATTATCTTCCTAAAGAATGTTAAAGACATCATATTACAGTGATATATGCATACCCATGTTTATAGCAGCACAATTCATAATACTTAAATTTTGGGACCAGCTTATATGTCCATCAACAGATGAATGGATTAAAAAATGTATTTATACACAATGAAGTACTACTCTTTTATACAAAGGAACAAATTTGAGACATTTCTAAGAAAATGGATATACCTTGAGGTCACAATGTCAAGGGCGATAAATTAGACACACAGGTTTAACTATCACATTTGTTTCTTTTATATAAGAAGTATAATTATATCAAAGAGCAAAATAAAAGATAGATGAAAGGAAAGAGAAAGATCTGTTGCAAATGGGAAAAGGACCAAGAGGTGGAAGGGTAGGAAGGGGACAACAAAAGAATTAAGATGTGTTACATATATGTAATCTTTATGTATTGTAAACATGTACTAATAAAAAGTAAAAGACTTTGGTGGGAAAAAATATGCACACCATAGGCAGGAAGCAGAAAAGAAAGAAAGAGCCAGGACAAGAATTGACCTTCCAAGTCACACCCCCAGTGTCCTGCCTTTTCTGACCCAGCTCTACCTGTAAACAGAGCACTCAGCTATGAACTCATCAGTGGACCAATCTACTGATGGGCTAAAGCGCCCCCACCATGCAGCCACCTTCCAAAAGCCCCTCCCTGATACTGAAACACTTTATAAGTGTTTGTTTAAAGATTTCAGTTAAATCCTTAAACCACTAAACTGGCACATTTGGAATTAGATATGATCAAGGCTTCTAAAGGTGAATTGCAAGGTGTTACAAAGTTTGGTTTTTTTCCACTCAGCCCCATGCATTTAGGGGGAAATTAAGATGAACACATTGATAGATATGACAGAGCAACGACGAAAATTTCAGTTTCAAATGGGTCATTTGTCTGCATTTAGCATTCCTTCCAGCTGATAGAATTCCAGGAGCTTTTAATGAATTAAAGCCACATTTTCCCCAAAGAAGTCAGTATATTTATTTACTAGTTTGAAGGTAATTATGTGCAGGATAGGACAAGAAGACACTTACGTAATGGTCTTGCTGCTTGACTCATATTGTTTCCACCAACTCTGTGGCCTGAGTGAATACAGAATGGATTTCTGTGTGCCCAAAACAGCACAGTAATAAAAGACGGAAATATTTAATGGGGAATATTCATATCAGTGTATATCGAATCATAGGATTTCAATGCCACTGAGCATATGAATGTGAATTCTTTCTCCATGGAGAGCCATGGCCTAAAAGGAAAAACGAAACAAAAACAAAAGCAAAAGCCATCACCTTCAAAGTAGCTATTTATCACACTGCAAGACAGAAAAATATAGTTAATGGTTGTGGTTGTTGGCCAGCTCTTGCGGACGAGCTCCAGATAATTGCTTCCTAATCTGTCCCTGGAATACAATTTTTCACATCTCAAATGTTAATGACCTAGATCTGAAAGCCTCCTAACGGTGTCATGTGTTCAGAGGTTGGGCTTTTGGGATGTATGAGAATGAGGGAGATGCTACACTCATCAGTGAATTAACCTGCTGAAGAACTCAGAGCCAAATGCGTGGTTAGGTTCTGATTGGAAGAGGTGACTCACTGAAGTGCGACCCGGGAGGGTATAGCTCCCTCTTTGGTTCCTCCCTTCTCTCTCTGCAGTGCCATGAGAAGCTTTCCCCTTCCACAGCCCTCCAACCATGTTGTTTCTGTCTTGGTGCCAGAGAGCCATGGCCCGAATCTTCTAAAAATCATGAGCCAGAATAAGCCTCTCCTCCTTTAAGCTGTGGGTGTCAGGTATTGTGTCTTAGCGATGAGAAAGTGACTCAGATCTCAAGTTTTCTTCTCAGTTCTTTTTTTGGTTTTCCTTTTTTGTTCATTTTTTTTTTTACTTTTTTCCCTACTATTTTACATTATCAGCATTATATTTTGTAACTCTCTGTGTTATATATTTAATCTTCTCATCACTTCCAGGACTGGAGCTATAAATTGTGTGAAGATTTTTAGAGTTCTAATGTTTTATTCAATTTTTCCTGCAAATTTAATTCCACAAAAGCACATTGTCACACAGTTGGCTTTGTGGTTAAGAATTCTCTGCATAATAGAAAACATGAAAACTTCCTTAATAAATGAAGCAATGTCCTTTTCGTATATCTGCATTCATGAACAATAAATTCATCAAAATCTTGGTATTTTGCCTGACTGCCTCTGTGGTGATGAGACATTATGATTTTATTTCTCAAAGAGATCTTTTTTTTATTGGTTTCAGACAATTTCAAGCAAGGAAGAGATAGAGACAACTGGAATGAGGTGGGCTCACCCACATGCCCAAAATATGACTGATGTCTCAGGTACCATCCAAAAGTAAACAGGAAGGTCATGCCAAAGCTAGGAGCCGTTCCAAAGATGCTGCAGACTCAACAGTGCTAGGGGGAAACAGGAAGAGCTGGGGCCATGGGGTGCTGAAGAGCTGATGGAGGGCAGGAGTGAAGCTGAGTCCCTGGGCTGAAGCCCTTTCTGGAGCCCCTAACTTTGGATGATGCTAATGGCTGTCCAGTTTTGGCTCCGGTCAGTGTCCAAGTCTCCAGCCCTGAGCACTGGGTCTTCCAGCCTCCAGTATCATAAAGCCTAAACCTGTGACCTCTGGCCTGGAGAAGAATCCAAATACGACTCGGGGACTCCCTCTGCTGTTTTCACTGTCCAGATACACATCCGGGAGGCCAAGGAGGAGACGCTAGATGTCTGTGAAGGAGAACCATCCGCCTTCCTGTTTATTCAGATTCTTGGGGTGGGTGCCACTGGGTCTTGTCATCTAGCATCACAACTTTTCACTTATTTCCTCAAAAGACTTAGATGGTCCATCACATAGCTGCAGCTGTACAGCTGGGTGGACACAATTACCAACTATAGAGATAAGCATTTATATATTACAATTTTTACTTACCTTATAAGTGTTCTGCTCATAACTGTTATACCAGTGATACTACCATTTCATTTGTTGGTCTTGAAAAAATATTGTTATTATTTCTTATTTTATTGTGTTAAGCAGCCTATGAAGTATTGTCATGTTTTTACATGATCCTCAAATTTGCTATTGAAATTTAAATAAATGCCTTTTAGCTACTTTTTAAAATTATTTTCTCCAGAATTATATTTTGAGGATTTTGATCTTTCAAAATTTCAGTGTTCAAGATTATCAGAGTTGTGTTTTAGGGGATTATGGCCCAAATGCAAAGGAAAATACATAGCCAGAAAATACTAAATAGAGATTGTCCTCAAATTATAATGATCTGAGTTATAATTTTCAAATGTTATGACACTGCAAAAGTGATACACACTCAGTAGAAGTTCTTCTTTAAATTTTGAATATTAATCAAGATATGATCCCACTGTAAATCAAGATGTTTTTGTATTCAGACATATGGGTGGTGTATAAATCACTTAACTGTAGAATAAAATTGAGAAGACAAAAGTATTTTTTAAAAAAACTATAGCTATAACAATTTGTCAATGAACAGTCAAAATGAAAACATGTGAAGTGATGACATTATAAAATAGAGGGGTAGTGAAAGTATAGTTTTTGTATGTGATTGAAGTTATTATTAGGTTAAAATGCAATGTTATAATTCTGAGATGTATCATGTAAGCCCCTTGTTAAATATAAAATTAGAATATCTTATACAATATGTGATTGAAATTAATTTATTATCAGGTTAAAATAGAATGTTGTAACTTTAAGATGCTTTATATAAGCCCCCAAGTTAAACAGAAAATTAAAATGTTTTATAAGTACACAAAAGATAAACAGAAAGGAATAAAAATATACCATTGCAAAATAGAAGGGAAACAAGGAAAGCAGAAAGAAAAGAATAGAACTAAAAACCATAAAACCACCAACAAAATGACAATTGTTATATCCTCATCACCAATGACTATGTTATATATAAATGAATTAAATTCTCCAATCAAAAGGCACAAAGAGAATGAATAGAATTTTTAAAATAACACTTAATAATATATTTCCTATAGAAGATTCAAGATAGTCTCAAGGACATATATAAACTGAAAGTAAAAGGATAGTGAAAACTATTTCATGTAGCGATAACCGAGAGAGGTGGTGTGGCTTTACTTATATTATACAAAATAGACTTTTAGTTTAAATTGGTCACCGGAGGCAAAAATGGTCACTATGTAATGATAAAGGGATCAATTCATTAAGAAGATAAAACATACATGTATATAACCAATATTAAGGCAGACAAATATATAAAGCAAATATCAACAAAAGTCAAGAAAGAAGTAGAGATTAATATGTTATTAGGCGACTTTGTCTCAGCAGAAAATCAACAAGGAACACAAACTTGAATGATCCTATAGACTAAAAAAAATAATAATTCTATAGACTAAATGGACTGAATAGACATAGATATTTCATTCAAAAGAGCAGAATACGCATTCTTCTCAAGTTGTCCAGAAACATTCTCCAGAACATTCTCAAGTTGTCCAGAAACATTCTCCAGAACAGATCAAATGTTGGACCACAAAACAAGTCTACACAACTTTAAGAACAGTGAAATCACATCAAGGATTGAGTTCACGCACAAGTGTATGAAAGTAGAAATCAAGAGCTGGAACAGTGTGGAGAAAATTAAAAATACGTGGAAATTAAATAACACAGTCATGAAAAACTGGTGTGTCAACATATAAGTCAAAGGGCAATCAAAACACATCTTTAAAAAATGAAAATGGAAACACAGCATATCAAAATTTGAGATCCAACAAAGTTTTTAAAAAGCTTATAGCAATAAATGCCTATAGTAAGAAAAAAGAAAGTGCTGGAGATTTAGCTCAGCAGCGTAAGCACCTGCCTGCCAAGGGCAAGGTTGTGAGTTTCATCTCCGGTACAAAAAAAAAAAAGAAGAAAAAGAAAAAGGAAAGATCTCTAGTAAATAACCTAACTTTATACCTCAAGTAATTAGAAAAAGAAGATCAAACTAAGCCAATGTTAGCAGAAGGATTGAAATCTCAGTACGTACACACACACACACACACACACACACACACACACACACACTGAAGTAAAATTCAGCCTTACAAAGACGGAAATGGTACCATTTGTGACAACATAAATGAGTCTAAAGGGAATATGGAAAGTGAAATAAGCCAGGCATGGAAAGACAAATACTGCCTGATCTCATTTGTGTGTACATTTTTCATAGAAACAGAGTAGATGGTGGTAACTAGGAGGTAGGGGTGGGATGGGTAGAGAAACATTAATCAAATGATATAAAATTTAATTAGAAAGGAGAAATAAGTTAAAGAGATCTATTACACAGCTTGGTACCTATAGTCAACAGCAATGTATTGCATTCTTGAAAATCCCCAAATATACATTTTAAATATTCTCACCACAAAAAAATAGATAAGCGAGGTGATGCATATGTTAATCCGCTCTGTTTAGACATTCTGCCATGTGTACATATTTCAAAATATCGCATTGAACACCATAAATAGACACAATTTTGTCAATTAGGTAATAGATTTTATAAAATAAAATGCATAAACATGAAAAAAAACTGCCTGAGAAATAGCCAGCTTTGTTGGAATGACTTTATGAAGCATTCTTATTTTTAAAATCCTTCTTTTAAAAAAAAAATCATTGTAATTCAGATTTGCTATGTTGTGACAACTGAAAGTGTTTAAATTTGCCCTGTGGTTTAGCCCAAAAAATGCTAAGGGCCACCAGACCCATGTGCACCAGATGCCTCAGAATCTCAGCCAAAATATGCTCTGCCCGGGACTCGTCTGGAGGTCCTTCCAGCCCTTTTCCAAATGACTTTAGCTTCAGAACATTTTCCTTGAGCCTGGCAGCAGCCCAAGAGTCAGCAGGCCTGGTACAGTAAGTGTAGCTAACAACCTAATTTATCCTCCTGTATCTCACACCTTGGCCTCATACCCCATTCGTGCACCAAAGAGGGTTTAATAAAAAATACTATTTAGTCACACAATTCTCTGTTTAGGAACCTCTCTGTGTGTTTATTATTTTCTCCCTGTTGTCTAAAAATTCAGCAGCCCTCAACTCTCGATCCACTTTGGAGATTTGGAACCAGTTTGTTGGGGGCTAGAAATTCACTTTGTCGAACTTCCCCGCTGGACTCTGACACCCAGCCCGAGCTGAGAATCACTGGCCAGGAAGGTCAGTTTACCACCCACGTGGGGCCTGGCATTTAAGGTCCATGTGCTATGAGGTCCATGTGTTCTGATGTCCACAGCTTCCGGCCTCTCTTCCCCTTCTCGGGTAAATGGAAACAATGCCTTCCAAGTCCTTCCAAATCCTGGGATTTGTCTTTGCTCTCCACCTTTCCTCACTCTGTACTCTTAATATGTAGCCAGGCTCATGTTTTTTTTTTTCCAAAACCTATTTTGTGTTTGCTTTTTCCTCTGTGCCTCCATCTCTATGGTCACCCTTTGGTCCATCCAAAGCTTTCTGCAAAGCCAGGGCTGGTCTATGACACTAGGGCCTCCCACCTATTAAAAAAAAAACAACAACTAAAAATCACATTTTCATGCCATGTTGGTATAAAGTCAAATATAGTTCATGCTCATTTTTTTTTATTCTGATTTTAAAAGAAATTAAAATTAACATTCCCATGGACTCCAGGCTCTATGCCCAACATGTCCAGTGAATAAATGGGTCTGGGAGAAGAGAGACAATATGAGAAGCTAGATCTCTAACTGACATAATTAGCATAAAATGGAGGTAGGCGACCAAAGGCAAGGAAGTGTGGAGAGGGCATTAATTTGTAAGGGCTAGCACAACAAAACTACCAAGGACTGAATGGCTTAAACAACAGAAACTGGTTTTTGCACTGTTCTAGAGGCTAGAAGCCCAAGATCAAGGTGTTGGCAGCTTTGGTTTCTTTTGAAAATTTTCTGCTGGGCAGGTGTCAGTTTTCTTCCTATATCTTTTTGTTATCGCATGTTTCTTCCCCTTAATTTGCTCCTATAAAGACACTAGTCATGTTGTATGTGAATCCACTCTAAAGACTGCAATTTGTCTTAGTCACTTCCTTCAAAGCTAAACGCAGTAGTATGCTGAGGATAGGACTTTAATAATATCTTAGTTCTTTGGGGTAATGGAGTAGGGAATAATCAAATTCAGCCCGTAATAAAACCTAAAAGTTGTACTTTATTTTCTAATATAAGTTACCTGAAAATACTGTAATCAGATGATGGCATGCCTCATTAATATTCAGGGTCTCCAAGATGTATCAGAAGTCTCCAGATGAGGGAGAAGAGCCCCGATATTGGGGTTAAGAAGTCCTGGGCTCCAGACATTAATCATCCACTTATGTCACACTTGATTTCTCTGACTTTTTTATCTTCATCCGTAAAAAGACATGAATATTATATGTAATAATGTATATGGAAGTGCTTGGTATGTACTAAATTTTTTGTCAAATATAAGTCATCATAAATTAATTTATAAGACATGCCACTGCGTTATATTCACCAAAAAAGGGGACGGGGCAAAAGTATGCCAGGAGAAATTTTAAAATTATATATTCAGGAATTCTATGTCAGGTTTATTGAAATTTGAATTTCCTGTAATAAAGTTCAGAGACCCGCATTGCTTAAATTCCCCACATTATTTCAATGAACTGAAGTGATAATCTCAAAAGCTGTGACTTCTCTTGTCCCTGTGCTGAGCAATCCGAAGTTTGTTTCTTATCTGCAATCCTTGGAGCCATTTATCAGTTTCTTAAGTAGTCTATAGGAAGCCTAGATTTCAGATTTTTGTCATTAAAAAACCCATTGCCCAAATTCTTTACATTTTCTGACACATATGTGGAATTCCAGAAACCCTTGCTCAGGAGTTACACAAAATAAATACTTTGATAGAACGTGTAAACCAAAACGCTCCAGTGTGGAAAAGGCTGTGGAATGTGCTCTCTTAGTAACTAACTTCCTGACACCTTTCCCGGGACCATAAATCCAAGGCGACAAGCTCACCTCTGTCTTCCTATGCTTTATGATTCTAAATAGCGGCCCATTAACTCCTTGTATAAATATCTAAACCATTTTTTGGTCAGACATTAAAAACTAGTGGAATTCTTTCAGAGATCTTTTTTTTTTCTGAATATCTGTGGTTGAATGTTTAATAATGGTAGCCCTGCTGTGACCTCAGAGAAAGCAAGTGATGATGTTTTAGGGTCTCCCCTAGAGTCCCTTTCTGCCTTTCCAGATCAGCAACGTACATAGCCACCTTCACTACAGTATCATCCCATCATTCCATACCCACATTTAGACACCCTAAGAGCCCAGCAGAGTCCAGCCCATAAGCAGACTGGTGTCCTCCACTCTCCACAAAAACACAGATGACTTGTCTGAGATCACATGCAGTTTAGCCTACAGGCATGGAGCCGAGTTCTCTAGAGCCCAAACCAATGGCCCCTGATCTGTCAATGACACCTTGGGGAGTTTTCACCAAAAGTACAGGAGGACAATGTCACAGATACACTCCAACCCATTGGGAAAGCGTCCTGCATCACACTCATTTCCGTTACTCAGCCACGCAGTTGTTGTCATACAGACTTCATCTGAGCCTGGCAGACTCCCAGGGAAGCACTCATATCGGATCTGCTGTATATTGGCAGAACTTTGGCTTGGAACATATTTCAAATGCCTCTCATTGAACATTGGCAGTCTTGGAAAAACATGGCCAGGGAATTATTCCAAGAGGCCTAATTGCTATATGACACTTTACAAGGGGAAGCTGTTGACCTTTTCTCCCAACCTCTTCCCTCTGTGTCCATAACCAGAACAGATGATGGCATTTCCCAGTGCGTGCCCTAAATTAGGGGAAGGTGAGCTCAGCCTGAGCACAAAACCAGTGAACGTCTGTTGGGCAGAGCCTCTTTGCACAGAGCTGCGTGCATTTTGCCAAGTTCTTTTTCCTTTAGTTTTTAAAGCCCTAGCGTATTCCAAGAGAAATGTAGTCCATGTGTTTCTGATTCACTGACACTTAAATCATTAAAATGTTGTTTTGCGGGACTTATTTGATGTCAGAGGAGTCTTTTAAACGGGGATTTTTAAAGGCTTTTCCTGTTACCCTGCCTGAAACAGCAACATTTTGCTGCAACAGTGCCTGAATTCGAACACATTTTCTTCTCTCATTTCTCCAAATGCACCTGCATTACTGACCAAGGTGATCATTTGAAAGTATTAAACGGATGAGTTGGAGAGAAAAGGGGCAAGAATTGCTCCCCAAAAGGCGGCAAGGGAGTGTTAGCAGAGGGTGGAGAGTATGTGTTTGCCACCTGCAGGAAAATAAGATAAAGCACTTCCCCAGGTGTAATCTCATGTAAGCTTCAAAGCAACCTCCATTTTCCAAATGAGGAGACAGAATCGGAAAAGTATTGTACCCAAAAGTGCACAGCCAGTTTGAGTAGGAGGGAAACAGTACGGCTAAGTTCTAAATCTAAGACTCTTTTCAAAATGACTCTATGAATGGTGCATGTGTGTGTGTGTGTGTGTGTGTGTGTGTGTGTGCTTCTATATTCATTATACTAGCAAGATGCAGGGTTACATACTATATAAGAATCCAAATTCTTCCTCAAAGACTTTCTGACTGTATGGCCCTGAGTGAATTACTTAACCTATCTTAGAAGTTTCCTCATCTGGAAAATGGGCATATTACTACTCACCTGTACTAAGTAAAAAGATGATTGAAAAGAATTCATATGCCAAATGCTTGGCACAACGTCTGTTCTAAGCAACTGCTGGTAGTGAGTGATAAACAAATAGCTGAGCATTTTGGAGACTTATGTCATCTCTCTGAGCCTCAAGGTTCTCAATGTACAACAGTAGACCCTCAAAAGTTTGCATAGCAACGCAAATGACATCTAACACAGAAAGGATGTTTGGAAAAGCATATTTTTACACCCGGACCTCCCATGCCTAGTCCATGTGGGTCACCGTTGTTGGGAAGCGGGTACTATTCTGGAGGGCGCTGTTATTTTGCTGGAGATTTCACCCTATTCAGTGTCGACTGTCATTTCTGTGAAATGGGTGTGAGGGAGGAGTGTCTGTCTCCACTCAGTCTTATCATTTTTGTGAATGTTCCTTATAATCCAACCCAGCCTAGGATCCATGGAGCATTTCTCCCACAAACCATGGACATAGAGGGGCACGGGGCCCAGGTCCTTCTACGCCTGAGGGAGCAACTGGCTTTCTGGCTGATGCCCACCCCTTCCAGGCCAGGTTGCAATCCACACCCTCTGAGCTGATAAACAGCAGCAGGAGATTGCTTATAGGTGGGGAAGAGCAGCCAGCCCACTGCAGAACTCGGTGCTGGTCACTGTCCATCCAGGTCTGCAACTCTGTTCACAAGTTGTTTGCAGACAGACTGAGGTTTTGGAATTTGCATCTTGTCTCCCCTTCTAACATAGATGCTGAATTTGCCTCATGAGGCGACTGTTTCTTTTCATTGCTTTTCTTTTGCTGGTGTCCTGAGGCAGGGCAAAAATTATAGCCATTAGGTGAAGGAGGCTGAAGAGAGATTAGGCTTTGTCCCTCTCCTCTTTCTTAGGGAGAGAGGGGGAGGAGAAATACCTATGTGAGCGCCACTCCGATTTTTGTGTCCCAGACGTGGGGGTGAAGGAGGGAGGTAGGGAAGCAGATCTTTTAAGGAAGAAGACACGTTCTGTTCTGTCAGGTTCTTCTGAGTGTGTCAGGAGAGAGAGAGAGAGAGAGAGAGAGAGAGAGAGAGAGAGAGAGAGAGAGAGAGAGAGAGAGGAGGCAGAGGGAGAGAGGGGGAGAGGGGATCTGTTGCAGGCAGGGGAAGGCGTGACCTGAATGGAGAATGCCAGCCAATTCCAGAGACACACAGGGACTTCAGAACAAAGATAAGGCATCGCTGACACCACACCGGGGACGAGCTCACAGACAAGCCGGGCAGAGGGGACCGAGACCAGGCGGCCAGGGGCACGCTGGGCAGCACAATGAGGTGAGTGCAAGGCGGGAGAGGGCTCCGTGCCCTCTGGAAACCAATTGTCAAGCCGCGGAGAGGCTCTGACCTTGTCTCCAGGCAGAGTCACCTGCGCGTCCAGTGGGAGGTTGGGGTGTTTCTCGTCAACCCTTGGGGCTCTGCAATGGGAGCTGTGGCCGCGCTGGACGCTGGACGCCTTTCTCGGGACTCGGGAGCCCTGGGCGGGAGCCCTGCAACTTGAGGCAGGAGAGTTTGTGCAAATCCTGCCCTGAGTGCTGCTGGAGCTCGGGTCTCGCCCTCTGCCAGGACAGGGTGCTGCCTGCCGGCCAGTGGGACCCTCTTCCTGGTATCCACAAGGCTAGTTTTTCATTTTCCCCTCTGCAGCGCACATTGGTTTCTCTCTCCGGACACTTGGAGAGTTAGGTATGTGTTTGTGTGTTTATTTGCTCAGACCGGGAAAGAAACCAGCTTTCCACAGCCCAGCTTCGTGGTTTCTTAATCCTTCAGAAGTTTGCCAGTTAAACCTCAATTTAGAAAACTAAAAACCTGTCCCCATTTTACAGTTCCCTGTAAATTTCTTCATTTCTCACTGAAATCAGAGGCAGCTGGTGACACGAATCAAGCTATGAATTGTACCAAATGGTTCTTAAAGGGATACCAACTTTTTTTTTTTTTTTTTTTTTTTTTTAGAAAAAAGGAGCATTTGGAGTTCTGTAACCCAGGACTTTAAATTCCGCTTGGCTTGAAACTCTTCACATATTCCTTACAATGTTTTTGTCTGCAAGTCTGAAAACTCAATCATTCTAATTATTTTTCTTATAGATGTGTTATCGTTAGTGAAACACCAAAATAATAGCAAAGAGAAATCTGCGGATCTGATAGGTCATGTATATCCTTTTGACTGTTAATTTTTCTTTCAACTGGGGGTGCTTCTATTTGTCTCCTTTTGGCAGAGTCACTTAGCAACTTTGCCAGTGAGGGGCTTCAGGTGATAGGTCTGTCTGAATTCCAATTGCCTGTGTTCAGAGTGATAATCGAATCCTTAAATGCAATCAAGCATTCTACTATTTTATTCCTCCCACCAATCTTCATTTTCTTTTCACTGAAAAAAAAAAAAAGCCCTTATGCCCTTCTACACAGAATGATACTCTGATTTACCTGTAAAGGATAGGAATCTCACCATATCACTCAATGTGCAGCCAGCCAAACAGCAGGGCTAACAGCCCTGTATCTTGGTGTTTGTTGATCTCTCAGTCTAGAAAAGCCCTGTTCCTTATTTTCCACCTGATTATTTCAGCCAATTGCAGTACATTTCCTTTTTCTTTGATTTCCATCCTCCAGAGATAGCATCTCCTCCTTTGTTCTGTAATATCCTTTGGAGCTACATCTCTTACTGTCTTTGGAGCACCTCTTTCTTTAATTATAACACCTTAATCAGTGTGTTCATCTTTGTAGAACCAGTAGCTAACATAGTGTCTGTTCCCTGCTTAAATGTTTAATAACTATTGTTTTCATGTAATACAATTGTTGAATAGTGAAGCAAGGGCTAGAAAAGTGCCATGCAAGAAAAGTCTCTAAAATGGTTTTGTCTACGTGCATACAACACTTGGAATTTGCAAAGCAATTTTATGGGCATTGTCTCATCTAGTCTTCTGGTTTTGGATGAATTTGGATAGCTGAGTGAGGATAAAATATATGAAGCAACTTGCCCAAAGCCAAACTGATGGACTTGAGTCTTTTGGCTCCAAGGCCAGCATCTGTGCTATGATAATTCACTGAACTCCATCCTGGCCCCACATCAGAAAGAACTATTGAACTGTGGGATTTTATAAAACACCAACGCCGAGGTCTCACTCCAGACCAGTTAAACCCAAATCTCTTGAGGAAGGGCTCTTGCATTGGTATTTTTTAAAATTTCTACATACAACCATGGTTTTTAAAAAATTATTTGTCACAGGATTAATTGCTTTGGCCAGATGCCTGGGCATGATATGGGCATGGACCCAACTTCTTCTATGAGCTTTTGTTATCCTCTTTTTCTGTTGAAGTTACTTCACCATATGGCATTGGGCATGATGTGACATCTCTCGGAGTGTCTCTTCATCATCTGTCAAATGAGGGTGGTGTGTAAGAAAGCCATACAACCCCTTCCAACTCTTAGACTTAAAAATGGTGTCTCAGTGTTGTGTAAGTTTAAATGAGGGAAGTGAATGGGGAGGCTAGAAATCGCTATTCATTCTAAAATCATATGCAATCTACGCAGGCATCTGATGTATCTTTATGCATAGATTTCTACAGTGGAGCCTATGAAATCCCTGCTCTATATATTACTCTGACATTTCAAGCAAATGTAGCTAAACTTTTTGATTAACTGGAGGATAGATAACAGGTGTCAGGAATTGTACAGCCGGGGCCTGGTGTGTAAGAAGCCAAAAATAGTCCTAATGTGATGAGAAATGAAAGCTGCCACTTATATTCTTTGATTTACAGACCCTAAAGCAAGGAAGCAGGCAAGCATATGCTCAAGCCCATTATGTGAAAGGAGATATTTGCCTCCTATGTTTGAAACTGTTTCAAGATGCAAACAGAAGAACAGAAAGCTTCACAGGCTTCCTCCCACGCTGATCGGTTGCCCACCACACATGGCACTGGGCCCCTGAGCTAGACGGACCAGTCAGCTGCCAGCCCTTGATAGGCCCAGAGCTTCCCCACTGTGGTCTGGAAAAAGCAGACATGGAGAAAGTTGACCTTTCAGCCTTATGTAATCTTGTTGTCTCTATTGCAGGGAAGTCGATTTAGAGAGCCAAAGCTCACTCCTAACTCCTGCTTTTTGGGAACCAGCAGGATGGAGTAATCTAGAGCTGGACATTGAAAAAAGCACTTTCTAATGCTCCTGTGGGTAGCAACCCTGTGGGAAGCCGTTATTGTTACCACACATGAAATGAGAAAGCCCACAGGGTCCCACACCTTCTCTAGAATGGTAGGATAAACAAAGTCAAGGCCTCTAGCTGAACCTGCTCTCCATGCCTCAGACTGGCTGACCATGAACTCAGCCCTGTAACCATAGTTCATTTCCTCACTTGGAGATGGGAGTGGCAGGGCCCCGCATTCTGGACTCAATATTTCTACCAACTCCTGGGATAACTTGGACCCAAGTCTTCCCTTCTCTCTGCCTCTGAAGTCTTCTTTCACAGACTGGTTTAGAAAATATTGACACTGGCTATTGGATTCAAGCGTTTTATTTTCTTTACAACATCCCACATGTTGCTATTGTAGGGGCCTTTGAAAAATTTTAAATAAATTCATTTTTTTTAAAATATAGTACATGGCCCTTCTAGATAAATGTAAGCATTTTATGTGCACAAAACTAAAAATATTCATTCCCATTTCATAGATGACCAGCGGTAAAGCTATGGTGTGTATCTTTCTAGACCTTTTCATACTTATCTATATATCTTTTATGAGAATAGTACAAGAAATGCATGTAGTTGTTTTGCCCTGTTTATAGACTCAAAATTCATTTGTAAGCTTATGTACACAAATATGCATTTGAATACATGGGAGGCAGTGTTGGCAGAGAAACAACTTTCTGATTAGCAAAGCTATAACTGTTAATCCAAAAATGCTAGTGTAGCTTCTCAGCATTGGCTTTTTAGGTTATTTAAAACTCTGGCCCCATTTCTTTTATTCATTCATTCTTCTACTCACTCACCCATTCATAACCTATTAGATAGCAGTCTGTCTGTGACATCCTTTACATGCACCATAACTGACATTCACATGAGCTTTGTAAATTAGGGATTATAATCTGTGTGTTATATAAGAGGAACCAGAAGCTCAAAGAACCTAGTCACCTTAAGTGGGAGAACTGGGATTTAAACCAAGTACATTTAACTTCAAGGCTATGCCTGATGCAGTACGGTGTGATGGGTGCTCTAACAGAGGTGTGTACAGGGAGACAGACCCAGGGAGATGTAGACTCTGGAGGGATGAAGGGATACTTCATAGCCCAGGAAGCTTTGAGCTGGGCAGTGAATGATAAATAAGACATCAGCATGCAAAGGATGGGGTCATGGGCACTGGCTTCAAGTCATGGGAGGAAGTGGCACAGTTGGTGTCAAGAGGGACCTGGACAGATGGATCAACACCAGCCTCAGCAGCCATACAGAGAACAGATGTTTCCCCCATGGCCGAGGCACAGTTGAGCAACATGATGATATCTGTGCTTTGGAAAACCCACCTTGGCAGAGGATATAATCCCCTTGGTGAATGATATAACTAGAAAATGGACAGTTAGGATGCTATAGTAATACTCCAGAGCATATGGTTTAAATTAAGAGAGGAGAGGGATTTCCAAAACATAGGAAAGAGAATCGGGTACAACTGTGTGACTATACACAAGGTGGAACAGGAAAAGGGAATGGTAAATTTAGCAATCTGATGGATGGTACACCCACTTTAAAAAATCGGAAATGAGTTGATCAGTCTCTTAGGAGAGCAGTTGATGAGCCAAGTTTGGGAGGTTTGATCCCAAGGTCCTCAGGTCTTGTAGGGGACTTGACACGTTAAGTTAGACACCTGGCGTATTGCTGTGCACTGACTATTAGGGTTTCAGCCAGCCTTGATTGTTGGACCTCATTACTCCGTTATTCACATTTGCTGCTTTCTGTAAGTTTTGTTTCCTCTGCTTTCTTTTGCAACTATTTTAACAACCCACTAGTTTCATTCCTCTAGAAATGAATCATAGCATTTTTACCCTCATATTAAGCCTCTTGCCAAGAGGAAGATGATCCATTTCACTCATCTTGCCTTTATTCAGATTTTTCATGTCTTGATTGATGCGGTGATGAAATACTTTTTTCAACATGTTGAATTTGTTTAAGGTTGGATGATTTCATTACTGAGTATTAATGTATCCCGCTTCTACCATTTTATTATTACTCATATTTTAGAAAAATACATAATAATGATTCATAAATGAAGCTGAACTGAAGAAATGATACCGAATTTTACCTAATTGTGCAATTTACATTTCAGTAGTAAAGTAAATTATGTAAGAGTGCCAAATGTACTTTCTGGAAAAGTTTAAAACTCTTAGCAACTTTTCAAATGACTAAACGTGGAATGAACCTTAGAAATCACAGAGTTCGTTCCTCTCAGGTTACAGACTGGGTAAGCAAGGGAAACCAGAGGGAAAAGTAACTGCAGCCCTTGGTCTCCTGGCTGCAGATCCAGTCCAGTGTTGGCAACCTGTGTCCAGGAGAGTCAGTAGATCCACATTTGTGTCTTGCAGGTGGCTCCTCCTCTGTTATAGTCTGTGCTTCTCCCTGTTGAAGGCTTCGGGCCACACCGTGGAGCTAAACGATATGTTTGGCCAGATTCAGTCCCCTGGCTATCCTGACTCCTATCCAAGTGACTCAGAGGTGACTTGGAATATCACTGTCCCAGAAGGGTTTCGGATCAAGCTTTACTTCATGCACTTCAACTTGGAGTCATCGTACCTTTGTGAATATGACTACGTGAAGGTGAGAGCCCCACTTTTCCTAACTGAGCCAGGTTGTCTGCCAGGAGTTAAGAAAGTCTAGAGTTGGATACTGTTCTAACTGACCCTTGTAGGCTTCTGTTTAGAGATCTCAATGTGATGAATGAAGGCCAGGAGTAGTATGTCAGGTTCAAGCTGAGTAAGTAGAACTAGAAGCAGTTCAATTAGGGCCAATAGAGAACTAGAAAAAACAATGGGAGAAACTAGAACTGGTGGTAAGTGACTCAACCAAACACAACATCTTTTTTCTTTCTATTCTCAGGGTTAGGAGTATAACTCACTGGTAGGGCCTGTGCTTGACATGCCTGAGGTCAGGGGTTTGATCCTTAGCACATACACACAAGTTCTTTTTATTCTCAAAGTTTATAATCTCTTTACTAGCTTCTTCTTGAAAATATTGTAATCAAACTGAAATGGTGCTTCCAGAAAGCCCCAAACTGATCTATTAGAAAGCATTGCCCAGTTCCCCAACAATAGTCAAGATTTGAGAAATGTTGGCTACACGGTAACTGACAGTTGGAAAGGAGGGTTGGATGTGATTCTGAAAACCCTTAAAAAACCTGTTAAGGAAATTATATTTTATCAGAAAAGAGCATGTGCAGCAAGGAAATTTTACTACATGAAGAATATGTAAAGAAAATACTGCATAGAGCAAGAGACTATTACAACATTCAAACAAAATCCCCTGGAAGTTAGAGAACCCACAAAAAATGTTATGGGGAAGAAGCTGTTCTCATTTCAAAGTGGGGCTGAGAATAATCAAAGAATTCTGAGACCAAGTTTATTAAAGTTGTATCTACTTCAGAAAGCTGTAGAGAGCCAAGAACCTATTTTCTAAGCTCTTTCCGGCTTCCTGGAAGAGGTTCTCATCAAAGAAACCCAGAGTTGGCCTTGTATATTTTTAGTATTAATGTAGTCTCATTTTCCAGTAATTCAGAAAAAGTTAAACTTGTGTTAACCGGAATATTTGGTCAACAGCAAAGCAGAAACTGTTATAAAAAAAATTGTTTTCTACATTTTTAACGTGGTTTAAACTATACAACAGCCCTGTAAGACAGAAACAAGTATCTCATTTCATGGCAAAGAAACAAACCTAGGAAAGTTAATAACACACCCAACATCATACAGCTAGGCAGCAGCAGATCAAGATCCCAAATGCATTTCCTGTAGCTTTGAGTCTCATGTTAAGCAACCACACCAAACAGTTCACAAGCTACATGCCACTGAGCTTAGGAGCTTCCAGGGGCACAGGCAAAGGGAGGTCCCCGCCTCTGCTTCTGTCATTTAATAGGAAGTGTGTGACCAATGAATATGCTGGGTCCACATGAAATAGCCATGGTATTCCCTATCAGGGGTCCTCAGTATAAGCCACACGAGAAAGCTGTCTTAAACGCTGAAGAATTCTTAGAAACATCCCTTGCTTCTCTACCTATTAGATGGCAGTGATGGCTCGCCTCCAGTTGTGACAACTGAAAATGTCTCCAAATGTTGGTGATATCCCCAAACCACTGCTGCATGGGGTGCTGTCTAAGCCCTGTGCTAGGGATTATGGGACTGATAGGATGTGAAAGACTTGGTGGTTTACAAACACAGATGAGGAAGGTCTCTGGGAGTTGCAAAGGTACAGTCTGCCGTGGGTGACTCATGAATTAAGCTGTTGATTCCTTCAGAAAAGAGGATTAACATGTAGTGGACCAGCATCGTTGACTCTTGTGGAAAGCCATCCTCCCATCAGCCTTAGCACCTAGGCAGAGGTTCTGGCATCCAAGGGACCTCCTGCTAGACGATTCCCCCGTTGTCAGCTGACAACCCGCCCTCAGCTGGAGACAGGCCCCCTTGCCCACAGGTACCCAGTAGAATTTGGGAGAAAGTCAAAAGTCAAAAACACAGAAGTCTGCAGGCCTTCTAAAGAATCATCTATTTTCAAGTGGTTGTTGTTATTGTTTTTTTACATCATTTCCCCCAGTGAGAATGTTCTCCTAACAACCCTTCAATTAGGGCCAATAGAGAAAAGAGATAGCAGCTGCTCAGGTAAAAGGTGACCCGGAAGCTTCCTCAGCTTGCTCACCTTCCTTGGTCATCACTCTCCAGAATCTGGAGGCATCATGGCTCAAATTTTGCCACTGTGGTCAACTCCTTGTGGGATGAAAGAGGAGAGTGAAGGCTGAGGATGGAGGACAGGATCGCAGTCTGCCTAAGAACTGCCAGACGCAGCAGCCTCGCACACAGTTGAAACCTGTTCACTTTTGATAATTGCCTTCCCCAAACTCAGCCCCCAGATATGTGCTTTTTCTGGCTCAGAATAAGCGCGACTCTCTTCTCTTTCCATCTGAACAAAAGCACACGTATGCCATGTGACTCCAGGATAAGTCAATGCTGCTCTCCCAAAGTCTGTTTTATCATCTGTTCAATGACAAGGTGGGCTGAGCTGATCCTTAAGGTTCTTTAAATTCCACCATTCTAACCCCAGCCCTCCTTGCCAAAATTTTCCAGATGACCCCACCAAATCCTCATTTTCCTAGGATGAGTTAGGATGATACTAGGAAATGGGAATAATGTGTTTATAACAACCAAAGCTGCTCAAAGTTTCATGGCTGCGAGCCCTCCAACTACATCCCACGGTCTACCAGGGATGCCTCGGTGACTTATTATTGGAGTAGAGATTGTAAATATATCATGCCACCACTGTCCTTCACCAAGGAACTTTAATATCCCTGACTTCCCTTTGGCAGGATAACATCTCTTGTTTTGATCCCTTTTTACTCCACGACTGAATTTCCCTAGCAGGCAGGAATGGGTTTAAAGATACTTCCATATCCAGAGGTCCTCTTAAAAATTCCTTAAATATAGTGTGTGTGTGTGTGTGTGTGTGTGTGTGTGTGTGTGTTTCTTTAAATACTGTCTTTTGGTATGTCTGGAAAAAACATTATTTTTCCAAAAGTATGACAAGTTACAATTCTTTTGGTTGAGCATAAGATGAAGTGGGGTAAAGAGGTATAATTAGTTAACGCAGACCAAACCCACAAACTGGCCTCCCCACCCAAGCCCACCAGGATGCCAGTGCACAGCAGTAGCTTGAAGGACAGCAGGACCCCAGGGCTGTGGGCCCAATGCTCCTATTTATGAGAATTCCTCTCCAATCTGATTTCCTGCTGTCCTTGGTCTTCAAGGCACGTGCACATCTGCACAGCAGCATCTGCTTCCGTGGAATGTGGCTTCAATTGTGGATTCCTGCAGTGCACAGATGAGACATGTGAACCACATCTGGTTGATGCAATGAGCAAAGGGTAGAGAACAGCCACCTTCAGAGAGTTGGGAAGACTGGTTCCCCACTGTCATTCGATACTAAATAACCTTGGGCAAAAAACTCCTTCCCGAGGAGAATTCGTTTCTTCCTCTGTCAGATGCAGGATCTATAGCCAGATGGCTTATAACAGGGAAACCAAACCCACCCACCATCCCTCCTGCTCCTGCAACAGGAAGGAGTAAGCAGTTGATGCAACTTCATCTGTATTTATAGCTGCTCTCCATTGCTTGAATTACAGCCTGAGTTCCAACTTCTGTCAGATGAGCAGAGGGATTAGATTCTCATAGGACCGTGAACCCTCCTGGACCTGTGCAGGAGCAGAGTGGGAGCTAGGCTGCGTGTACCACCACATCATTCTGAAACCACCACCCCCTATGCCCTGTCTGGGAGAAACACTGTCTTCCACAAAACCAGTCTGGTGCCAAAATGGTGGGGACAAATGGATTCACCTCACCCTGATATTCTGTGCATCTGAGATCTTAGAAGTCAAGGAAGAACTCCATCATCAGCATGTCCAAAACCCAGGGAAGGGCAGCTCATTGGCCAACGTCACACTCAAACATCTAAGACTCTCAATCTTTTCCTCTTTTATGTAAATTAAATTGTAGTGCCTTCCCAAATTGTAGTATAAGGCAAGTATTGCCAATAAGCAAAACCACTCTTAAAAATTCCTTAAATATAGTAAAATACTATCTTTTGGTATGTTCAGAAGAGCACTGTTTTTTCCAGAAATACAACAAATTACAGTTCCTTTGTTCGAACATCAGATGAAGTGATTGACTTAGAAAGGAGCCGTGGTGTCAGTGACAGGAAGGTATAATTAAGGAGAAACCAGGACCTCCCAGAGAACACCACACTCACACAGCTTATTTTCAAGCTCAGTTCATGATGCCTGTTCACTGACAAAGAAAGCATGAGTCACCTGCATTCAGGTTTATTCTTTCTCCCTTTGTGTGCAAAAAAGTTAAATTGCACCTGCCAAATGCTCTTATCTGCCAGCCACTCTTCTCCTGCTGACCCTGTCTCCAATATACCCAATATTCCTCTGTCCCTTGCATTGTTTACCCTTTCATTCCAACTTTTATTTGTCACACTTAACTACTGCAAAAACCTCCTAACTGTCCACCAGATAGCAGTCTCCCCTCATTAGTCCATCCAAGGGCACCTCCTAGAACATGACTCTGTGTCAATCTCAGAATCTTTCAGTGACTGCCCATTTCCTAAAGGAGAAAGGCCAAGAATTTTATTGAAAATCTATCATAAGTCTATTGCTGTATCAAAACTGGGCCCACAAAGATGAGTACAATAGTCCTCCTCTCCAGGAATTCACAATTTCACACATATTTAATAAGTTACAAAGTAACACAGAAGAGGATACAGCAGCATATGTATTTGGGAATGGTCATTTCTGCATCACCAGGAAAGGTTCCAGAAATAGGTGGTGTTTGAGATGAGTCTTGAAAGCTAAATAAGAACTCAAAACAATGCAGTTCCTCAAGTGGGATGTCTCAGCAAAGCTACAGCGTCATGGAGGCCAAAGGGATAGAATGATGAGCCGAAAGAGGATAGTTGAGATTGGCGTCTTCAGGGAACACAAGAGAAAAGCCTAGAAAGATCACCTGAGGAGGGCCTGAGAAAATATTTGGTAAAATATTTGGCTTTAAAATGTGCACCCAGATTCATAAACAAGTGGTGAACAGGATGAATTAATTCTGAAGAATTACACAAAAATCTACACATCCAAATTTTGTTAGAAAAATGTGGCAACTCTGCCAGCTTCTAGGGTTCCAGTGATCAACTGGCACCAGGTGGAGGTGGCTCAGTAGATGAGGTCCCCAGCACCCCACAGTCCCTTTCACTGAAGCTTTCTATTGGTTGCCCATTGCTTCTCTTACACAAAAAAGAGGGAAACTTTCCCCAACTCCAAGTGTCTCTACCAAAAGTAACAAAGATGAAAGTGCCCAAGAGAACATGTATTTCATAAAAATCCAGTAAAACAAAACAAAAAAATGTGTGCCAAGACTGTTCATCTGTATTTAATGGGCAAAATGTGTTTCTGCCTAAAGCTTACTAAACAGCTTATTCACTTGTTTATGTTTTAAGCATGGCATCTTTTGGCATTTCAGTCTATGACCTCCAGTGAAAAGCAGTGAGATGTATGGGGACAGAGGACAGGATACGGGAAGATGCCACAGGAGGATACGTGCAGAAGTTTGGTCTGGAACTAACAAGGAGGGTTAGTGTAGTAAAGCCAAAAGAAAGAGAATCATGGAGGGAGGTTTTCTGTTTGGGGCTGTGTTGAGTAGAATGAATGTGGCTCTGTTGAACATAGGGTGTTTTTCGAAGTCCATCAGCTTCTAGGGGAGCTGGGGAAGCCCAGGTAGAGGTAGTGCAGATAAATCCCACAAGATCTGGCCATGCATGGGAGAGGGAGAGGGAGAGGCAGAGGGAGAGAGGGAGGGGGAGACAGGGAGGGAGATGGGGAGAGGAGAGGGGGAGGGGAGGGGGAGGGGAAGGATGGGAAGGGGAGGAGGAGGCGGAGAGGGAAGAATTTGGTTTCACCACAGGGTCTGACTGTAAAATGACCCCTTTTTTAGTGGTGGAAGCCAGAAACATGAAAAGGGCAAAAAAGACCTAGGATGTGTGGCAGTGCAGAAGGCAGCGGAAATGCTGGTCCAGATTTTGAGACATAACGACAACATCCTATCTCTGCCACTATCTGAGTGAGACCCCTCCCCAAGCTTCTCTGTCTCCCAGAGCAGAGGTTTTCTTCCTGTTAGTGGAAACAAAATTCACAGTGGACAGTGTCTTCTTCGAGGACTGTGGGACAGCTTAAAGGAAAGGATGGCTGGATGCGGAATTAGAACTGTACGAGGATTCCTGCTCAGTGGCTCAGACCTAGGAGTCGGGCAGTCAGACCCAGGGTCACCTCCCCCTGGAGCAAGTACTGTATTTCACCTAGCTGTGATTCCCTTTCCCCATCTATAAAATGGGAGCAACAATAATTCCTTTCTTATGGCCTTATTGTAAACACCAAATGAAGTAAATGCTTGAATTACATTATGTCCAACTGGTGTGTAATTAGCTCAATAAACACTGCTATACTGGCAGTGATGCTGACCATATGAGCAGTAAAGTGCCTGCCTGGCATCACCAGATGCTAAAGGAAAGCCAGATTGCTCCCCTGCTCTGACTCTACCACCATCCAGCTCTGCATGACCTTGTTCACGTCACTCAGTGTTTTCAGTTGGTTCATGGAAAAGTACTTTGGAAGAATTATTTCTCCTGTGCCTTTACCTTATATCAGCATGAATGTTGCGACACAGTTTCTAACATGTTAGCTCATTTGATTCTTAAGGAATGGGAAGAGCAGGGTTTATTCCACCTAACTTACTAAAAAGGAAACTGAGGCATAAAAAGACTCGGACACGTCTCTACAACAAAGCCTGTTCTCAATCTCAGATTTTCTTACCTAAGTCATGGCCATTCTCAAGCATATTCTATTGTGGAAGGAACCCTGCTATGCATCTTAGCCATGCACTATTTCAAAGATAACCCCTTATCGGTCATGGTAGTTGTTTAACGTATGGAAGAACTTTGAAGGATTTCGATGATGGTCCTTGTTTTATCTAGATTTTGTCAATGAATTTTTGCTTTTATCCTAGCTTGGGGATAGATACTATTTTACAATAATAATTAGAAATAGAATCTGAGCTACAAAGAATGGGAAAGGGATTGATTTGTGTAAGATGCACGACTCAGGCCCATTAGACTGCCAGCCCCATGAGGTCAAGGCCCCTGTCTCTGTTTTCTCCAGAAGCAAGCACAGTTCTGTGGCTCAACAGGAAAAGCCTCACTTCTCCCATCAGGGTTTATAAAGGAAAGGGCTTTGATTTGTAAATCAGCCGGTGACTCCTGCTGAGACCTTGGAAGAGCCACCAGTCCATTCTAGGCCTTAGTTTCCCCAGTGAAAGAATTGGGTTAGTTGGCTTCTCTAAGCCCTTCCGTTCTGATGGTCTAGGACTCCCTGTCCAGTGCCCCTTCCTTCTGACCTCAGCGGGCAATCTGCATCCTGCTGTGTAATTAAGAGATAAATCCTCTCACCCCCAGCTCTTAATTCTGCGCAGTACTCTGTGTTTACTTAGAATATGCCCTCGACCTTCGATGTGCATTGACCCCAACTACTGCAGCGCTCTGTTAATTCTCTGGGAGTGGACAGGAGACTTTGGTCCCAGGAGGAAATGAAAAACAGATCATTTCTCATGAATTTCAATTGTGTCCCCCAGCAGGATTCTTCCCTCCAAAAACACCAGGCCCCCAACACCAATTCCAGCTGATTCAGAAAAATCAGAACATGAAAACGCACTTCAGAAAAGTGTGACCAAAGCATCTTTTATGCAGGAAGTGGAAACAGCACAAAATCAGGGGTGATGAAAACCAGGAGGCTCCCAGAGCTGGGGCAGAGAATGCAAGTGAGCGTGGATGAGTGTGATAAAAGTACTCTGGGTGTACACGTATGGGCGTCCGCATCTCTTGGAAACATCCTGATTAAAAAAAAAATAATAAAAACAGAGCATGAGTTTACTTTCCCATAGAGAGGAAAGGGAGGCATGGAGAAGATATTCATTTACACAACAAATATTTGATCAAGTACCCGCAACTTACTAGAGCTTAAAATGAAGCAGTAATTAGGGCCAACAAAGATGTCTACCAGCATGATGCTCACATTGCACCGGAGTAAACATACAATAAAGACTAAACGCAATTCGCAAGCAAATTGCATAGTGAGTAAGAAGCTGATAGGCAAAGAAGTGGAACAGAGCTGGGGAAAGGATGTGTAAGGGCTGAGGTGGGCTCTGTGACTGGAGCGTGGTGTTCAGGGTAGGGCTCGGAGAACGTGACATCAGAACAAAGGCTGAAGGAGATGAGACGATGGGGTGCTTTCTGGGGGAGAGTGTTCCAATCGGAGGAAACAGGATAGACAGATGTCCTCAGAAGGGAAAGTGCCTGGTGTGTTTGCAGAGGGCAAGGCCGGCAGAGTAGCTGGAAGGCTGGGAATGGGAGATAATAGGCAGAGAATTGCAGGAGGAACGTGGGAAGGAGGCGGAGAAATAGGGTGTCCCAGCGCTACCCGGTAACAGCAGACTCCTTTAACCTCCTGCTTCCTGGAGAACGGTTTTAATACATGCCTTATATGTTCGTGATGACCAAGGCCTGGAGCCAGGGATATGTGTGCTTATTAAACACTAACAACTAGAATGGGACGGAGGAAGACAGTGAAGAAGAGATGTAGCCACCCACCTTATTTCCCCAACATTAGGATACAACAGACATTAATAATTTCAAGAGCATACATAATGTCACAATGCTAAAATAATTAGGGAGTGAGTTTTCATACAATTTATTCCTAATAGAATTTATTGATTTATAAATTTATGAAGCGCAGTCTTTAAGGGTTTTGTTGTTTAGTAACAGGACAGCAAATTCCTTGAAAAGTTGAAGATTGTCCCTGGTTACTGGTAAGAACACCACAGCCTGGGAGCTTAAAGTGATGGGTGAGCGGCAGAGCTGTGGTTAGTACCCTGGGTCCTGTAGCCACCATCCTGTGCATTGATCTAAGGACCTAAGTAAGCATGGACTGGGGCAGGACAGTGTCCAGGGCAATGGGTCCTGAATGCATGGCTCACACATTCTTAGAAACTCTGCCAGAGGATATTGCCTCAGAGCTGTTCCTTTCTGTCACAGCCTAATCACTGCCTTCACTCCAGTGGTTACTGTCACCTACCTTGAACCAGGCAGCCTCTTCTGCAGAATGGCACAACAATCCTTTATTTATGTTGTTTCCCTATTCTCTAACTGTTTTCTTGTCCTGAACTATTTGGGCCCCAGCTTTTGAGCAGTGGAAGGGATTTGCATGTGAATGAGTGAATCTGCAGCCCAGAAAGGGTGGGATGGAGGAGTTGGAGCCATTCACCAGCCAGAAAGTGTAAATCCTCCCTGGCCCTCCCTCCTAGCCACAATTCTCAGACTCTTCCTGCCCGTCTGCCCCACTGCTGCCCCTGCTGAGATGGTGGGCACTGCCGCTTTCCCACCTGCGGGATGCCCGCTTCCCAGACTCAGGGCAAGACCCCTCCCCTGCCAGCGCTTTCTTCTGTGCAGGGCCCGCCTAAGAAGGGAACTCCCCCTGGCGCAGTGGATTCTTCCACTCTCAGGACCAGAGAGAGCTTTCTCAGGCCCTCTCATTGTTTATGGCATCTCGCCTTTGCATGTACACAATACTTTCCTAGGGGCCCACCCTGCTCTCTTAGGAGGCTTTTATCTGATTAACAAATAACAAATAAAAATACTGTCCCAGGAGGAACAGTACACCTGGACCCCGGACTTAGCTTTGCCACTGAGTGGCCATCTTGATATAGGGGAATGAAACTCCCGACCTACTATGTCTAGTATGAGTTCGTGTTCTCTAAAATTGAAGAATGAATTTTAGGAACAACAGAGGTTAAGAGTAGAATATATTTATTGAGAGAAAGCAAGCTTCTGTCTGAGAGACACAGAAGGGGTCCCGAGCAGGTTGCCAAGGACTCTGTCTTTTCTAGGGACTTTATGGAGTAAAATCATGGGGTGAGATGGGTTCAAGGTGGGGAAAACTGGGAACTCGCAAGGCAGATGGGCATAAGGTGGGACAGAACTATGGTTAGCCAATAAGATTAATAGTTCAGGTAAATTGATTACATCAGGGACAAATGGGGAAGCTAGTCACAAATGGGGCATTCCTAGAGAGCAGTGACTCTTCCCTAGAGGGTTGGGATGGTGACTCCTGGCTTCCTCAGGGTGATAGGGAACTAATTAGAATATCAGTCTTTAGGATATGGATGCATTTGTTTGATCCTTTGTCTTGAGGCCTGTCCCACAGCAGGAGGTGTCTGTCTCCCCAACAGTTGCACGGAGTCTGGGCTTCTGCACTGGCTCCTTGGAGGACCTAGCTGTGTCTCACTGCCTGTAACAATCTTACATTGTCCCAATTTCTCTATTTAAGAAAGAAAAGGTACAGACTTGAGAACCTTGTGCGCCTAGTCCACCTCTGACCTGTTATAACTATCTGATTCTAATTATTGAATTACACCTGGCAATCAGGACATCTGGGTTTTTTCTTCCCAGGTCTGTTAGTCCTAAGCTATGCAGCCTTGAAAACATCACATTGCCTTTCTGGGCTCAGAATTATAATATCTGCCTGATGTTCATTCATTATCCAATTTCTATTCAGAGCAAATAAAATAGAGATGATGAAAATGTTCCATGGAAAAAAGAAAAAAAATTGCTATTACTTTTTTTGTGGCCAAATGACTTGGGCCAGGAATGGAGCATGTGCTTTTAGCATCTCTTATCCAAACTCAATTGCAGTCTGAGACCTGGCAACTGTGTTACTTTACTTATTTGGCTCTGAAGAGCTCCTGACGCGCAGCACACACATAGAGAAACACCCATATCGGGTGCGCCACCTCACACACACTTGTTTTCCTAAACCCGGGTGCTTGTCCCATGTCTGGTAGCTCTGATTTCCTGCTACCTGTGCTCTTTAGCTGAAATTCGAAGCTACTTGGGAAAGTAGCAAGATAGGGCCATTAGCCACTGGTCCAGTGCCAAGTCCTTGGATGGACTTTTAGTGAGGGTGAGCTCAGGAGCTGGGAGCACTTGCCTATAAACAGAATCCCAGGGCTGCCACTGAATCACTGTGTACCGTCACCCACCCAGAAACATTCTTGGAAGACAGGGAGGTAGAGTGAGACTCTTAAATGCAAAGCTCTGTGGATCTAATCCTTTGGAGATCTCTTACATGACTCTGATCTTCACTCACACAGTAAGGTTAATAACATGTTCATGTCCCTTATCCCCCAGCATGATTGGAAGGCTTGGTAACAGGCAAAGAGCCAAACAGACCTTAAAAGCACCTGCTAAATGGGGGGGTGGTGGGCAGCGGAGGTCTCTTTAATGAAGTGAAATCTATGAACTAGAGGGTATGCAGGAAAAATATCAGTCTGCAAACACTGGGAGCCCAGGAGGGCATCATTTCTGGGTCTCAGGAGTCCTGCTTTCTTCACTTTCCACAGGATCTACCTTAGTGTTTTAAATATATTAATTCATGTCATGTGCCCATCAGTCCTGTGACAAAATTCCTTTATTTTTGCTGCTTTGCATATGTGAAAACCTATAGAAAGAATCTATTTGTTTCATAGGGCTACTATAGCCATTTACTAACAACTAGGTGTTTTTAAAGACCAGAAATTTATTCTCAAACAGTTCTGGAGCCTAGAACTCTGAAATTAAAGTACTCATAGGACCCATAGGAATTTCTAGAGGAGACTCTGCCTCTTCCGGCTCTATAGCAGTTTACAAGTAGTCCTTGGCGTTCCTTGATCTATGGCACCAAAACTCCAATCTCCACCTCTGTCTTTGAATGGCCTTCCTCTCTGGGTGTCTTTGTGCCTAAATTCCGGCTTCTTATAGGGATATTAGTCATCAGATTAGGGCTCAACCTAACCAGTATGGTATAATCTTAGCTTGATTTCCATATAAAGTCAGATTCAGCGACACCAAGCATTGGGACTTGAATATATGCTTTAGGGAACAAAGTTTACTCCACAACATAGAGAATTTAAGTTGTTTTCCCAACATTTAAAAGAAAACATCAACTGCAGCCAATGTAAAAATGAAGTCCCACACGATCCCACCTCAGTAGGGGGTTGCGTCCTAAGAACGGAAAGCTTAACAAATCGAAACCATCCACAGTTTCACTCATTTTCTTGAAAACAAAACAGAATCATGCATAAGTTTTCAAAGGTCCAGTATCTATCCTTTCCCTACCAGTCGCCCTAAGGCTTCTCCCTCAGTCTTCTTGAACTCTAGGCTAGGAAGCACTTGTAGGTCTTCCTCCATCCATCCTCTCACACACAGCGGCACACTCCTCTGTCCGGTGGTTGGTGGCGAATGTCAGTTCATTCACCCAGAGATCTCAGTGGATGGCTCCTTTGTACCCTATGTGGTCTTAAATTCTCCAGAAACTATTGCCTAACGTGATGTCTTCCTGGCTGTGCTCCGCCTTGTGGAATTTTAGTTATTCTGTGTTTCTTGATTCTATGATCAAAACTTTTTTTTTTCTTTTTTTACTTTGGCTACAAGGCAAAGAGCTTCACCTCTTTTTCAACTCTGTGGGGACCCAAAGGCTAGAAAAGAATGAAAGTTGTTGATGATAGAGTGACTAACAGTCCCGACCCCAGGTCCTGTGAGCAAGGTAAGACTCTGGTGATGGCAAGAGATGGAGGATTCTGAACTTCCAGTCTGGCTTCTTGTATTCCCTTTGTTGACTAGAACTGATTAATTTTATACCATGAACCAGATGATAAAGGGAATCAGCTTTGATGCTTTCCTTTTAAACAGAAAACCAGAGAATAAAGAAATATGATCCATATCTCCACTAGTTAGTGTTAGCAGTTTGAATAATTCTTTTCACTCTGCATGTTTAGTGCAGGGTTCCAGCATAGGTGTAATTATACTATATATAAAGTTTTCTTGTTTTCTCACTTACTTAGAGTCACCTACTAAAAACAGGCTCGAGTCATTGTAAATTCTCCCTTAATGTGTTAATTAATGGCTGCCTGACATTTACAATTAATGCTAATTTAACTATTACTCTAGAATTGGATATTTACACTGTTTCGGTTGTTCTAATTACTACACAAGGGCTGACCGAAAAGTATGGTATGTGTTAAAATTGTAAGAACTCCTTATAGTAAGAGACACACTGCCATTAGTCCCCCTCAGAATACTCAGCCTCTCTTAGAGCTCACTTATCTCACTGTTCTTCATACTTTCTGAAGCAACTCTACAAGTATTCTTCCATGAGTGTCCTTACAAGGTGTGATCAAAAATACGGTACACACGCCATTCAGTGGGAAGGCAGGCTCGTAAAAACATGCCGGCGTGTTCTTATCCACCTCATCCACTAGTGCTGACACCATACAACTTCTGAGTTTTCCCCAAATTCAAAATGACCAGAAAAGGTAAACACGTTTAATCAACTCAGGACATCAAGGCAGCCATGAAAGCACAACTAAAGACACTCGTGTATGACTGCTATAAATACTTTTGTTCATTAAAGCTTTTTTCATATTTGGTTTATTTTCTCCTAGATTACATTTGCAGGTATGAAACCAGGGATAAATTTCTAAGCCAAGCATAATCAAAACTACATGATATATCTTAGAAGATACAGAATATTTTGTCTCTACAGGTGATGGTGAAAAGGAAGTATGAATTTTGGGTAAAGCTATAGAAAAAGATAAAGACTATGTGATTTTTCAATGCCCCAGCAACTTATTGTGATATGGAAATTCCCACTCATAAATGTCCCAAATCATTCATTGCCCCAAATCATTTCTTTACCCTCAATGAAAGTTATCTATTACTGTGTAAGAGACTACTACAGCTCACAGTGGTTAAAACAACATCTGCTTTGTTGCTCATAACTGCTTAGGAATTTGCTCAGTGGGGTGCCCTTCTGCTGGATTTATTGTGCTTACTCATGTGGATATAATTCTTCAAAGGCTGACTGAATTGCCAAGGTCCACGATGGCCTCAGTCATTCGTCTGGTGGTTGGTGGTAAATGTCAGTTCGTTCACCCAGAGATCTCGATGGATGGCTCATCTGTACTCTGTGTGGTCTTAGATTTTCCAGTAGGCCTCCCAGGGCTTCTATACACAATGGCCTCCAAGCCAATATACCACATGAACAAGAGTGTTAGCGAAAAAATCATTTGGTGATGCTTATTGAAGAACAGTAAGGCAAACTTTATTCAGGACCAGCATGATAGTATGGGATGCATGGCAATGAGATCTTGAAGTAGGAAGACAGCTTGTACTCAGTTCCAAACACAGCACAGGAAAGGGAGAATGTATGACCAAGGAACAGGAAGTCAGCAGATGGAAAGGTACTAGGATGAAACATCAAGGTTAAGGGAAAAGTGGGCTAAAAGGACCTAATAAAATTCTTGCTGAAGATAGGAGGATGAGAAACCCAATCACATATCAAGGGTGATCATACCACAGGTGGGAACTGGTTCTTACCAAACTGATCTGGCAGTGGTCTTTGCTGATACTGGAGTTTACAAGGAAGTACACAGATGGGCCTAGAAGAGTTTGGACAAATAAGAATCTTTTTTTCAATAACTACAAAGCTCTTTGAGACCTCAGTTGGCAAATTACATACCACTTCTAACAGATCATAGGCTTTTTGTTCAAAGCAAGTCACCAACAGGTCAATCCATGAGTAGCAAAATCACATTGCAAAAGGATCTCTATATTGGAGTGGAAAGTATTATTATGCTTATTTTTTAAAAACAATATGCCATATCCTTTGGACAAAATAACTTCTGTCTTTTTGATACTCCACATAGTTCCCCTCTTCCACAAAAATTTCATTGCATGAGCCTGTCAGGCTGGAAGTCCAGGACCTCATGATGTAAATTAGGTCTATACCTAATTTTGCAGGTGTGGTACCAAGGATGTGGCTACTTAGGTGCAACTTTTATTCCAGAGACCTCTGAACCCAAGAATATGGTTATTTTCCTTCCATATACTCAATATTTTTGTGTTTCGATGAGATATGAATAAGATAACCACAATAGAGCTCCCATTGACAAGTGGGGAGGATGGAAAGCATATAACAATTACGGGCCCGTAGTAATTCTGAAATTCTGTCAGGTCCTGTTGTCTGGCCCACCAAATAGTAATGTTCCTTAATCAGAACCCAGTTCTGCTGCGTGGGAGTGGTTCCCAATCCATTGCCCTCTATGGCTCCTGAGTCTTGCCTTAACTCTGCCTCTGACTTCTTCACTTCTGCTTCTAAAGCCCCTCATTCAGAAGACACGGCTTGTGTGTGCAGCTGAGTTCTCCCTGCAGTCTACCTACCTTGTCTATGCAGAATCCTTGGGCCCAGAGGCCTCTTCTCATTACAGCTCCTTGGAAATCTCCCTTGGGATCCCTATGTGTAAGAATATAGCTTGCTTCTCAGGAAGGAAGGAAGGAAGGAAGGAAGGAAGGAAGGAAGGAAGGAAGGAAGGAAGGAAGGAAGAAAGAAAGAAGAGAGTGAGAGAGAGAGAGAGAGAGAGAGAGAAAGAAAGAAAGAAAGAAAGAAAGAAAGAAAGAAAGAAAGAAAGAAAAGACAGACCTAATTTCTTTTCAAAGTAGGAATCTCTACTTTGGAGGTACATTCGGACTCTTCATATTGTTGGATAGTTTTTGGTCTGCTGATAAGGAGTACTAGGCATATTTTATATACCCCCCCCAAAAAAAGGTTCCTATAGTCACATTTGTAAGGTCTTTTGCTAATGGAAATACTCTTCTCCAGTGTTCTGCCCTTAGTCAGATTCATGAGTTCATTGCAATCAATATTCTACTTTCTAAGTTGCCACACAGTTTTCCCGGTTGTTGTACCACTACAGAACACAAATGTCCCTTTTCAAGACTCCTATAGTCACTTCCTCATCATTTTTCTAGCACCCACTTGTCAGCCAACTCCCAAAGCAGGGGTGCATGTAGTAATTTTTTGGCAGTGCAGCATCCTACTTCTGGAACCCCGACTCTATCAAACAGCAAAGAGAATCTCTAATACTATTAGGAGGTAATGGGTATTTATGAACATAAGGACTCATGCAATTACAAAATGAGCTGAAGAGGTAAAAGTTGGGAGTGGGAAGTGAGAAGACCACAGAAAAGATCTCCAACCATTGGCCCAGAGCCACGGTGTGGGTATAAATGTTGGCATCTCTAAAGGAATGTGCCAAATCCGCTCCTTGGAGGAGGTGATTCAGAGTGGAGGGCTACAGTGGACTGTGACTGAAAAGCTCACGTGAACAGTTTTCTTAAAGCTGTTGGTCCAAAGAAGCTACCAGTTCCGTGGTTCCACATGAAGGTAGCTGGTGACAGGCACCAGCTCTGGTTGGTCACTAGAGCCAATAGACAAAAGGAAGAGCTGAATATAGAGGAGAGGAATTGGGAAGATTGAAACCTCTCAGGCAGTTCTATGACTGTCCAAAATAGCTGTCAGGAGTAAGGACTATTTTCTTCCAAACTTGCACAAATTCCTCACTGAGCCCATTCTAATCTGAAGCTACAGAGGGAAGGAGATTCTGGGGGAGGTATTTCCCATGTTAACAAAATGGTGAACGGAATAATGCAGCCCTCACCCTGAGTGTGTGCCTAAATTTAGTCCAGAATGGTCTTCAGAGGCCCAGAGCAGATTTTGGGCGGCCTCTGGTGTAGTTTGTGAACACTGATAAGGCAAGTCATGAGGTAACCGGACTGCTAGGAGAACCCTTGTTGGTGTAATATATCAAACAAGTGTGGGCTACCGAATCAGTAGCACTGAAAAGAGGACTGATCAGGGACCCAGAAGCCCTTGAAGAGCCCTGGCCAGGGAATTTGGATGTTGGCTACAATTGTGGACCTGGCCCCACCACTCACTAAATTCATTCCCCATTCAGGAGATCATTCATCGTTCACTGGATTCACACTTAAACGGTCTGTGCTTCAGTTCCCTCATCTCTAAAATTCCTGAACTGCTTTCTCCCTACTTTCCTTGGAGGAGCTCGCTGGGCACTGGCAAAGCAGTGACATGAGCCCCTTGAGGAGTGAAGCCACAGGGTCTTGCCATAGAAATTTGGTCAACTGCCTGCTTCCCTGCTGCAGTTTTGCCTAGGAGGTTTGTGCTTCAGAAAACTCATAGAAAACAAGGACTCTGGCTTTTTCTTCTGAGATCTGTTTCCCTGTTCCCTATTCTCAACGGAGCTCCTCTCCTATGCCGGGTGGTACGAGGAAGCCTGGTTGAGACTTGAGCGCCCAAGTCTCCACTATCCCCTGTGCCAAGCTGCTCCTCCGTACCACCCCACCCTCCATCTACTCTTGCTACTTGCCTGAATCCTACTCACCACCCATTCCTCAGCCCAAAGGACATTCTCTTCTCCCTAAACTATTTGTTTACTTGGGTTTTTTCTTTTGCAGTGCTGGGAATCAAAGCAAATAAAGGAGGGTTTACATGTGCTAAGCAAGTACTTTACCACTGAGCTACCACCCCACTCCTACATGTTTCTGGTCCTTCTCAGCTGAATGCAATTTTTCCCTTCTTCAAATCCCTGAGGCTGCCCATCTTTCATTGAAGTTGCCATACTCAAGCAATTTTCTAATATACACATTTGGGTACTTACCATATTCTACTAAATGTCACATTCCCAAAGCCAGGAGGTGGGCTTTTTAAACTCATGCCACAAAAGAAGAAATTTTGGGCATCTTCCATATTAAAGCCCAGACAGAATTTGGTACATAAATATTTGTTGAACTGAGTTAAAAGAAAATAATTGAGTACGTGTAACCACATGTTGGTGTCCTAAATAACAATAGTCTACAAGGACACTGCTGCCCACAATAAAAGGTAGGAAAATCAAACATCTGTCATCCTCTGCCACATGGAATCTATTGTTCTGAATTTTGGGACTTCACTCAATAGGCTCCCTCCTTCATGTTGATATGATGATCCCAGAGATAGGACAGTCCAAACAGAAAATAAGATACAACCTTGTGCCTATGCTTCGAGGAAAATGATCTTTGTAGGACTTTATAATTCACAGCAGAAGATACAACTATTAAGCAGTGTTGGTGACCCCTCTGTTTAGGTTAGGGCTAGAGCTGTCACTGAGCCACATCCTTTCTGGGAAATAATCCATGCACACAAGATAAGGTTTCAAGAGGCTCATGAGCCAGGAAAATTGTTTAACCAGGCATCTGTGTCTTTTGTCATGTACTCCCTGGGTTGGTGATTCCTTTCCACAGTCTCAGAACACGTCCAAAAGCAAAACTGATATCCAAAAATGCTGTGTTATCTCTCAACCACTGGGTAAGTCACTTCCCTTTCTGGGCCTTAGTTTCCTGTGGTAGAAGAAGGGAAATTAAAATAACTTGCAAAGCACCCTCCCAGCTCTGCTTTTCCAGGATTCTATTCTGGGTGGCAAACTGAATTCCCAGGGCCCTGGGCTACGGTTCTTGTTTCTCTGCTTCTGAAAGTATATATGACTCAGTTTTTCTGTGGGTCTCTGTTTGGACCTGCTTCCCTGTTCTCTGGAATGGTGTGACTTGGCAGGTGATGGCTATCTATAGGCAGAAGTTACAAGGAGGGAAGACATTACCTTAAGTTCTCAGTAGGTATCTCTTTATTCCAAATGATCTCTGGTTCATTTCAGTTGAAAATGTCCATGCTCAAGTACTTCAGAAGCCAAGAGGCCTCAGGGATGCCAACTTATAGGAAGGAGATTGCTGTAGGTGGAACTGTTAATGCTCAAGGCATGAATACTCACTGGTAATTGGTTTTGCATTGCATAGATACAAATCACAAACAAGTTCAGTATCATCAAGCACATCAGCAGGCAGCAGCAAGCTGCGTGTTGACAGTCTTGTTCACCATCTTCTAGGTGGTTTATTTAATAGCAGTGGCGACTGGGTAGAACACTAGTTTTTCAGATTTAGAAGGGAATCTAGATCTCAGCAAGTTCTCACTCCTTTTTACAGATATATAACTGGGTCCTAAACATGTAGCAATTATATAGTAGTTTATGGAAGAATCAGGACCTCTACATAGCAGGTCCATACATCTTAGAGTACTCCAAAATAGAGGTCACTAAGTTAGAGCACTCAGTTCACGCAGCTGCCTATAAAAAAAATCCCCATGCACAAGCCTCACTCTAAATATATTTATTCTTTTTCATTAAATTCCCACAAGAGCAGTTTAAGTGTTTTCTCACTCAGAACATAAAAGTAAAACCAAAAAGTACAACTACTAGACTGATTAAAAGACAGGAAAAGACTATCACATAAAAGAGACATAAAAATTGCAAAGGCATATAGTCTGACAGCATTCCATAGAAGACAAGCAATATCACACAACTCAACACCCCAAGATCCTCCCTTTAATGCTGTGTCATGATGGTTGAAACTCAGAAGAATGCCCATGGATCACCAAGGAAATGTTAGCACATTTCATGTAAGAGCACAGGGATTCATATAAAACATTTTTTACAAAGAAGTGTTGCATCTAAAAGAAAAAAAAATTAAAAAGATTATACATAGGTAGACTTTTAGCTGTCTAGAAACCTCAGGTAACCAAAATGACATTGTAGCTGGGTTGTTAAGTGACATTTCCACTGTGTGAAGAAAGGCACATTCTATACTAAGAAGGCTGCTGTGAATTCCCTGGTATCTGCAAAGAACAACAAATAGCAAAGCCATGATCTCATTTTCTGTTTACACTTGAATTCCCAATGTTAGTGATTAATTATCCTTGTGTTTTGTTGCCAGGGCAAGATGTTTTTCCTTAAAACGGCTTCTTATTTTAAATAAATAAACCATTAGTTTCAAAACAGAAGTGTCAAATGTCAAGATACTTCTGATATACTAAGTTAATGAGGGAAACAATGAACTTAATAGAAGCTACTTATGGATAGACAGCCTTCAGGAACTTTGTTTTAATGACTTACCATTCTTCATAGGATTTCCACATGTATTTTGCCTACAGCATTACTCCAGAAATTACAAGCACAAATACAAACTTAAAAGAATCAAGTTAGGTGTAAGATGACAAGACCAGTGGGTAGATCAAATATTCCTAGTCAACCTAAGTTCTCTAGGGAGCTACCTAACCTGCATCTCAAACCAGAGGCACACAGTGAGCTTTAGGTAACAACGTAGGATCTCTGATTTGCTCTCTGAATCCCTCTTTGGGATTCCAGTTCTTTCAAAGCTGGAAATTTTTTCAGCAAGTAGACTATTTATTTATTTATTTATTTACTCATTTGCATCTGGTCTGAACACACACAGAGACAGACACCATTTCTAGATGACTTCAATATGCTTTCTGTGTCTTAAAGACCACCTATTAAACACAGTTCTGATGACTTGACTTCCTACTGAGGAGATTTTAATAACTTCCACTTACAGAAATGCTGGTACCCACAGTCAATCAAAATCTAGTTTCCACAAATCCTTCCAAGTACATCGCCTCATACAATTTTTCCAGACTCCCTGGTTTCTCATAGTTCTCAGAATGGGTCTGCAACTTTAGTTCTTGTAAACAAGTATTTACTGGGTAACTACCATGTGCCAGGTCCTCGCCCATTCCCTGAGGACATAGCCCTAAGAACTGTCTTACGTTCGTTTATGTTCTAGTGGGGATTTTCAACTCCTTTTGAGGACTCGCATTGAAGGGCTTGTCATGCTACCTCCTAACTCCCTTCATGTCTGTTTCCTTGATTTGAACACTGCTGTCCTGTGCACAGTCCTCTGTCTCCTCATTTTTCAGCACGCCCATCTCATGCTGTGCTCAGTGGCTGGCACACATTGGGTGCTCAATGAATAACTCACATTGCTTATAATTTGCAAATGTAGTGAATTTCTATTATATGTTGAATCTGCCTCCAAGGTATATAACTCTTGTTAAATTTTAACGGTGAGTTATGTTCAATAAGTAAACCCCTTGGTTGGCAACAGGAATGACAAATACTAAGCTACTTCTGAAAAGATGAAACCAAATGAGCAAAACTGATCAGATGAGCACCCTAACTTAACCTATCACGAATCCTTCCTCAAACCCAAGAATGCCTAACCCTCTTTCTTTGAGTTTCCCAGGCTTCTGAGTTTACTTGCATGCAACCACTTCCTCTTTCCTCCCGGAGATCAGGAAAGAAGCTATAATGTGAAGCCACTCATTCCCTTTCACTTTAACCTCAAAGGTAGAAACTGAAGACCAGGTGCTGGCAACCTTCTGTGGGAAGGAGACCACAGATACAGAGCAAACCCCAGGCCAGGAAGTGGTCCTCTCCCCTGGCTCCTTCATGTCCGTCACTTTCCGATCAGATTTCTCCAATGAGGAGCGATTCACAGGCTTTGATGCTCACTACATGGCTGTGGGTAAGTGGGGGAACTGGGTGATTCAACCCCTGCATTGCTTTTCTCTGTAAAGATGAAAACATGGTCTTCTGGCTCCAAGGCAGAACCATCATGGCAAAAGGATGTGAAAGAGTATTAGTTCATATCAGCTGGAAAACAGAGTAAGGGAATTGTACCAGAACAGAAGAGATCAAGAACCAGACATAGATGCCAAGGCCAGCCTCCATTACCCGCCTAAATGCAGCTACACTTGTTCTCCATCACCCCCCCAGGGGGATCCCTACAATCAAATTGAAGCTCCACCCTCACCTCCACGTCATCTATCTATCCTCAACTCATTCATCAATCCATCTTTTTCAATGCATTCCCAGTGATTGTAGGCATTGGTGCTCTATTTCCTAGATACTGCAGCATGTATGTATTTTATTAAGTTCCATGGAGTTTTTGTATGTGCGGAATTTACATTAAATGAAATACACAAATCTTAAGTATCCATTTGTTGAATTTTAAAGGTTTGGTGTTTGCATATAATCCAAGCTTCTATCCAGAAAATAATTTCAACCCAGAAATTTTCCTCATGCTCCTGCCCAGGTGATCCTTGCTTCTGGTTCCCTCAGAGCAAACAATTCTTCTATTTTAGCCATAGATTACTATGCCTCTTCTGATACTGCTCGTAAATGAGCACGTGGAAAATAGTCGTAGGGGATGAGGATTCTTTTACTCAGTATAATGCTCTTTATTTTGTTGCATGTATCAGTAATTATCCCTTTTCCTGGCAGAGTAACATTGTATGGTGTGAATACAAGTCTTTATTCATTGTCCTACTGATGAGCACCTAGTTTCTACTCATTTTTGATGCTGATTAGTAAAGTTTCTATTTACCTTCTGACATTTCTTTTTGTGAACATATGGTTTCATTTCTTTTGGGTAAATATCTAGGAATAGAATTAGATGGTAGCTCTGTTCAGTTTTACAGAAAAATTATCAGACCTTTTCCAAACCAATGGCATGACTTTGTGTACATGGCGTGGCTGCTCCTTATCAACACCCAGGTTAAATGTTGCCAATTTTAAAAATTTTACCCATTGTGATGGGTACCCAGAGGTAGTACATTACAGTTCAAACTGCATCCCTTGATGACAATGGTGTTTGGCATACATGTTTTCATATGATTTTTTGGTCTTAAGGAGCCATGTATATTCAAATATCTAGGACAGGACTTGATCCATGTTAGAGGGAAATTAAAAAAAGAAGAAAGAAGAAAAGGAAAAGAAAGAGAAGGGAAGGGAGGAGAGGGAAGAGAAGGGAGGGAGAGAAGGGAAGGAATGGAAAGGAACATGGAGTGAAATGGCTCTGAAGCCAGCCCACTTGAATTTTCTGTGTCTCAGTCTCATCATCTATAACATGAGGATAGTAGCAGTTCTGCTTCCTGAGATTTTTGCCAGGCACAGTAAGCACTACCACTGTTAAAGAAGCTTTTCTACTGTGAGGCAGGTGGCCTAGGTTGGAGCCCGGCTGGCTGTGACCTTGGGTGAGTTACCTAACTACTCCGAGCTCTAGTTTCTTTGCTTGTGAAAGGAAGAGGACAGCCACCTCTGAGTCTTGTGTAAAGACAGAAAGAGCAAAAGCATGGACCTCCTGACAGTGGCCGAGCACTAAGTGCTCCGTGCATGTTAGCTCTCATCTCCGGCATCATGCGTGCATTGACTGACTGAAAGGTACCTTCTCTGCAGATGTGGATGAGTGTAAGGAGAGGGAGGACGAGGAGCTGTCCTGTGACCATTACTGCCACAACTACATCGGTGGCTACTACTGCTCCTGCCGCTTTGGTTACATCCTTCACACAGACAACAGGACCTGTCGAGGTAAGGCTTGGGGACAGTGCTGTACATGGCTACGACGTGTTACATCTTCCAATGCGGAGCCCAGAAGAGAGACAGAGACATAATAGGAACAGCTAGAAGTGAATTTGGAGATGCAGTTTAGATACCACATGCATGGAGATGTGGAGATGCTCACTCAGCCTGGAAGCTGGGGCTTCGGTTCTCCGAACATTGCATGAGAGAAACTCAGGCTATTAGGCTATCTAAACCTCTTTATTCCTGGGCAGTATTGCTGCTCCATAGATCTCTGACTCCTCTCCTACTGAAGGTGGTCAACCGGAGTTTGGGAGAAACCTGGGTTTCCGAGTCTTTTCTCTCTGAGCCATGAACTATGCCTCTCAGCAGTTCCTTTTTGCTTCAATAGCCCCTAAATTCATCAGTGAGAGGGAGAACCTCATTCCAAAGGAAAAATGAGAGAGGCAAAGATGGACATGGCAAAAAACTTCACATTCCTCCTATCATTCCTTGTTTTCATCTCCCATCACCAAGGCTCCTGCGCTGTAGTCTTGGGCTGGGGCAGGGATACAGAAATGGAAGGTGTATGAGTCATCTTTACTCTTGATGGGACATAGTATCTAATACCCACAACTGAAAGGAGGAAAGGTTTCATTTAGCTCATGATTTTGGAGGTTTCAGTCCATGGTTTATTGGTTCCAATGTGAAAAACAACACGATGGAAGGGTATGGAGGAGCCAAGCTGCTCCGTTTATGGTGCCCAGAAGCAAACTAGGGAGCAGCACCAGAGAAGGAAGAGGAAGAGACCAGAGATAGCCAAAGCCACATCTCCATGACCCAACCAGACGCCTAGAAATGTGCTCCAGAGTACCCTCTGCCAGTCCCACCGCCAATCAAGCTGACATTCCACCACCTCCTGCTGGCTCAACCAATAGGAGGGCTCAGCCACTTTGCCTTTTAGAGGAGCCATAGCCACACAAACAAATTGTTAGATGCAGCAAATGTGACCTTGACTACATTTATATAAAGGAAGTGTAGATACAGCACAATCAGACCTGAGCTGGCCTGGAAAAGTGGACAGATGCTCCCTATGGATTATGCCCTTTGGCAGGGATGAAAGAATAGGAGGAGGAGGGGATTCCATCAAAGACAACAGCTTTGGAAAACATTTCAAGATGTGACCAAATTTAGGACATTTGGGGAACTCCCGGGAGCTTAGTGTGACCCAGCATGAGGGATCCTGTTTGGAATCTCACTCAAAAGCTGAATCAGAAGTCGCTGGAGGAAAGCAAGGCTAGAGACAGTTTTCTTTGGCTTTTGAAAACTGCTACTTATCTCTGAATAAAGCCTATCTTAGTTATCAGTATAAGCAGTATAAAACAGAAGAACATATAGGAGAATAGAGGGTTATATTTTATAGTGTTTTATTCAGTAAGTATTAAGTATATACTCTAAGCTGAGTAGAGTAAGGGCTACCAAGATTGAAGGAAAGCAGAGCTTCTCAATTCTTTTTTACCCCTGCCCCTAGGAACCTCCCTTTTATTTACATCACAAGTATGCTGTATATGTGTTTATGAATTATATGCCTACCTATGCATTGTACATAAGACTAAGACCTCTCCTGTTGAGGACCCATTTTGGCCCCTTTTGGGTTGAGGATTAGCCCTGTGAGAACGTTTGTGGTAGCAAACAAAAGCAAATGCAGAATCAAGATACCTCAGTCTAAATCTTCTGTAGCTTATAGCTGCAGAACGTTCAGTGAGTCGTGCCTCTCTCACTGGGCTACAGTTTTCTCATTTGCAAATGAGCAGGGATGAACAAAGACTTAGAAAGCATGAATATGTAGCAATTGCATGGGTCAGCCCAAGGGCGAAAGTTCAATGGCAAAGAAAGGCTCCTCACATGGCTAAGTCATGGCCAGGTTCCCAGGACACTGAGTCCTTGGTGCAGTAAATAAAAAGGCAAACAAAGCTGGCCTCATAGGATGCAGAGTCCAGAGGGAGAAAGGAAATCAACAAGTGAATGTGACATAGTCCGGGTAATAATCTCGCTGTGATGAAAACAAAGGAAGGGCAGGGTTGAGAGTGAGGACCCTGTATTAGATGGGAATCAAGGAAGGATCTGAGCAGAGACCTCAGTGAATCAGGGCAAAGGGGAAAACTGGGACAAACAGAGCCAAAAATTTCCACATGGCCATGCTATCTCAAAACTGTCCTTTCTGGGAGTCCCTGCCTGCCCCCCACAAGTGCCAAGGACTCTGATGAGAAAGATGGTCACAGGGGTAAACAGCTCTGTGTAGAGGGTTAGAAATTCTGCCCTGGAACCTTGACTGCAGCTCACCTAGCATTCACTTGGGTTAACTCACTTCCCTTCATGCGGATTCAGTTTCCCATTTGTGAAACAGGGATGCTGATTCTTTCCCTGCCTACCTCGTGGGGCCACAAGCAAAGGCACGTCGGGCAAGCAAGCAAGGGTTTGCTGGGCTATGGCCCAGCTGTGCCATCTTCCCCATGTGTTTCCCACAGTGGAGTGCAGTGACAACCTCTTTACCCAGAGGACCGGCCTGATCACCAGCCCCGACTACCCCAACCCTTATCCCAAGAGCTCTGAATGCTTCTACGCCATTGAGCTGGAGGAAGGCTTCGTGATCAGCCTGCAGTTTGAGGACCTTTTTGACATCGAGGACCATCCTGAGGTGCCCTGCCCCTATGACTTCATCAAGGTGAGCTTGCAGTGGATGCTTATCCTGGGGATGCTGGGAGTTCTGGACTGAACTGGGAAAATTGACATCGTGGGCTTTTTCATGTTCTCCCAAGATCGGGATCCAAGCAGCTGCTCCCTCAGCCAAATACTTAAAATAGCAGTTATAAGCTTAATCAGATTCAGTCTGAGGATCCTTCCCAAATCAAAATCAGGTCCCTGGCCACCAAGGTGGTTTGTACTAGAGAGTCACAGGGTCAAGTGTGCATTCTGGAAAGATCCCTTGGAGACAGACTCAATTCATAGGTGTGTAGCCTGTGTGGTCACCTAGTACACTGTACCCAGAAACAACCCACGCTCTAATGCTCCACAGCCACCCCCTTGTATTTCTTAATACAATTTGAACAAGGAGTCTCCACTTTCATTTTGCATCGGACCCCACAATTATGCACCTGGTCCTGCTTTGAGGAAGATGCTATGTTCCAGGCAAATGAAGAAATGAAAAAATGCCACGGACCAACAACTATTCAAATTGCAACTATTCAATAGCATAGGTGAGATACAAAGGCAGCCTGAAGTCAAGCTGTGGCTGAGATAGCAGGAGAGAGATTTTTTAGATATGTAGGAAATAGAATCAGCAAGTGTTAGAGAGTGACCAGCTGTGACATCAAAGTGGAACTGCCTATGGGGGTCTGATTTCAGGAGAAAAGGTTAGCCAGGAAAAAAGCAGGTCCCATCACCTGCACAAATAGGTGCTGTGTGAACCCTGTGAATGCTCCTGAGAACTTCCTTGAGGAGGAAAGAGATGGGAGCTACAACACAATAAATTCAAAGAGGTAGAAGAAGAGTCCCACACAAATGAGGTCAAGAAAGGCCATAAAATGAGATATACAGAAAGGAGCTACCAGTAATGGGAGAAGCAGAGGTAGCTAAGAATCTGGATAGGAAACTCAAGAACTTAGATCCCTACCTGTCCTGGAATTAGATTCAGAGGCTAAGAGGCAGCATGGCTTCAGGTGAGATGGCAGAACAGAGGGCAGAGGTTTTTATGGTGTGGATAACTGCCACCAACGTAACAGCTTACGACTCTCACTACACTGCTCTGTAGATGAGAAATAACAGTGGGCTCAATTGAGTTCTCTACTTTGGGTCCCATGAGATCGAAATCAAGGTGTCAGCGGGATAGGGCTCTTGCCTCAAGGATCTGCAGAAGAATTCACTTTCAGCTTTGTTTAAGTTGTTGGCAGAATTCGGTTCCTTGCAGCTACAGGACTGAAGTCCCATCTTCCGGCTGATTGTCAGCAAGGGGTCACTCTCAGCATCTAGAGGCTGTTCTCAGGTCCTTCTGTGTCACTCCCCGAAAAATTTCTTTTGCTAGGGGATTTATGATGTAATCATATTATGTTATAATATAATCACAAAGTAACACCATATATGACATCATAGGCATCTTCTAAAATTCTGGTACACACGCCTGGCATTCCAGGAGCTTCACATGGGAGCCTCATTCAGGCACTTAATATCTGAGGGTTCACTTTTCCTCCCTCCGCATGATGAGAGAAGGATGTCACTCGGGATTATAGAAGTCACCACATTCCAGCTAAGGAGTCCCAGTCCTCAGAAAAAGAATGAAAAGGGATCAAACATACAGGAAGGTCCCAGGACAGGACTCTGGGAAGTCTGGCGACTCTGGGTCAGTTATTAACTTCTTCACTTCTACACTGCATCCATCCTAATCCAAACCCTAGTGCCTCTCCTGCTCAACTGTTGAGCTTCCCAACCTGTTCTCTTGCTTCTGACCTCCCTCTGTGATTGGTTTTCCCATGGCATTCAAAGTTATAACGACCCAGTCATGGTTGAACTTGGAATAAAACCTAAATTCCCCAACATGGCGTGGTCCTCACCTGCCTTTCCAACCTCATGTCATGCTGCTGCCTCAGGCCCAGCCATGCTTCTTCCTTCCTGCCAAGCTCATTTCCACCTTTGCCCTTGGCCTCTACATACACTGCTTTCCTTGGCTGGAAAGTGCTTCTCCTGGTCTTCACACAACAGGCTCCTACTCTTCCTGTCATGTCAGTGTCACCTCATCATGAGGCCTTACTTGACCACCTATCTGAGGTTGTGAGCTATTATTTAGTCTACTGTATAAATTATGGGTTCTATAGGTTGCATAGATTTTAGCAAATGAATTTATATAGCATGTATGCCTGTTCTATAACAAGCTACAATTATTTTGTGGGTCATTTATGGTTGATCTCCTCCTTCTACACTGCAGGTCCTTAGAAAGCAGGGACCTTCTGTTTTGTTTGTTGGTCAAGGCACTGTCTGTCCTTCTCTGAGCCACAATTCATTCATCATTAAGTAGAAAATTATTAACTTGCCTTGTCCACTACCAGGGCCATTGTAAATTGTAAATAAGAGAGTAGAGATGAAACTATTTGGTGATTGGCAATCCTACTAAAAACACAAGTGAGTTCCATAGATTCCCATGATGGCTCCCAGAAAACCCCAGGGTGCAGTGTAGCAGGGTTGCTCCTCTGTGGATCAGATGTAATTCTTCTCTTTGTCTATATTGTTTTCCTTAGATTAAAGCCGGTTCCAAAGTTTTTGGACCCTTCTGTGGGGAGAAGGCACCAGAACTCATCAGTACCCAGAGCCACAGTGTCCAGATCCTGTTCCACAGTGACAACTCGGGCGAGAACCGGGGCTGGAGGCTCTCGTACAGGGCTGCAGGTAACCCCTGTCCTGCTGGGCCCCACTGAAACACCCTGCTCAGTCCTCATCAGGAGCATGGGGTGCAGCCCAGAACTCTGCTGGGGACTTGGTAGGACTCCTGACTGAGTAACTTGGGACCAAGCCACATGTTTCCTCCTGACTTAGTTTCCCTTTGATAAAAGGAGGTCAAGGGGACCAGTGATGCTATGTTCAGACTGGATTGGTAGTTTTCCAAACTGGCTATCCTTCAGCATTGCATGAGCAGAATAACAAGAGACGTCTTGTTTCCTGAACCCCACCCTCACACCCCCATGTGATGGTTCATCACATCTTCGGAGGGGCTTCCAGCTCCAGCCTTCTCTAATTCTGGGACTGGAATTTGGGTGTGACTTCTAGCTGTGATTAGGGTAGTTGGCCTCCCTGTAGGCCCCTAGACTGGTAAAGCACAAAGCCCTACTTCTAATCTCCCAAAGCAGCCAGTCGTGGCCCAAGGTCTGATAGAGCCACTGGACCCCACAGGACAAGGAAAAGGAGGGTCACCAGCAGCTCAGCACAACTGGTCTATTTCATAGACCCTGATACCCTGGCTCTGTCTTCATTGTCTCATCTAGTGCCCACTTTGGGGACATCATTGGCAGAAAATGAACAAAAGAGAGTTTATTTAGGAAAAAAGTATCAGGGTAGGCCCAGACCTGGAGGATCTTGTCATAGCTCACCTTGAAGGAGGACTCAAAAGCGTATGATGGCATCTCTAATGCTTTGAAGAATGGGTGTGGGAAGAAAAGGTTGACTGCAGTCATCCTGGTTGGCCGAGAGGATAAAGCTTACAAGAGCACAAATTTCAGCTGAATAAGAAAACAATGTTCATTTAATTATAGGAATCCAAGGGTGGAATGCACAGGTATGGGAAGGACTGAACTCTTGGTCACAATAGGAATGCAAATAGATGCTGGGGGTCAATGTGGAAGAGGTTGTAAAGAAAGCATCAGACCTTGGATTCACTGACCTTCAGTGTCCCTCACAGCCCTGAGTTTGAATGAAATCTCTTGGCCAACCAGCTCGTTTTGCCAATTGGGAGATGGGGGGGAGTTGGAAATTGACTCGCTCCTGGCTTCAAAGCAAGTCTCTTGTGGGGGCCTAGAAAGCTCTTCAGTGCCCAGTTCTGTTACTTCCATCTCATCAGGCCATGTTTTCTGGGGTTTTATACTTCACTGCTGACTTTTCCTTGTTTTCTCACCCGCTGTCTTTTTTCATTTGCTTCCCATCAGGAAATGAGTGCCCAGGGCTACGGCCTCCTGTCCATGGGAAAATCGAGCCCTTGCAAACCACATATTCCTTCAAAGACCAAGTGCTCATCAGCTGTAACACAGGATACAAAGTGCTTAAGGTGGGCAGTGACCAGGCCACAGAAACTCTCCAGAGCCTTCCAGAGCAGACGAGCTGCTGGAACTTGCCTTCGTGCTAGTGCAGTATTTCCTAGCCACCCTATAAGTCTCCCAAAAGCCCTAGCATTTTAAAACGTATGTCCCAGGTTTCTCTCACTTCTAGAACTGGCACCGAAGTCTTGTATCAGAGAATGAGATAGCTTGGCTTTTAAATTTTTCAGTCCATACAACTGTCCAATCAGGGCTCAGAACTTTAACATAATTCATCAGGCCTGTAAGAGTAGGCTGGGGTACTGAAAGGGGAAGTCAAGCTTTTAAAGGTAGCAGACAGACACTGCTTACTCTACCACCCTCTGAAATACTGGTTTTTCTCATTAAACATAAAGCAAATCATCTCCCAAGTCTCACTAGATCAACTAAAGGATTGGGACCAGTGCTAGGTATGTTTTGTATGTTCTCTGGGTGAGCATAAAGTGCGGTCAAGCTAGAGGACCACTGGTTTCTATGGTTCTCCAAGAAGGGCCCCTGGACTGGCAGCCTTAGCATCACCTGGAAACTTGCAGGAAATGCAAATGCTTAGGCAGACTGACTCACTGAGTCAGAAATTCTGGGGCCAGGCCCAACAGTCTATCTTAAGAAACCCTCCAGGTGATACTGACCGCTTGTTTGAGACCAGTGTTCTGAAAAAGGAATCAAGGCTAAGGCTTTCTCTGTCTGAACAATTGCCCAAGACCCTTGAGCACATGGCCCTTGGCTCTTTTCAGGGTATAAACTGGAACATGGAGCTCATTGTCTATCTTACCCTTCTCCTCCAGCTTGCCAGTGGAGGTCCATGTGTGGAAAATCCCAGATGAGTTCAGCTGTGTTTGGTGTATGAGTTAGTTTTTCTGGAAAACAACTACTGACCCCACTTCCTCTCCCTTCTCCCCCTCTTCTGGTTTCTTCTCAGGACAATGTGGTGATGGACACATTTCAAATTGAGTGTCTGAAGGATGGGACCTGGAGCAATGAGATACCCACCTGTCAAAGTAAGAAAAGCAAATGAATTCCTTATTAGGATAATGAATCCCCCTTTGCTGGAGGGATAGGAGCAGAGACCAAGGCAGGGCAAGAGCTTGGCAGGAGCTCTGTAAGAAGGGTGCAGGCAGGAATTCAAGAGGCCCATCAGAGCGGGGCCGAAAGAACACTAATTCTGCTTTCCGCAATTAGACATGAGATCCCAAAGCAAACTTCTGTGGGCCCAAGTTTACTTTCTAAATATTAATTTTTACCTCAGTCTCCAGAAAAGTTGCCAAACTTGCTAAAGGAATAGCATTTTTTCCAGCTTTGAAACAAGCTCTGACAATTGCTAATTCAGTAAACCAGTTTGGTACTGGTGCCCAGAGCTGAGTCATCCTTTCGTCTACGTGGCCATCTTCTATATCCACTGAGTCTTCCGGGTAAGCTCACGATTCAGAGCTTAGTGGACATGGCTCTTGGGTCAGCACAGTGACCCTATAGGAAGCAGAGGGGACATAGCTACTTACTTTCTCTTGAGACCTAGAGTTTATGCCTTGGCTCTGCCCCAACTCCATCACTGACCATGGACAAGATCTTTTTATCTCAACTGAAAAATAATTTGTACTAGCTTTAATATTCTAGAATGTATGCCAGTGGTTCTAAAATAGTACAGTCCATATACATCCTCCACAGGTCACTGTAAAACTATCAGTTTACATCTATTAACTCCTCTCTGTTCACACCGAAGTGATTTCAGTGCAAGACCTGAGTGGACCTTAATTTTAGAAACTTAGGTGGGGCAACACTGATGACATGAGTGACAGAGTAAGTGAGAGGAAAGCAGTGGCTGGAAATTGGCTTGAGAATGGGAAGTCAAGAATTAGGTTTGGTCCCAATCACTCCCACTTCGTGACTTTCCATGCAAACTTGGGTGTGCTACCCTCTTTCCTTTCTCCACACTGATCTCACCAAAGAGGATACTGGTAGACGGGAAGATTTCCTTGAGGCAAATTCCGGGCAGAATTTGGAAACGCAACATGCCTTTCTTTTCCATATGACAGTGGGGCTATAGTCAGAACCCAGTGTGGGAAAAGAAAGATAATTTATGGCTTCAAAAAAAAAAGTTTCAGCTACCATTTAGTGCATGCCTAGGCAGGGTTCTATGGAGAATTCAGATGGGGAAGATAAGGGCCAGGCAAGAGGACTCCAGTCCTACGCAACCCAGCGTAGCCTATGGTGCTGTGCCTGGGTCCTAGGCCAGGCACTCTGGGACGAATCAAGAGTCATTATGAAGAAAGTGAAGGAAGATTTGAGATGTTTGGGGCAGGATTTGGCTCTAGAGTCATGAAGTTCCAGATTCAAAGGCAGATCTTTTGAGTTGAGTGTTCCCAAGGAACCCACTTCGATTCTTTGGGCCTCAGTCTCCTGACCTCAAGATTGTTCCGAGAACTAACCAGGTTAATTGATATACATACCACACCTCTAGAGGGCCAAGAATAAATAAAGCTCAATAAAAGCTTATTTCTCTCTACACCTAGCCTAACTCACTCATTAGGAAGAGGTTTAGTGTGTCTTTGCTCTTTAGGAAAGTAGGGAATGTTATTAATATTTTTCCCTGATGAGACACACGCTTTTTCTTAAAAGATAGCATTGACAAGTAGCACTACTGTAATCAAAAATACTATTTTTGTGACTTGTATTAGGAGGCAATAGAATGTTCTCTGTCCTTTTAAGAAAATATGATCTTAGCCGGGGATTTAGCTCAGCAGCATAAGCGTCTGCCTTGCAAGCATGCAGTCGTGAGTTTGATCCCTGGTACCAAAAAAAAAAGAAAGAAAGAAAACACAATCTTAGGGCCACAGTTCAACAGTGAACCACTTACCTAGGATGTGAAAGCCCTTAGTTGAATTCCCAACACTGAAAGGAAGACAAGGAGAAAAAAAGAAATGAAAAGAACTGTCATTGTTTGATCATTTTTTATGCTTAGGTCTTGTAACTTGAACAACTACTTCTAAGATAACAATATGCAATATATTAACTAGTGTTACTTTCCCACTATTTTTTTGAAATTCTGTATCACTTCTTTTCTTTTTTCTGTTTGCTTTTTAAAATAAAAAATAAATTAAAATAATGAGATACCAAAAAGTAGTAGAAGAAGAAAAGAAATAAAAAATAACAAAGAGAGAAAAAAGAAAGAAAAGAAAATATGACCCTCTTGCTGAACAATGGGCTGAGTCCCAGGGATTCTGGGAGAAGGAGCTAGGAACAGATAAGAAACGTCAAATGTGTGATAAATGTGTCTGCACCTGAACAGGAAGTAGCAATTGTGCATTGTTTTCTTGGTGCTACATCCACCTTGATATAGAGACAAGTTCTGTTATACTCTAAATGCTGTCCGTCAGATGAGAACTTGGACCTGACGAACGCAAATTTCCCTACAGGGGAAAATTTCATAATGCTCTTCTAAGGAGCCAGGGATTATGAGTGTGCAAATCTAGAAAGGTACAAATTCAACAATCCCAAACTGTCCTTCATACTGACTGTCCCTAAACTGTGCATCCTTAATTCCAATTGAGTGATTTCTATATTTCCTGCATCAACTATTTCTGCTTTGCTTGCTAATTTTTCCCTTCTCTTCTTTGTCTCTCTCTTTTCCTGTCCCTGATTCCTTCCTCTGTGTCTCCTGACTCCACTCTGACTCCACCATGGTGGCAGAGAGCGAGATTGATTTGGAGAGTGAACTCCAGGCAGAGCAAGTGACAGATGAATGATGGGAATCCCACACAGTGCAGACATCCAGGAATGGATCCTTCTAAGACCCGGGGCCCAGAGCTGCTCCACCCCTTCCCACCCACCTGCACTCCATTGCCCGTTGTGGGTCAGCGTGGATGCTGAACCAAACGATGCAGCTCAGCAGTTGAAGCTGCCGAGTGTCTGGGGGTCACTCATCATTCAAACATTGCTTCAGAAAATAATGAAAAGACAATGGACAATGATTAGACCCTCTCAAAGGATTACACTCTTCTCAAAGCAAGAATACCTTCAGTTAGAAATTTCCATACAATCACTCAACCTTTGGCCAATCAGATCAACACAAGCCTTGGTTTTAATCCATTCCACACCTCACGTTCAAATGACCCACATTGTTGATGACTTTCTGACTTTAAAATTTGTATCTGTTGCTACTTCCTTAACAACCATGAGTATAGGGGCCAGGAATTTAGCTCAGTGGCTCAAGTGCTTTCCTGGTAAGCATGAGGTAGTGAGTTCAATCCCTGGTTAAAAAAAAACACAGTAGGCAAAATGAATAATAACCCGAACAGTATGGAATTTTGGGAATCTGAATATTTTCTACTCATATTTCCCTTCTACTCATACTCACACAGGGCTGAAAGCCTATCATTAGAGGTTCTTTCCTCTGGGGTTTACAAGCTTTGTATTTCTTAGAGTTTGCTGATTAAAGACTTCGAGAAGAGAGGCATCGCCCCTGAGAGCAGTGGGCCTCAGCTCTGGCACTGTGGACATCACTGGGTTATAATTGCTGAAGGGCTGAGGAGCAGCACCTTGCATGCCAGATGCTCTGTTCCAACCTACATGAGGTTTGGACACACATTTCAGAGGACCCTGCATTAGACTGTGATTCCCCAATGAGTAACCGACCGCTTGGTGGGGACAGGATACTGCCGGCACACTCAGTGACCGGTTTGGAGGTTGGGGTATTGTCCTAGGGTAGGAATATCACTGGCTACTGATGCCCACTGTTCCTGAAAAAAATGGAGGTTTAACTGCTTGGTTCATGCAGCATTAACATATGCCATATTCGTTGCAATAGAGAGAACCATAATGAAAGAGGGAGGTTTGCTATCTGCCCAAATAATTGTAATACCAAGCAACATAAGACAGGTGCTAGCAGAGGGACCTGTATAAAGAGTTCTAGAACAAAGAAGCTGCCTTGTCCGGTCAGAAGAATTAGAAATGGTTTTCAGGAACAAGTAGCATTTGATCAAAACCTGGGGAGGGGTGTTGGCCACATGGACATGGGGTGTCCCAGGCAGGGGTGATGGCATCAAGAAGACCAAAAAGCAGAGGCAGCAAAAAGTAGCACACAAAAAGGTCACTGATATGTGGGGACAGAAAAGGATGAGGCTGGGAAGGGGTACTGGGGTCCGCCCTCTGGTTCTGAGAGACAATGACAGAGAATTAGTTCTCTATGAAGACCCCAGACTGTGGTAAAGCGTGCTCAGAACTGCAGGCTAAGAAGGATAAATGGCAAGTGATGACAGTGGAGACTCACTAAAGGATCATGAAAGAACAAACATTTTGAGTTCAGCATACAGAAGTCATCAGAGAAAGCTTTATCAAAAAAGGATGAGACTTTGCCTAAAGCAAGGGTAGATGAGCTGAGGCACAGCAGTAGACATGTATTGATGGTGCTGGGGACCTAGCGAAGGAAGTAGCCTCCATGTCCCATTAAGAGACAGCTCTTTGCCTGCTGCCGTACTTGTGGGGAAAAGATGCACCCTTCCCCATTCACAGTAACACATTGACATCATCCTGTTTTCCAATGCTTACAACCTCTTTCTCTGGTCATAGAACTAGCTCTAGCAGTCAGTAGAATCACTTCTCTGGAGCCAAATCATGCAAAATCATGCCCTCAGCCAGGAAGATATCTCCCCACCAGCCCAGCCACACAAGTCCAAGGCTGGCCCTGGAATTCATCCGTTAGGAACCAAGCAGTTAAACCTGCAGGATACTTCAGGGCAAATGAACTGCTACAAAATATTAAGGGAAAGAAGAGTGATACCAATATCTAGGAATTGGACAGTGGCATTTCCTAAAGAAGAAGAAAAATCTGCCTTGAGCCTCAGCAGGAAAATAAATTTTAAAATTGTTTATAGTTTCAAATAATAAATATTATTATTACCTTTTATTATTCTGGTAGTAACCTTTACACATTTACTTCATAAACTAGAAGGGTATCTTTACTTTTTGGGTGACTAAGCAAATGAAAATTATTTGTCCTGAAAGGTTAGAGGCCAGGGACAAAATATTCATTTGTTTGGTTTTTAGTTTGTTTGTATGTGTTTTGGCTTTTGCCTTCATTGAAGATAAGAAGTACCTGCATTTACTCCCTTCCTTTATCCCTTTCCTCCAACATAGAGGGTCTTGACCTCCTACATATTTGAGTTAAATAACTCTCTAAAGTTGAAAAATATGAATTAGAAATCCTAAAGTTAAAAACACAATGTTACTTAACATACAGAAGTAAAGTGTCCCTCTGTTTCCTAAGGAAGTCAGGAGGAAGTGAAACTTAAAAATTCCACCAAGACTCAGGAAATACTGACACTTAATGTCCCCCAGGAAGCTAGCTAACATCTAATATGGGCCACTGAGCAGGGAAACAGATCCTTAGAAACTATCGGTACCATGTATTAAAAAAGCACTGAGTTCAAGATCAGATCTATTGCTTGCTCTGATTAACTCAATGGTGACCTTAGACAGGTCAACTCTCCACTCTGGGTTTGTCTGAAAAATAAAAAGTATGTTCTAGTTGCCTACGTAGGGTCCCTTTCCATTTGTGAAATTCCAGTCCTGGGAAAACTTGTTACTGAATATATTTCTAGAGTCCTGATAGAGGAGCCTTATTATGGTGGTAAATCTGGTTGGTGTTCATGATCCATCAACTCTGCCTTAGGCTGTTAATACCTAAGACTTGGGTTGTTTTAGAAATAAACAAGCATCGCTTCTTCCTCCTAAAGGAGGCTCCTGAAAAGACATTCATAAATCGGGCCTTCAGCATGTAATATGGCCATGACAAGATGGCCTGAGTCTGGGCTGACTCATGCCAGATTCCACCAGTGCTGCCAATCCCCTGAGAGCTGACTAAACTGCTCCTCAAAACCCGTGGCTAAGAAGCAAGTATCTTTGGTTACTTCTGTAGTGTGAGCACAGCCAACTCCAACATCCAGCCACCAGCCATTTGAGAAAATGAGCAGATAAAGACTAAAAGTTAGTCCACCCTCACCCTCCTCTGCCCTCTGTGGCTGAGCCAGCAGGGTGTGGCTGTGCACTCTTATGCAGGAGAAAGCTGGTTTTTGTTCGGTTGGTGTGTGTGTGTGTGTGTGTGTGTGTGTGTGTGTGTACCACGCTCCAATGTGAGCACTTTAACTGCTCTTATATAGCCTGTGGTTGGGACTAAAAGAATGGAAGACTTTTTGGTTCATGTAACCCGGAATTTTCTTTCTGAGTCATGGGTTTCAAGCTGGGGAAAGAAGCAGAGGCGATTTCATAATAAGACTGGAAGCAGAGCAGAGGAGACGGTGGAGAGGAGATGGAGGTCTCCTTCAATCTTGGCAGACCTGTCCCTGCCCTTAAAGTGACCTCATGCCAGGTGAGTTGATCATATAGTAGTATCATAACAGAAAAAAAAAAAACCCATAGTAGGCCCACTAGTGGCTATACAAGTTGCTCTCTGTACAATCCCATGAACACCAACCAGATTTACTACCATAATAGGCTGCTCTATCAGGACTCTAGAAATATATTCAGTTACAAGTTTTCCCAGGACTCTGGAAATAGTGATAACCGAAGTGCATGCAGTACATAACCTGAGCATCTGTAAAAGAGATCCATCCGGTGGCCCTCAGCCAATGAGCAAAAGGCAATGAAGGGGTCTTACTTCTCTCTTAGTTGTAGACTGCGGAGCCCCAGCAGAGCTGGAACATGGGTTGGTTACCTTCTCCACGGCGAACAACCTCACCACTTACAAATCTGAAATCAGATTCTCCTGCCAGCAGCCCTATTACAAGATGCTCCACAATATCACGGGTAAGCCCTCCGTTCCACTCCCGCCTCACATCTTCTGGCTCTGGGAGGTAGACTGGGAGCTGAAACAGCTCTTTGAAGAACAGCTGCTCGAAAGTCTGTGGCCCTCGCACAAAGTGTGTTCGCACGCATCAGCATGTCTCATGCTCATTTCCCATGAGTCGATGTAAACGATTCATTTAGAGATAGAGACACTGAATCTCAGGACCACAACCTGGGCTGGTTTGCTTTTAATTTTCAAATCTAACACTGATGAATCTAGAGCTGGTTGGTGGAGCATGACCCAACTAAGAGAAGAAATAAGAATTTAAGCCTGAGTTCTACCAAAATAAATTCATTCATACAGTGGGAGGCCAAGCTGGGGTTTCCAGGAAATGACCAGTGTTGCTATTTTAGACAGTCTTTGCTTCGGCTGCTGGCCAAGTGTAATGTCTAGCCTGATCAGAGCCATCTGGCAGGCCTCAGAAGAACCCTTCAAAGACCTGTTCCTCTGGAAGGCACAGGGTCTAGGTGGAACTTGGGAATGAGGAGCAGATCTGTCTCTTGCCCAGTGGCTCAGTCCATCCCCTGACCAAGACATAAGTACAGCTACAGCTGTCCTCATCTAGGCCTCATCCATGCCATCGAGCAGGGAGACCCAGGCTGCCCCAGCACTGGGCAGAAGCACAGTGGGCCAAAGGGTGAAGGACCAGCAATAACCAGACCATTGGCCACAGCAAAGATTTGGAGGAACTGAGAGAACTACTTGGAGACAGGCCCCCACTTCTCCCGAGAGTGAGACTTTGTGACACCCCACAACACACTTCCACCCACTCAGTCCCCCTCAGAAAAGAAAGCCTCAGAGAGATGGGAAAGCCCTTCCACTCTGCCTCTGGGGTGTACAAGCACTAGAAAGTGTCTCCTAGTTTCTCTACTCTTCAAATCCCCACTTTCCATGAGGAAATGGTGATATAGATCACAGAGCTATTGTGAGATTCCACAGGACAAGAGACACACATGTGGCTTATTAAAGAGTTTAAATGAATATTGAGGACAGGATACCTGTGCAGCAGAGAGCTGATGAACGAAGGTCTCTGTGACTAAGGAGCAGGAGGCACCTGCAGGGGGTGGGCAGCAGCCCTCACACAGCCAAGGAGTCAGAGGGCACAGAACTTGGCTGACAGGGCGGTGTTCATTTGTGAAGACTGTGAGGATTCACCAGTGGTTCTGAGCTAAGGAGGGACACAGTCAGATTCCCATTTCAGAAAAACCCTTCAAGTTGCAGAGAGAACCAACTCGGAGGGAACAGTATGAGAGACAGTTGGAAGACTTTTGCAAAGTGAGATGGTCTGACCAGAGAAGCTTGGAACCCAGCTCTGCTCACTGTGTACTACAGATCAATCATTTACCTTCTCTCCTCTCACCATTTTTCACTCATCCAGGAATATATACCTGTTCTGCCCAAGGGATCTGGGTGAACGAAGTGCTGGGGAGAAGCCTGCCTGTCTGTCTTCCAGGTACCTTACCCTCCAAGTCCTCAGAGTCTCCCATCCAAGGCCCCAGGGCCCCAGGTCTGCCTGCTGGCTATTGACAGAGTTGAGAGGGAAGTTGCTTGAATTGTTTTTAAAAAGATGCCTTCAGGAGGTTAAAGGTCAGGGAGACCCCGCCTCACACCTCAAACCAACCAATGTCTACACTCAACCTATTCCGTCCCTCCAGGAGCCCTTCTCTCTCTAGTTCTACTCCCTCCCCCTAGACTTATCTAACATCAAGAAAAATGGCACCCTGTCCTTGGGTACTTACTGGTGTATCATGTGGATGATCACATGAGACAAAGAATGAACAGTGTAGGACACAGTAACAAATTCTTCCAAAGGGCCCTATACACAAATTATTCTGATTGCTGCCTTCTTCATGCTTTATCTACCAGCCTGACTTTCGAGACATTTGTGGTACAGGAACCATTACTGTGCACATAGATTCGGGGGGATATTTGCTTTAGAATTAAATGTATGGACGCCTTGTATTACAATTACAATCATATGCACTCAAATCAAATTTGCAAATTTTAGCCCTAGAGTATAGACTGTAGAGTTACATAAATATCCCACTAAAATCAATTTAATATTCATAGTAGCTTACACATTTTGAAATTAAAACATTAAGAACAGCAGAACATACATGAGACGGTACTGAAGAACATTGAAAAGTAATGGCCCTTCCTGATGTCATATGAATGCTTGAGCCCTGCATTATGGTGAAACATTGGGTGGTTTTTGTATCTTTCTAAATAAAATATCAGGTAAGCTGAAAGCATATATTAGGCAAATGGCACATTTTAGTAACTTTCCGTATTCACTCCGTTGCCATCTAGAAAGAAGGCTAGACATCCCAAAGGAAAGGTTAAGAGGTTTTGTACCATTGATCCTTAAAAAGTGAAGGAAATGCTAGCATTGAGGGTGGGTTCTCCATTGTCACAAATGCAAAGGGACCCAGAGGAGGAAGGAACTGTGCACAGCGGTTAGGAGTAGGGGCCAGCGCAACAGGAAAGAAGATGTCACCTAAAGAACTCGTGTCATCCCACCTGCTCTCTGCTGGTCCCACTCACCTCGAGTTGGCTCTGCCATGAGGATGTGCAGTGACACCAAGTGGCGAAGCCTCAAGAAAGAGAGGAATGGCTTGGCTGTGGCAAACTAGAGGTTCAATTTTGCTAAAAGATTATGTGGCTAAAGAAAACGAGGGATCATTCCATCTTGGGATGTCATGTGGCAACCTCTGAAAAGAAAAAATAGACTGTGATCATGACTAAGTGATTTACCTCTCTGGGGCAGGGATTTCATGCCTCGGAAGTCACCAGGAGATCCGTGGCATTCTAGAACTCTTGGTAGTCATCACCCTCTGTGTTTGTGTGAGGCATCTTAGATACAATGAGTCATAAAATTCTTTGAACACTCAGAGTTGGGCAAAACCATGATGTATCATTGGACCAAGATAGAAGTTTCCAAATTCTTTCCTCCTAAAAGATCAGGGTAGAACCAGGATGCGAGTCAGGATGGAGAAAGCCATTTAATCTGGCACTAAATGCCCATATTTTCAGGAAGACTACTAAGAAAATATTATCTGCTCCAATTATTTTACAGATATGAAAACTGAGGGTGAGAATGGTATAGTGATTTGTGCAAGGCTCCAGTCAGAGAGTTAATGGCAGAGCTGGGATACGAACCCAAGGCTTTCAATGTCAACACAAGGAATACTGAGCTTTCTTACACTCTGGTAGTATTTTATGCCACCCTCATGCACTCAAGATCCTAGAGGTCCACATTTTTACTTTTATGGTCCTTCCCTCAGTAACCACTGTCTTCTAGAAAATATCTGGCTCCAACATTGCTGAAGCTATAACATTTCAAAAATATTCATTTGTCCCAGGGAAAGCCTGGGGGGAGAATGGTAGCAGCTAATAAAAATGGCCCCATTTCAGATGGGTACCATGGCGTGTGCCTACTCAAAAACAAGGGAAGAAAGAAAAAAATGACTCCCATTTCAATGAGCTCCCCTAAAAATATACTACATCATTCAGACTCCAGAAAGGACATTTTGGTAGGAAAATGAAGCAAGAGCCAATAGGATCAATTTCTTTGTCTGGCACTAATAACTTTGAGTAGGTCACTGGCCATCTCTAATTCCACTTTGTATCTGTAAATTAGTGATTCTCTGAGCTTCCTCTGGCTGGAGTATACCACTAGCACCTGGATGGCGGGAAGCACATTCAGTCCTGACCATGGACTTTGCTGTGACCATGGACCGAGCTATCAACACATCCCTTACCAGACTAATAAGGTCTTTCCGTGTAAAATGAGTTGAAGACCAGTCACAAATGACTGTGAGATGTCCTTCTCAAAGCTACCGGTGAAATGGGAGGCTAGCTCTTAACTTTGAAAGGTCAGGCAACAGAGAGTTACAAAAGCCCATCCACATGTGGCCTGGGGTGAATGACAGGGTACCCCGGGATCACACAAGAAGAATTTGGCACCAGGAACAAGAGCAGCTGAGAATAATTAAGTTTTGCAACCCTCCCTCCCAAAACTGCCAAGAAAACTCAAATGCTGCTGGTCTCTGAAGGACTGTTGAAAATCTCCAAAACCAAGGAGTTTATCATACTTTAACGGCAAAAAGAGGAAGCCCTCAATCACACCACACTTCCCTCCAGGCTCAAGCGCCTTGCCTGGGAAGGGTCTGTGCCGACTTGTTCTTAGCCAGCAGGGGGCTGGTATGGAAGACCCTCTGCCGTGGGCCAGAGGCATTTGGCTGCAGGAGGCTGGTGGTGCATGTGCATGCTCGGGGTGCAGCTCAGTGGAACGAAGCTTGCTCAGATCTTTCTTCTTCCCTTCAAGGTACTATAGGGCTCCTGGGTGCAATGATGGGTGGTCCTGAGCAGGGCCCATGCATCATTGCTTGTGGATTATGCCACCTTCCCCCACCTTCTATGTCCCTGAGTCTCTTGATCCATAGGCTTCAAAGTCTTTTAGCCCAGAGAAGGAAGGATTTGATGGCCCATGGCCATGGTCTAAATCTGTAACAAGACAATGTGGAATACAGGACAAGGCATGTCTTAGAATCCTGTGAAGGCCCTGCTACTCAGCTTGACAGCCGTGTCACCTTAAACAGGTCTCTTAAGCCCTGGAGAGTATTTTAAAGTCAGTAGGGGCAACCAAAGAAATGAAATAAAAATCAAAGGAATTTGAAATCTGAAAGATCCTTGGAGATTATCTTGACCAGCTGCTTCCTTTGAAATCTGATGAGGAAATGTACTGACTCAGAGTCACATGGGTGATAGAAAAGCCCAAGCCAAGGCCCCAGGTGTCTTGTCACAGTCCAGTGTATGCTGCAACCTGCCAGACCGTTTCTTAATTTTTTTTCCATCTCTCTGTGCCAGTGACATGGGGACAAGAGTTCTCTGGGTGTCCTTATCATGGAGGTCTTCTGGGACAGAAGGTCTCTTCCTAGGGGAAAAAGGAGATGTGTGGCCATTGCTAGGGGTGGACCTGGCTAACGATAGTCCAGGCTCAAAGTGGTCTTAGCCAAATGTGCTTCAGGATGGAGAAGGCCCAAGCGTGAAATGATCTAGTCGAGAGATGGCTCCAGCTCCAGCTGGACATGGGTCATCCTGGAGGGAGTGATCCAAAGTGACCCAGGGCAGAGCTCCAGGGCAGCTGATTCAGTCAAGTAAGGGCCCCGTGGTGGCATAATCGACAGTGAGTGACATGTGAATTTCTTTTAGTGTCTCCTTTCGTGTGCCAGCTGTAATCAGTCTCTGTCTCTCGTCCCCAATTTCTTTCTTCTCACAGTGTGTGGTCAGCCCTCCCGGTCTCTGCCAAGCCTGGTCAAGAGGATTATTGGAGGCCGGAATGCAGAGCCCGGCCTCTTTCCGTGGCAGGCCCTGATAGTGGTAGAAGACACCTCGCGAGTGCCCAACAACAAGTGGTTTGGGAGCGGGGCCCTGCTCTCTGAGTCCTGGATCCTCACAGCAGCTCATGTGCTACGGTCCCAGCGCAGGGGTAACACAGTGGTCCCTGTCTCCAAAGAGCACATCACTGTCTACCTGGGCCTGCACGACGTACGCGACAAGTCAGGTGCTGTCAACAGCTCAGCTGCCCGAGTGGTTCTCCACCCGGAATTCAACATCCAGAACTACAACCATGACATAGCTCTGGTGCAGCTGCAGGAGCCGGTGCCCCTGGGACCACACGTCATGCCTGTCTGCCTGCCGCAGCCAGAGCCTGAAGGTCCAGCCCCCCACATGCTGGGCCTGGTGGCTGGCTGGGGCATCTCCAGTCCCAATGTGACCGTGGATGATATCATCAGCAGCGGCACACGAACCTTGTCCGATATCCTGCAATACGTCAAGTTACCAGTGGTGCCGCACGCCGAGTGTAAAGCCAGCTATGAGTCTCGCTCGGGAAACTACAGTGTCACCGAGAACATGTTCTGTGCCGGCTACTATGAGGGTGGCAAGGACACATGCCTTGGAGATAGTGGTGGGGCCTTTGTGATCCTTGATGACTTGAGCCAGCACTGGGTGGCCCAAGGCCTGGTCTCCTGGGGGGGGCCTGAAGAATGTGGCAGTAAGCAGGTATACGGAGTGTACACGAAGGTCTCTAACTATGTAGACTGGTTGTGGGAGCAGATGAGCTCCCCACAAGGTGCAGGGGAGCTCCAGGTGGAGCGGTGAGCTGACTTTTTTCCTTGGGGCCTGTTTAACCTGCCCCTGCCAAGTGAGGCTGTACACACATGTCCAAAAACACACTCCACGTTACTTGGCAAACCAAATAAAGTGGGACACATTGACCTAGTGGGGCACTCACCCTCCCAGGACAGCCTCCAGGACCCTGAAAGGCAGCATGTGGTTAAAGGAAAAAATTCTGGGCAAGAGACCTGGGTCTGTGACCTGGGCCTCACTCTCTCCAGCAATGCAATGTGGGAAATGAACCAGTGGGCTGCTGGGCCAGTCAAGCATGAAGCTAGCTGTATCTTAAGTGTTTTATTCACTCCTACTCACTTACCAGTCCTGTTGGTCTCTTCCTTAGTACAAGTGAGCTTAGGCCTGATGACTGGGAAATGATTTCTCACATTGGACTAAGCTCTGTTCTCCCAACTTTACTCTCTGGACCTGCACCCAATCTAATCCTCCTTAGGAAAAAATCATCCAGGGCTGCAGGGCAGAGATCAGAGCCCGGCGGGTGCTTTCCCCTAGGGCAGCATCTGGGAGCACTGTTTGTTCCAGGGGTTTCGCTCCTAAAATCTGCTCATAGTCCAGGCCTTTGCCTTTATGTTCCCAATTCAAGAATCTCAAAGGACCAAGAGAAAACTGGGAAGGTTTGTGGCAACTGAGGAAAAAGAATAGCACTGGTACAATTCCAAGCTCCTTGAATTCCTACTGTCAATTCAAAACACATCATTTGGATCCAGGTGCTACTTTAAGATAACAGCTGGCAGCACAAGATGTCCACACCTGCCACCGCAGACAAGCACAAAGCCAGCTTCCAGCCCTGACATTCACCATCTGCAAAGGACTCCTGAGGTCCAGCTCCAAATGTGACATTGGCTGTTACTTTGAAAGAGAGCAGACCCACGCAGCATCTCACTGCTTCTGGGAAGGAAATGAAAGACAAGATGAACTCAGACCATTAGGAGTCACCCAAATCCAACCAGGCTGCCCTGCAACCCTGGGACCTGAGTTCATCAGAAAACCTACCCAGCGGACATCAGAGGGGTCCACTCCTCTGCTTTCCAGGGGCCAGAGGTCAAGAGAAGCAGAGTTCCTTTGCAAAGAGAGCACAAAGTGATGGAGAGCCAGGAGTCCAGGGTTCTGTCCCTAGCTCTGACCTCCAACAGGCTATGTAACCTCTCACAAATCATTTTCTTCACTGAGCCTCAGTTTCTCCATCTATAAAAGGAAGTCACATAATCCTACCCAGGGTCTTTCCAGCTTTCACACTCAGCCTCTCCCTGGATCTCATAGGCTGACTTACTTCTCCTTCTCCCCAAAACACTCCATCCCAGGAATCTCCAACAGACAAAGGCAGCCAAAGAAGCCCTTGAGAGGGATTCCAAGAGAACTGAGAAGTGTCCACTTCTCCAGTCCGTTCACCAAAACACACTCTTGCATCTATGAATGGTGATGTAGAGTACTGCTGTAGTGTGTATATTTAATACCACCTGCTTCGCTGCTCTGTACCTGGCCTCTGCGCTCTGTGTCTCCTGTCAGGGGTCTAAAACGGAAATAAACCCTCTGTGAATAACCAATGATCTTGGTTTGGGAGTGTAGTTACTATGGCTGAAGTGTGTTTAGTTGTTTTGAACTTTGAAGAAACCTTGTTCCCTTCATTAAGCCAGGAAAAGGCAATGAGAAAAGAAAAGTACTCATTAATATGTTTCTTTCTTTTAAATTTCTTTTTTTTTTTTTTTTAGTCAGTACCAGGGATGGAACTCACGACCACATGCTTGCAAGGCAGGCACTTATGCTGCTGAGCTAAATCCCCAGCCCATATGTTTCCTTCTTAGAGGCTACACGTTTGCCATTTGGTTAGTATAAAGATACTCTCCTGTGTGTGTAGGTCTTACATGGCCAAAATGAGTTGAATGTCATAAGAGGAATCAAGATTTAGGTATCACAGGAACTTAAAGGAAGACGTAGTTTTATGCAGATGAAAGGGGTCAGAATGGATTTTTGTAGGGGCAAAAGGATGCACAGGGAGATGGCAGGGGAGGCACAGAGTGGGAAAAAGCATCAAACCGAGAAAGCAGGTCATGATTGGAACGGGGGCAGTGAGCATTAGGAGAGCGGGAAGAGTTTTAAAAGCTGTATTCTGGACTCTGTCTTGTAACCAACAATTCTCTAAGTTTTGGGGTACATTGGAACCATCCCAGGTGTGCTCATTAAACATGCAGACTGCTGGGTCTCACTCATGGAAATATCTGAATTAGACAGGTCGGAGGGTGAGCAGCATGGCGGGGAAAGAGAACAGGTTAGAGGCTGTTTGGGGGGAAGAGAAGCAATTGCATCCATGCTGGTGAGAGATGGCGACAACCTCCCAGACCTAGCGATGCAGCAGTGTCCACATGAGGTGGATGCGGTTTCAATCCATTTACGCGCTATAACATCTCTTGAGACTGTACCACCCTAAGGATACAAAGGGTGATAGAAGTTAACAGAGAGTGAAGGCTCCCTCCAGACATGCTCAGGATTTGCCCTGGGGAGTTTTGGTTTGGGTCATGGTGGACCATGACATGTGGATTTTATATTATAGCATCTGGAGCCACTGAGGTTACATGGAGAGAATATTTTGACATGGAGTAGGGGAGACGTTTAACCCTGCTTCTCCTGGTGCTTTACCACCAGCTTAGTGACAGATTAAAGAGAGGGGCTGAAGAAAAGGGAGGCCATCAGCACACGGTTTGTGCAAGTGTCAGCAGGGGTCCGCAATAGCAAGGGGAGAGGATTGGTGAAGTCCGGAGGCCAGGACTTAGCTTTGCTGAGTTTGGAGAGTTTATGAAGCACAAGTAGGCAGTAAATAACAGTCAATTTCAGAAGAGAGGGCAGGTTTAAAACCAGTGAGATGAAATTCATTAGCATGCAGTGGAATATGGGCTGTTAGAAATGGACAGAAGAGAAAGAGGTCTCAGATGTGAGCAAGGCAGACACCATCCTAGAAAGCGTGAAGAAGAGAGAAGCCCAGGAAAGAAGGGAAGAGGGGCAAAGAGAACAGGAAAAACTGGGTCCCAAAAAGAAGTAAAGTGCTCAGCAGCCAAGGAGGAAATAAATGTCAAGAGGGGTTGTCTTCATCACTGTTTTCATTCCTGAAGAAAATAACCAGCACTCACACCTTAGAGAAAGAGAAGACTTTTGGGCTTCATGTTCTGCTGAGGTCTCAGCCCCTAGCTGGCAGGCTGCAAGGCAGAAGAGGCATGGAGCAAGGCTGCTCACACCATGGTAGCCAAGAAACAGAGTGAAGTGAGCACTTGGGAGGGAGAAGGACCTTTCGGATTCACACCCCCTGTGACCCGCCACTTCCAACCAGACCTCATTTCCTGACAGCAAGACAGCTACAGTCCCACCATGATCCAACCACCTTTCCAAGGCTCTTCCATGAATGTAAGAGGTTTTGGGGGAATATTCTAGATCTAAACCATAACCAGGACAAAGGAATCAGCAGCATCCCACAGCTCAACGTGACGAACTCCAGGATGGACATTCTCTGGAATAGGACCCAAGGCTTTCCTGTCACCTCTGAAGTAACACCCAAGGAGTAGAATGCTTGCCTGTGTTGTAGGTCTTTCACTGTTATCCATCCCTTCTCCTTGAATATCTTCTCTTTCCCTTTCTCCTTCCCGCCTTTTCACTCCTCCTTAAAAAGTCCTCTCAATTATTTCAAAGGGCAGGAAATTACCCTTGCCTCCTTTTTCTCCATGGATTATAGTCAATATTATATGCTCAGTTCTTCACATTTTGATTCCTTAATACTTGCACATCTTATATTCTTGCCACAACACATAACTCTTCAAATGTTTCCAGACTTTGGATTCTGTTTTTGCTCTTTTGAAACCCAAAACCTATCTGCCTTTCACCTAAAGTGCTAGATACTCCAGCTTCAGTATTTGGGGAGCTGCAGGGCAAGGAGAATTCCTGAAGATGAAAAACATATCAAAACCACTATCTTCTCATACACATAAATATCACTGTTGAAGTTCCCTGTATGACCCAGAGCCATCGATGAGTGTCATTCTATTAAATATTCAAATGGCCACTTTATTTCTGGGTTTGTGTGGTACGGGATACTTTCTTTCTCTAAACCTATCTCCAAAACACAGGGAAGAGCGTGAAGATTGACTGTCCACTCTTTTTTTGCAGAAGCTTGACCGTGGACGGAGGAGGAGGAGAGATTTTGGAATGAAAGGGAATCAGGGATGTGAGCGTTAACTCTTAATAAGAAAGGCTTGACCATCGTTAGAGGTATAGAGGAAGGAGATGGAAAATACAGAGGATGGGTGACAAGCCTCAAGGCTAGACCATCAAACCTGTAGAAGTAAGGATATTTGGAACGCATAATTAGCTCTGAAGGGAAGAACGTTTACGGGGAAAGAACACAGCAGGGAGGATGGTCAGAGGGTTCCCAGTAATGGACTCGTAGCCTCTTCTGGGAACAGAGGCAGGAAATTAGCTTGAGCCAGCAGGCCGGCAGCACATAGAATGATGCTGCGAGACGCTGAGGATGTGGTCAAGCATGCAACACATTTATCTGATTTAACTCAGCCTGATGACAGCTGGGAACTGCCCACATCAGGGGGCTGTGACATCAGTGTCCTAGGAAGTCACACAGTTAAGAGACAGTGGTGCTGGCCCGCGTAGGACAAGCCCAGAGTGGAGTCAAGAGCCCCAGAATTACAGCTTTGTCGTAATGGATAGATTAGCTTTTGGCAAGTCCATTTCTCACTCTAGGCCTGAATTTCTTTAGCTGTGTAAGAATAATAGACTGGTTAGTCTCTGAAGGCTACTCACCTCCGTGTGTGTGTCCAGTTCAATGGAAAACAGGGTAGAGCCAGTATATTCTTCTTGTGGGGTCCTGCAGGTAGCACACAAGTCTTCTTTATTAGTCTGGATACTTCCATTTGTAGGCGACAAAATCCCAACCTAAACAACAGCATGAAGAGAAAGAGAGAGAGAGAGAGAACAGGTTCACAGAAAGTAAGAGACCAAGGCTTCTAGGATGATTAGACCAAAAGACTCAAATATCAGACACAGCCTCTTTTACTTTCCCTCATACGCTTCCATTCCACTTTCCTCCGGATCGTTCGCACTGTTCTCATAGACACTACATGAAGTGATCATTACCAGATCTGGACTTGCGGTGAACAACTTAGCAACCCCAGGAAAGAATGACTTTCTAATATGTTTAACATAATTTTCAAACCAGCCTTTCATTGGTCGGGCCAAAGTCACATCTCAGCTCTGAGCAATGGCTGGGACCCAGAGGTCCAAAGATTTGATAAATAACTTCCTTATCCCTGAAACCATAGATGAGGTCAGCTTATCTTGAGATACATATACCAGCAGTGGGAAAAGTGGGGGCCCCCCAGGAAAAATCAGTATGTGATTATCAGAAGGGGCACCGGATGCTGGGAGAGCAAATGTAACAGATGCTTCTGACGAATGATGAACTGGTAACCCTGGCAGAGGACACAGTGGAGCCCAGAGTGATGTGTGCTTCCTCCTTTGGCTGCAGTGTGTGGATCCCCCAAGATTCACCGGAAGCAGATGGCCAGGATCTTCAATGGACGCCCAGCCGAGAAGGGCACCACTCCCTGGATTGCCATGCTGTCTCACCCAAATGATGTGCCCTTCTGTGGAGGCACCCTTCTAGGTAAGGGGAGGATAGTGGGGCAAAAGTCTCAGGCTTGGGATGAGGTAGAAAATTAGAGACATGACTTTTGGGAGACTGACCAAGATTTCTTTGCTGAGAATCACTGTTCACTACAGCATCAGAGCCCAGAAGTATGATGGGGAAGAAAGAAGTCTTAGCTGGACCCAGGAACCATGTATTCCTGATGATTCTTTCAGACACCAAACACTTCCTGAGGGACTGAGTCAGCATTAGAATGTGCAGCATAAATCACAGCACGAGGCAGGCAGCTAGGGCTGCGGGAGAACCGAGAAACTCTGGGAAGTCAGAGAAAGCATAGTTAATGAAGATAGACTTGAACACCATGCTTAGGAATTTAGACCTTACCCTGGACACTGCTGCAGATTTGAATACATGTTCTAGAAAGTTCTCTCCAGGTGAGGCACAACCCAAAAGAAGGAAATCTGGAGGCCAGCAGTACAATGGTGGGAGAGTCATTAGTGTCCAAATAGGAATGGCTCTGGAGGGATAGAAAGAAGGAAGAAGATCCAAAATGTTGAAAAATAAGATTACCAATTTGGTTGCAGACTAAACACAGGTGAGAGTGGACCCCAAGAGGAAAAGTAGAGCTGGTGCCCTCTCTGCCTTAGTTTGGTCCTGATCCACAGGATTTAAGGTTTATTCAAGCTCTGGCATTATGAGAAAATGGGGATCTAGGATCCCGGGCTACATCTGAACCCCTCACAGAGGAAAAAGTCCTAAATCTTTCCATCCCTATGTGGGCAGCGGCCAGCTGCTGGCCACGCCTTTCCCTCAGCCTTGCCCTCCTTCAGACTACAGTCAGGACGGGCAGATCCAGACCAGATCCACCAGGAAAGGCACAGGGGGAGGGCTGCAGCTGAGGTGCCACGGACATGTAAAATGCCCAGTGGGATGCAGGATCCTCATACCTCTATAAAAGCTACGATGAATGGTCTGGCATCCTCAAGTCTTGCAAAAGTCAAGGGAAGAGAAAAGGTGTCCCAGGCGGGAGGTGCGGCCAGGCAGAGCTGATGGCAGTCTAGGGGCCAGTGGGCAGGAAAGGGGACAAGAATGAGCATGGCAAAGAGATAAACAGAGTGGCAGGATGGCAAGAAAGAGGGGGAAAGAGACAGAGAACAAGAGATGGAGGAAGGGAACCAGAGACAGA